>JADRCH010007474.1:1112789-1251460 GCA_019843965.1 Rhynchomys soricoides
CTCTCTCTCTCTCTCTCTCTCTCACACACACACACACACACACACACCTTTAAAAAAAACTACCAAGCAGCAGCAGGGCCGGAAAGGTGCTTCTTGCTAACATGTTCATTCCAAAGGGTAAAGCTGCTACACTAAAAGGAAGTTAAAGAATGTCTGAAGTTGAGGCTGGAGAGGTGGCTCAGTGGTTTAGGGCACTTGCTGCTCTTGTAGTAAACACAAGATCAGTTCTCGGCACCACATGATTCCTTACAACTGTCTGTAACTTCAGATCCATGCATGGAACCAAGTGCCCTCTCCTAGACTCTGTAAGCACAAGGTACATACATACATACACACACATACATACATGCAAAACACATAAGCATCTAAAATTAAAAACTAAAGTCGTAAAAAATAACTACCAATAAGTTCTGCTTAAAACATCTTTCTTAATCATTAGTTGTTTTATAATATTTACTTATAAATTACGTATACAGGGTCTTGCTATCTGGCCCAAACTGTCCCATAACTCAAGATAATCTGTTTCAACCTTCCAGTCTTCCTTTCTTCCCCCTCTAACTGCTAGAAACATAAGCTTATGGCATGATGCAGGACTCTACTGCATATTTTAATATAACATTAAAAATGTTTTCAGACATAGTGCCAGTATTACTTTAAATGCTGATATATCTAAAACAACATTAACCATTCTAATCATACCCATTAAGTCAAACTGCCTTGTAACTTTTAATTTTGTTCAGTTATTTGAGACAAACGTTCACCACATGGCTCAGGCAGTCCTCACATTCTCTATCTTCCTGCCTCAGTCTCCTGAATGCAGGGATTAGAGGAATATGCCTCTATACATGGCTAGTTTAAATGTTATGTAATTTTTTAGAAGATTTATCCATAGTTTTTCCTCTTATTTCAATACTTAATGATCCCTGTAACATAGCTGTTTCCTCTAGCCTTGGACCTTTACCTTCTTGAAGCAGAGTGGTCATGATAACCTCCAGAAGACTTTAACCTACACTCTGGGCAAGGAAATAAACAGAACTATATATGAGATACCGATACCTAGTAACGGTAAGGAAGTTAACATTCCCGCTGTAAAAACTGCTTTAGTCACAAGATCCTCAGGAGACCCTCCCCTGAGATTCTAACTCCTTCCCACTAAACAGCAAACGATAGAGGTCTTTGAGGAAAAACAAACACAGTCTAACTGAAGGTAGAACATTCAGTGGTGGAGATTTCCATGAATTTCCCTTGTTCTTGTAAATAACTAAAATAAACCCATTTATTCACTGAGCTAGACTTAGTCTTTCTTTGGTCTGTCAACTCTCTCCTTATTTGGGGGTAAATAACTGTTTCTTGGTTTGTTTGTTTTTTTAAGTTTCCAAAATAAAGTCACAAAATGAGCACACTCTGTATGCCAGACACCATGCCAAACAAATGGAATACACTAAAAACCAAGACAGATCACTGGCCCATTTGACTCTGAAGTCTACTGAAAGAGTAACTAAATAATCAGTTGCAGTGTGTGAAGAGGGGGTCACAGAAATTCAAAGGACGCCATGAGCCTGTGCATATGGGGAAACATAGGCTTTTTCTAAGACAGTAAAGTTGAAGCAAAGACCTGAAGTATGCTGAGAGAGAAGCTGAGGAGTGGGCCGGGCAAGGCAGGGTAATAACTCAACACACGCAAAAATAGCTCTGAGGAAGAGATATGTGTGGGCCATAAGGAATCTACAAAAGCTAATACATTTGAATCACAGAGAGTGAGAAGTAGCCTTTTGGACTCAGGTAAGCTCATAGTTGGACCCTGAACATCTTCAATAAAGGAGTTAAGGACTCAGACCTCTAGTAAAAGTTAGCCATATGGAAGAGTCATTTGTCTCTCCTAATTTGTCAAACTACTAGGACTGACAGAATAGAAATGAAAAATGGCATTTATCCAAAATGGAAGAAACAAAACACAGGAGAGGAGATAAAGAAAGATCGGAGCTCCTGTATCTTGGAAACCTAAAACATGATCTGAGGGTAAAAAATTTAGGACACCAGAGGAATGTCATGTTCAATTAATGGGGCAGGGACAACAGAGAAGTTGGAGCAGAGAGTGGGCGAGTCTAGCAAGACACTTATCAGTTTATGTACCCAAGAAATCAGAAATTAAGATATTACAGGTTCCTTTGGAAACTGAAAATACATAGCTTGAATATAAATCTCAGAGCCTTAAACACCTATCCTCCAAACCCCTGTAGCCAAGCATCCTGGCCACCTGCTGCTTAACTCTAAGACTGAAGCAGATGTACAGTACCTCCCAGGAGAAATGACATTGAAGGGGGAGGGGCGGTCAAGGAATAGAAGCCAAGACGAACACCCGCTAATTCAGCACTATGAAAGAAAGTAAATCTTTAATTTCACTTCCTGCCATTTTCCCTTCTGTCATCTCAGTTAAAAAAAAAAAAAAAAAGGAAAGAAAAAAAAAAAACACACATTGTGTCATATGCTACCCCTGATTCCACCAGAAGGAACTTGAAGTTCAGCAAACTCTCCAGCCACTAAATTGGGTAACTCTGTCATTCCTGTATGTCAACATCTTTTTTATCTTGTTTTTGTTTTTCTTTGGGGTGGGGGTCCTTTTCCATGGTCCTAGGAATTGGTTCAGGGATTTGGTCATGATCAGCAAGTACTGTGCATCTACATCCATAGCCCTGCCATCACTTACTGTCTTTTCGTCCCTGGTCTAAGGCTACACCAAATCAACTTGCTTTTCTTCTACTTGACGAGGAACTTACAGTCACAGAGGCCATGGTCACCAGTGGCAAGAATAACACTGTTCAGCTTCTTTGGCTTAAAATTTTCAGTCACCGTTGTCTTGGTTTCTAAACATGGGTAGCTCAGTCACTTAAGGGACTCTCAACACTACATGGGCTTATACATTTTCCCTAATCTGCTTTACCTCCATCTTGATCTTCGTTAATTAACTCTACCATTCTCTTTCTAGAAGTGAACACATTCCAGATTCTCCAAAACAGAGCCCATATAACTCATTTCTATTCTGTATAATAAAGACATTGATTAAACAGGACCAGATGAGATGGACTTTAATCCCAGTACTTGTGAGGCAGAAGTGGATCTCTGAGTTCAAGGACTGTGTGGTTTACATAGCAAATTTCAAACCAGCTAGAGCTACATAGCAAGATCCTGTCTAAAAAAAAATAAATGAATAAAAATAAAAAGGAATATCAAATATGAGTTAGACTTAGTTAGTATACCTTTTTAAAGCTTTCTATAACCAATTTTCACACATGATTTTTTTAATGTTGTGCCCTAACGTTTTTAGACTGCACGAGCATATGGTTGACACTACCTATTTTGAATTTACCATCCTGTTTCACAGTTGGAGGATTTGCAGAAAACTTGCTTGAAATGATGAAAATAAACAGCAGTAAATTTCCTCATCTGCTTTAATGCTAACATTATCTTGCTGCCTTTCCAGATTTACAATCTCAACTAAATTTTCTAAATTGCTTGCATTCTTCCCCTGCCCTTAATTTACTTATTTCTACACTGTTATCTCCAAAGATGATGCTTTCCCTGAAACGCCAATTTCATTATTTCACAGGTAATCAACCAATAGACCAGAGACTAGAAACTGGCTATGTCCAATATAGAAAATTCTTTTTTTTTTTTTTTTTTTTGGCTTTTACTAGTGGGCTAATGCTAGATCACCTGCACAACCCTCTTTTAATCATTGAAAGACTTACATAAATACATAATGAATTTCCATTGTCTAGGTCTCTGAAAGAACCTGTAAATCTGACAAGGTAAGCCCACATTCATGTATGACAATAGTAGGCCTTCTGTTCCCAGAGAAGCTTTTCAGGATGCCCCAGTTCCCCACTGGCCACCTTCAGTCATTTAAATTTACAGCTTGGCTCTGGAGGATCTTCTTTTTCTAAATTCTTCTCTGCCTGACCAGTGCTTTGTTCTCACCAAAGTTTCTCTCTGCAGTAAGTTTCTGTTGTTTTCAGAAGCACTCAAAGTCCTTACTCAAAGTCCTTCCAATAACTAGCTATTGTCTGGCTTTCATTCAAACTGCTCTATGAAAATTGTCAGAGTTTTCCCAAACCTTTTCAGCTATCAGTTTTTTTAGACTCCATCTTTTACATTGGAAGGGAATGGCTGTGCCATCAAAATTATTACCTCTATACAGTTTCCCGGTTCAGATTGACATCTATACTCAGTCTCCCAGTGGTATTTCATTAAGTGGAAATTATACAATTTACAATATTCAATTAACTGATTTTTAAGCACAGCATATTAAGCATATTAAGTCCTGAGGTTAAAGATTTAGACTTGAATCCAGAACTCTGGTTGTGATAAGAAAAACTGGACAAAAGAACGAGCCAAACAGTTAAGGGGCAGGAAACACAATTCTTTTTCCCCCTCCTTTGTTTTTCAGGGCAGAATTTCTCTGCATAGCCCCCGCAGTCCTGGAACTCGCTCTGTAGACCGCCACCTGCCTCTGCCTCCTGGAGCTCTGCAATTAAAAGCATGCACCACTACTTCCTGCCTGGTTTACCCTTGCCAGAAACAGGAGATGTCCTTGGTTCTATCCTTGCCAGATGCCAGAAATTCCAAAACTGTTTAAGGGCTCTAGTTCCTGATGTGCTTTTTTGTTTTCTTCACAGCTGCCTGGAAGCTAGTCCTGAAGGTATAACTGAAAGTCCAGTCTAGATACTTGGGATGGAGAGAACAGGACTCCTTGTGGGTAGATTAACTGCATTGACCAGTTCATGGCCTTCCCCATCCTCCATACCTCAACCAAGAAAAATCGTAACTCCTGGACAATGAACCTTTGTGGCAACTCTTCTCGGAACCTGCTCTTGTTATATAGGAACTCAGCTTCATTCCTTTAAGCTCTTACCTATCAATCTCTAGTAATACACCTTCCCTGTGAGATTCATTCAGAGACTTAGGGAGACAAAGGATTAGGGAACCACTAATAGGGTCAGCTTTGTTGACCATTGATTTTTCTGGGACCCTAGATCTTTTTTCCTTCCCTTTCCCTGAGCCATAGTCCACTGAGCTGAGAGAAACTGCTCTCAGAGACCCCAGAGTCAAGGTAAAAATGGAGCTAAAGAACAGTGAGAGTGGGAAAGAAGAAAAACTCATCCAAGACTGCTAAAAGAAAGAGGGTGGGGGGGCAAGAAGGGAGGGAGGGAGGGGGAGTGGGGAGAAGATCTAAATAAAACTCAGTTCAACTCTGAAGATCAGCAAGGACATGAAGGAGTTTCCAGCCAAGGAGCACAGTGGGAGGCAGTACTTGGAAAATTTTCAGTAGGAAATATCAGAGATAAGAGATTCCAACTAACTCTGTATAGCAGGAGTCTCACAGAAGTCAGGGAAGGGTGACCAGCATATTTAGAAGCTTAGAAGAGGAAGGAAAATCCTGATCAGATACTGAGAATGTTAAACTGACAGGGCAGGACTCTGGATTTTCTTAGGAAGTACACAGATGGGCTGAAGACATACATGCTTTACTAAAATTTGGTCAAGGCAAAGAATCCAGTTTCACATAAAGGAAACTTCAAGTGTGAAGTAGGCAGTATTCCAACGACCATTTTTAAAGTTAATAGAACTGAAAATTTTCCACATAAGCTGTGTTATTTATAAAACAGTGATTAATGTCTAAGCCCACAAGGCTTATTTGAGGCAATACAGAATATATAATAAAAAGCTAATCTGAAATACTGATAAAATAACAGTGACTGATACAACCAAACAAGAATCACATTTTTTTTTTTTTTAGGGGGGGAGGGCCAGGGGAAGTGGGGATCAATCAGTACCTGCCTCTGCTTCTGGAGTGTAGTCATGAATGGTATGGCCTTTTAAAAAGATTTTATTTTCATGTGTATGAATGTCTTTTCTGAATGTATGTTTGTGTACCATGGGTGTACAGTACCTGCAGAGGCCAGAAGGGAGCACTGGGTCCCCTGGGATTAGAAATACAGACAGTTATTAGTTGTCAGGTGGATGCTGGGAATGGAACTTAGGTCCTCTGAAGAGCAGCCAGTTTAATCATGACACTATCTCTTTAGCCTCATGTTCCATTCTTAAAAAAGATAAAGTCAGGCATAGTGACACACATCCCAACACTCACGAGGCAGAGGCAAGAGGATGTCTGTGAGTCTGAAACCGGCATGGTTTAGTTTACATAGTGAGTTCCAGGATAGCCAGGGACACAAAGAGATACTCTGTCTTAAACACACACACACACACACACACACACACACACAGAGGGGGTGGGGGAGACAGAGACAGAGACAGACAAAAGAAAATAAAAGATAATTGAAAGAAGATAAATGAAGAAAACAGAGACTTCTGAAAAGACTATACTTGCTTCATTTAGCCCTGACATCGAGGACAATAAATGGTGGTGCTTGCTAAAGGTTTAATAACATTAGATTGCGAAAGACATTCCTTCTGTATTTTGTCAGGCTTAAGCTGTTGGTGACATCAATTCTACATTTTATTTTTCTTCAAATAATATAATTTTCCCCTGCTAGGAGTGAATCATCAGAATACTTCTCTTGCTTATTCCTTACAGCCTGAGCTGAAGCTTGTTTGTGGAAACATGCCTAGCACAGGTATGAAAGTTACCCTCAGGAATCAAAGACTTGAATTGAAGGGAGAAAGAAACAGTAAGCTACAGAGAGTGCTTATTAGCAAGAAAGGCTACTCATGTTTAATTAATGGTGATACACAGTGTAGCTGAGTGGGTTATCTCAACATCTCTTCCCAAATTCTTTGCTCTAGCCCTTCTCCACTGCAAAGGCTAAACAATCTCAATTTACTAATATAGCCAAGGAATGCTGTGCAAACAGCACTGGCCAATGTTTGAGATGCTGTCTGAAGGGAAGCAGTTACCAGTCCGAATTAAAAAACAATCTTAGAGATGCAAGTTGTTTCTCTTCAAAGGGCTCATCCTGAGCCACTAGGACTAAGGATTTATTTCCCTTGTAAACATTTGTCAAGCATGTGAAAGGTCCTACCTACCATCTAGTCCCACAATCAGAAAATAAACAGGGAAGCCACTGTCTATAAAATGGTACAAGAGGATAGCTAGAGGTCCTGGTCATTGTTTATACTCTTCCATAGATGTCTGCTGTCTGTCTCAACACTTCCACTTAAGCTAAGGAGATAGATGATATCACTTATTCTCTTTAGTCCTTCCTGAGGTAAAGAAGAAAAATCAACAGTAATGAGAGCTTAGGTCTGTTTCAAGGCTCCTAGTCATCATACTAAATGGCATCACTGAGGCAGGTCAGCATAGAAGTTAAATAATGCTTGAAATTATTTTATGATAAATAGGCAGGGCACTTTTCTAGAAATAAGCAGATTGTGAGTGGGGTGTATGCTTATACTAGGATCTCTCTTACACTAGGGCAGTAATCTCACCACTGAGCTGCAACTCAAGTCCTTAGCCATCAATTTTGAATGGGATATTCCCAAGTCTGATTTCCCCCACATTTAAAACGAATATTCAAAGTTTAAAATATATAAGTTATTGTAAAGCCCACCAACCCCATCTTGTGCAAAACCAGGGGCTAATCTCCAATTCCAGGAAGAAAACCAAAAAGTCCACTTGAGCAAACATTCCATGACAACCCCCACCCCCAACAGCTAGTCAAGTGACAACAGCAGGGTCAAGGTGCATTGAGATAACTGAAGACACCCTGCAGAGTTCAGATAACTTGGCCATCCTGTGTGTCAGGTGGTTTTGCCCCTGTGTTCAGTTCCTGCAAATTATGCCAGAAATGCAGTTTTTAAAATGTTAACTTGCTGACCCATATAGAAACTCCACAAGCTTGCTGTAACCACAATAAACACCCTGAATCCCTAGACTTGGGGCTCTCACTCTGACCTGCTACAACAGGGAGAGTGAGAGATCTTGTTCATGGGCTCCTAATAAGAATCCTTATGTGTTTACATCAGAATTGGCTCCTCATTGGTCTTTGGGGTCCCTGTGACTTGGATATAGCAGCTATTTCTCTAGATATGAATGAAAAATCACAATTAACAAAATTTCAACTTACTCTTTAGACATATGCATATCCTAATCTCTTCAATGGCACAGATATCCTTGAAATGAAATAGAATTTTACCTTCAGAAAATATTATTCCATGAAAAAATTCTGGTGACTTCGAACTATTCATACGTTTTTGTTTTGAAATTCAGATTTATTTGTTTGTTTGTTTGTTCATACTAGGGAATAAACCCAGAGGTTCATTCATGTTAACCACAGATTCTATTACTTTACCACAGCTCCAGCTCTAAAACTTTACCTGAAGGTGGTAGGGCACACCTTTTTAGAAAAACAGAGGCAAGTGGGTCTCTGAGATTAAGGCCAACCTGGTCTACACAGTAAGTTCCAGGACAGCTAAACCAAATGAGTAAATAAACAAGTAGATCGACAGACAGACAGACAGAACTCTAATATTCTGATCTAATCTCTCTCTGATAGTGTAGATTTCAGGATTTGATGGACAATCAGCTTGGCCTCCCAGCCTCCCTCCCCCTCATTAACACACCTTCCTCAATACCCACCCCTTCCAATATTTTCATGAATATAATGGATGCCAAATAAATATAAGTACATGTTTGGCCTAACGTACCACAGAAAAAGCAAATCTAACCATTTTTCAAAAAAGAAAAAAACCTTTGCAACATTTCTGCCTTAGGCTAGTACTCACACTTTAATCTTATTAAGGAAAATAAATGGTTTGTTGTTGTTATTGTTATAGTTGTTATTATTGAGAACTGGAAGCAGAAAGTCTGTTGCATCTTTAAGCATGCTTAATTAGTGTAAGATAATACACAATACAAGATAATTAAGATATAAGAACATAGTAAGCTACTTTCATTCCTGTGTTTTGCATATTCTGGGTGAGGAAGGAAAAGGTGGAATACTTCAAATTGCCCATATAGCCAAAGGACTAGACATGGTGTGCCATATACAAATAAAGCATGTGACAAACAATAATGCTTTATTTGCAGAGTTTTATGTTAATTTTTCTAACCATTAAATACTAATCTTTAGATCCAGCTAAACAAACTAATTTGTAAATCACAAGTTAAAAAATGACCCATCATTTACCAACAACAGTTATTATGAAATTTAATCAAATGGCCCAAGTAACCAAGTATTTCATTACAAAGACAGAGAGCTAACTAATACAGCTGGTAATCCAATCAGCTCAAGGGTATTGGGCATGACCCTAGAAAGAACATGGAATCAGGGCAGGGCAAAGGATGACTATAGCCCAAAGGTAAGTTCAGAGATCTCAATCTTTTCTCAAGTCAGGAAATTTTCTTACCTAGCTGCTCAGGGACTTAACAGGCAAACAGGAAGTAAATTGTTTATGTGGCTTTAATTTGTCTAAACCTAGTTATGAGTGTTTGGGGGGGGGCTATATCATCTATATAATTGTCAATTTATAATGTAAAATTTGCATTAAATAAGAAAATGAAAAGGATGTAGCACCTTACAACTAAAACTCTCTAATTTAAAATTTTCATTTTCCAAATGTAATTTGCTCTGGGTTCCCCATTCAGCTAAGAGACAGACTAGAAGCCTTTGCCTCACATAGAATGACAGAGCCAGGAAACTAATAACAAATACTCCTTTCCAAGCCTATTCCTTGAGCTTAAGGGTTTCCAATTCCACCCAATTTGAACAGAGGAGCCCATGAATTTATTTAACCTTCACAAGCATCTAATGGAAAACTAATTTCCCTGAAGATAGTTGGGTCTAATTTTCCCCCATTACAGTTGTTCTTGGATCCTGGGATCATAGGATTCAGCTCTTTCTAACCCCCCCCCCCCATACACACACATAAAGACATGCATGTCTGAAATGGATTGTGTTCTAGACTTTAGAGACTACTGGTAATTTTTTTCTTTAATATGAAGAATGGCAGCAGTCCCAAAGCTGAATTACAAAATCAAGTACCAGATACCACTGCAACGCATGAGCATATAAAATAATTAATCTCTTCTGTACCTTGGATGATAATATTAATTTCCAACTTGCATAATGAGTTGTTTGTGAAGTTCTAAGAATGAGTTCACATTTATAAAACTTTGAATGCTTGTCCATTTTGATTTAAAGGCCATTAGTTGTTGATATTGGCAACCTTACATTTATTTCTGGGTTTCTGTATTTTACAGGCCCCAAGATAATTTTTCACAGAATGAAGGCTTACTCACAATCCATCAGTCAGATTCTCTACAAGAATGGAAAAGAAAAAGCTTCCAGCTTAGTATAAAGGGTGATGGCATCAATGAATAGAATATTATATCTATTTAATTACTAATATATTAAGAAGGGGATAGTTTTATATGTGTGTGTTTATCTATGGAAGGAAACAAAAACTACATTATTAAGGCAGATAGCACAATCCTTTAATCCTAGCACTCAGTAGGGAGAGATAAGGGATCTTTGTGAGTTCAAGGCAGCTTGGCCTACATAGAAAACCCTGTCCTAAAAAAAAAAAAAACCACTCCAAACAATATGTTACTAATTAATTCCAAAGAATGAAACTGGGGGACTGAAATCAGGAGTAAGAGGGACATTTGTTTTCTTGTTGTCTTCTATTTTTTAATCAGTGTATTTTATTTTAGAAATTACTGTCGAACTCTGTCTTCTTTTTGACATGCTTTTGATTTTTTGATTTCTTCCAAATTTTTGTTTTATTCAATGTCTTGCAGGAAGATACTGGCTTCCCTTGGGAAATATGAATGAGAATCAAAATTGATAGGTTCTAGTTATATCTTTCTGAAACATAACTGTGGTGATAGATATGAATTATAGTAGGCTTATTATATATTAGCAAGAAATATCTATACCTGTACATAATCATGTCTGACTTTGATATCATTATCTTAATAAAAAAACCTTAAGGATTAAGGATCAAATCCACATGATTCTAAAGCTATTTTTCCAAGTATACTTAATTATGGCCTAAATTTTCCTAAATTTCAATTTTTTTTTTCATTTCTAAAATACACAATAAAAGAATAGTACTTATTTTTAGGGCTGTTGCAAAACTAAATAAGATAGTGCCATCTTTAAGTTTGCAAAGACAGGATATACCCATGATCCATACCATGTTTCTCGTTAGACACTAAAAGATATTACCTTAAAATATATAAGTATCTTATATTACAAAGTGAAATAAGAACAAAAATAAATCCTTTTATCATTTTAGTGAGTCTAAAATATTTTTTTTAGTTCCTTTATTCTCATTAAAATAGAATGGCCACTTCCAAAGAAGGAGCCAAATGATTGGTTTAGGAGCTGAGTCCATTTAGCTCCAGGCTAAGCCACATGAGCCAAGTACTACCCCTCCCCTTTTAGAGCCTCCTCTGCACAATGGAAACAAGACTGTACTTCACATGGCTTTAGGGGTGACTAATGAGAAATGTGTGTGTATGTGGCATGTGGCATGGCGAGTTCCTCTAGCTAGATGAAATGCCAAAAGAATTTTTTTATCGATGAATGATAAGTACCCAGGTCAAGAAAATTGACGTCTATCCCATAATTTCTCAATTTGAAGTGTCCTTTTTTACAGAAGTATTATCAGTATTCTTTTTCAACAAAGCTTAACATTTAGAATGCCTCTTATAACCCTCCATTTACTTTGTAAAATTCCCACCTTTCACTAAGTTTCAGGCAATTTTACTTTGGTCTGAAAACTTCTGGAGTCACGCTGCCTTGTCTTCCCCTTGTTGTTACAATGAGGCCACCTTAATTATTACCAAAAAATACTTAATAAAATAACTACTCTCTTCCATCTTCATCCAATGTTAAGTTATTCCATCAAATTCCCATTCTCTAGATAGAGAAGACCAACTTCTCATCCCTTTTATGAAGATTTATCAATTTTCTCATTGTCAATCATAGGCGATTTAAAATTTCTATCATTATGAATTTAATTTACTCTTGTAGCACTGAAATATATTTTTCTCCAAAATGGTTCGGCAAAGAATACCCCTCCCCAACTCTTAAACAAATCAGTCTTTCTCTCAAATATGATTTTATGTCGTTCAACCATCTGGGAGATCCTAACTTTACATTTTATTTTACTTAAGTACTACAAAATTATTTTCCACATTTGACTGTTATCGTAGTTAGGCTAGCACTCACTGTTTCATAAATCTTAAATGTATGTCTTCAGAAGAGACAGCACAGTCTCTCATGACATCAACAAAGGCAAGTAGAAAGATAAGAGAAACAAAGATACATAATAAATGCTAAACAAAACCAAGTAAAATAAAATTTTAAAAAATGCTGCTGTCATTTTGGCTCCAAGGACAGAAACCCAAGTATTGGTCACAAATACAGTTGGTACTGTATACTCCACTTTCATAGGCAAGAACTTTTCTCATATCATAAAGTCTACTGTATGTCTAAAGCCACAACAGCTTGGGTAATGGAGATAATGTCTAATATTTCTTTGTATCTAGCTCTTTATAACAAGAGTTCAGAACATCGTAGTTACTTGTGATTTATGGGAGAAAATTAATGCCTCACAAGGGACTGTAATGGCAAATTTTCTATACCTCATAACCAATTAGAGGTAACTGTAGATTACCACCATACTTATATGCATGTATGTGTCTATCTGTGTGTGTTTGAGTGTGTGTGTGTGTGTGAGAGAGAGAGAGAGAGAGAGCCACAGAGAGAGAGAGAGCCACAGAGAGGAGAGAGAGAGAGAGAGAGAGAGAGAGAGAGAGAGAGCCAGCCACTGGGTATATGGAATCCAGAACAGAGGCTAGGAATGCACTTCTACCAGAGCCATGAGCCATATCCCAGCCCTATATACATATTTTAAAATGTGAAGTAATGAGTCGTTATGGGTACATGAAAGGTCTGCTGAAGATGGATAAAGGAATTAGGTTTATTTAGCTTGGAAAAAAAAGTAGGAAATCAGGTTTCTCTCATTATGGAGACCTCAAATCACAACAAGACAAACCTTGCACTAGACCAGAAAATTACAGAAAAACTTTATGTGACAAAATAGTTTTGCTTTTTCATTATTCAAAGGAAAGAAAAACATCCAGCAAGTGTCACAATGATGACACTGGAGGTCATTAAAAACACACAAACAATAAGATTTTTTCTCTCAATTACAATAGTATGAGTAATAGCAATATTTTTACACTGTCAAAAATAAAGTCTTTGGGCACTTTCAGTTAATTAGTTATTAAGAAAATTAGTTATTAAGGAAATTAGTACATGCTTTTGAGAGACTTTGAAGCAACATAGACCAACAAGTTTAGAAAAATTATTTCCCTTTGAGTCAAAGATTGCACTTCCATGAACCAAATATGGAAAGGCTTTTAGCATAAGAATCTGGATTAAGTCTCATTTAGAACACTGAAAAACTTGAGCACAACTGCCTATTGGAAATAATTGGCAGATCCATATATTTTAATTGCATCTTGGCCAGAAAATGTAACTGAAGTAAGAGGCTACAAGCCTTATACAGGGAAGAATCTTGAAAAGAAAACAGTTAATGTAAACACTAACATTTGGGGAAGAAAATTTTCTCTGCTAAATATTCTCTTTCCCGAAAGTTAAATTTAAAGTAATTAAACAGTTACTTATCAGTTCGTAAAATACTTGAAATTTACAGCAATTTTGTCTGAGTTTGCTTAGGAAAGGAAAAGACTTTCATAGAATACTGAAAAATTCTAAGAGACCATAAATAAGGAAACCATGTCCATTAAAATGTTTATGGTAAGCTGGACACCTTTAATCCTAGCACTCAAGAGGTACAGGCAGGGGGGCTATATGTGAGTTCCAGAACAGCCAGATCTCTATAGTGAGACCCTGTCTCAAATAATATTTGTGGTGGGAAATTGTTCACCTAAATCCATAAATTATATGTGCCATAGTGTGTGTGCGTGTGTGTGCGCGCGCGCGCGCGCGCACACACACACACACACACACACACACATTATCAGAAGGCAGCCCTTCTGATAATGGGTTGTCTATTTATTAGTATAATGGCTTTCTTCTGTAATATCATTTACCCATAAGAAAGATGGAAACAGAAGGCATCACAACAATTTATTTGGCTTTCTTCTCAGAAGCTTGTTTTTAACAAACTTCCTAAATCTCAAAGATTTATCTACATAAAACAACAGAAATTTAAGTTTTCTTTGTCACAAATTAATTTTGAAAACTTGGGCAACATTTTCTATAAAATTTGTAAAGCCAATACTAAGCAACATGGGAAAAATAACATGCCAAGTTATTAAGATGCAGTCCTTTAATTTTAGCACCTAGGAGGCAGAGACAGGTATTTATGTTTGTAAGTTCAAAGACAGTTTGGTCAATGCAGCAACTTCTAAGCCAGCCAACAGTACACAATGAGACCTGTCTCAAAAAGAAAAAGGACAGAGAGAAAGAGGAGAGAGAGAGAGAAGAAGAGAGGGAGGGAGGGAGAGAGGGAGAGAGGGAGAGAGGGAGAGAGGGAGAGAGAGAGGGAGAGAGACAGAGAGAGGGAGAGAGGAAGGGGGAGGGGTGGGGAGGAAGAGAGGGAGGGGAAGGGAAGGGAGGGGAAGTGCCCTTCCTATGAAGCCTGACTGCTTTGAGCTCTATCCTCCACACCCAGATGATGAAAGGGAAGAACTGACTCTCATGGTTTGTTCTCTGACCTCCATATGTGCATACATACACACAAACAAGTATATATCTTTAAAAAGACAAGAGAAAGCAAATGTTAATTACTGAAAAGGTTAGGCAGCAATACAATAAACACCAATAACTATATAAAATGTACAGGAGGAAAAGACTAGAAGCAATGCTCTAAAATGTAAATCATAGTTATTTCTGGTGCTAAGATATGAGGTGTTTTCATTTTCTTTTTACACTTATATGGATCTTCTAACATTTCTGGAATGCAGATATATATTTCAAAGTTTGAGAAAAATAAAATCAGAGAAAATTTCAACAACTTCAAAAGGTCTGCTTTTCCCTAAAGCTTTTAGCTTGTTGCTTCAGAGCTTAGGATCCACAATGACACAGTCCTAAACATTTACTGAAGCAAACAACCTATGAATAAATGATACTAAGAGCATATCAAAATATGTACAGCCTCCCCTTTTGTCATTTAAATTTTAAAACCACACCAATACATTTTTCAAGGGTCTTAGCTTACCTTAATTATGAATTAGTTGTTGCTACTAGACAAAATTATTTTCAGAAGAGTAGATCACTAGGTTTCCCAATGATACCAAATTGCCCATAAAATTTATTACTTATTACTATCTCTATTACTAGGAGGCTTTAACTTCATCCTGGAGAGACTCTCCTATCTCTCCAGTGAGTTTCATCTTACCAGCTTAATAATCAGCCTTAGGAAACCCACCATCTATCTCTATCATCTTTGAATGGTGTGTGTATTTTCCCCTAGCAAAATGTTTTACCTTTGCTCATTCAAAGAGAACACTTACTGATTGAGAGGCTAGTATGCTCAGGGCGTGGGTGACAAAGATGAACAAGACAACTTTCTATTTTTTAAAGAAGTTTTTTGTTGTTGTTTTGTTTTTTGTTTTGTTTCTTATTTAGTAGGGAGAGTCTTGGACATTAAACAAACAAACAAACAAACAAAACCCATAAACAGTAAGTAAAGCAAGCAATATAACCAAATCCGTGAATGATCATTTGTGTCTGAGCTTTGCTGTGGACTAGTTTTTGTTTTTGTTATTTTTGTTGTTTTTAAATGTTTCCCTCCGTTTTCCTTTTGTTGGGTCAGTTTCCTTTCAACCTGGGTGCCTTTTTACAGTACCTTATCTAAGTCAACTCAAGCTCAGGAAGTCCTACAGATGCTTTTTTATTTTCTCATTCTCCATGTATTGGCATAGATGATTGATTAGTTTACCATGCATGAAGGGCTCCTGCCCTTCAGTAATTTGTTTGCTCATTTTCACATCTACCCTCTAGCTTTTCCATGCTCTACTCTTCATTAAGAGAAGTTGGCTTCCAGGTAACTTTATCTAACAGGAATCATGGACTAGCGGAGATAGAGGCTAGTCTATTTATTCTTCCCTTCCTTGCTGTACACTTCCACAAAACATCTGTCAGTAGCTCTGTCTCCTAGCTGTAGCCTCCGGGAATAAGCTTCTCCAATAACCCTGGATCCAGATAAATGGTCCTGATGTCAGAATTCTGATGCCACCATCTCTTGCCATTGTACCTCTGTCCCTGTGGCTTCATAGCTCTAAGATCCTTGAATAAGTAATTGTTCCCATGAAAATCTCTTTATTAAAAATAACTAGAGTGAGTTTCATTATCTGAGTGGACCTTGACCGGACATTGTCCAAGTCAAAAACATAAAAACCCTGAACAGCCAAAGCTTCTTTTGGGCTTATTCTACCTCTGTGGCTATTTCCCCACCCACACTCTTATTCTAAAACTAACAGCATCAGTTAATCAGTGAGCATTTATGCTATGGGTCAGGCTTTTGGTCATGATGTTAAGACCTCATAGTCCTATTTAGACCAAGATGCCCTCGAATTCATGGCCCTCTTGCCTCAGCCACCTAAGTTCTAGTGTTACAGATGTGAGCCACTATGCCTGACTTCAATTTTTAAGACCATAAATATAAAAGTAGGAACAAAGAGTTATAAAGTTGAAGAAACATACCTATGATATCGCTGAGGTCATCCGCATTTAGTAAAAAGTTCTACTGTAAATTCTTGTCTGTTCTAAAAGTTGTCATTAATAGCAATTATAACTCCTTGAATGGTTCCTACATCAGACATTTTATCATTCTGTGTATATTATCTTTAATCTCTGGAATTGTTCCTAAGGTATAAGTCCAACTAATTGAGTTTCAGAATTATTAGTGGCTTCTTCCTTTGGCCTCAGAAAACTTGTGGAATGACTAGAATTTAAATACACATCCCTTTAGATTCAAAGTAATTAAACTATTTTGCTGCTGTAAAACATTGTGCCTAAATCTAAACTTAATATGCATACAACAGTTTATACAGTAGATAAAAAACAAACTCAAAATTTAGATAGACCACATCACGTTTAATTATAAGTAAGGGAAAAGCATTAAACTAAGCAGTGGGGTTGCCAACAATTAATCCCTGGCCCTCTTCCTATTAGAGGATGGTTTCTATATTTCCTCATCTAAAATAATTGTTAAGGAGGGCTGGGAATGCCAAATTCCCTTGTCTGAACTTGACTTAGCTGGCAAAACATGAAAACTCATCAGTAATCTTTTTCAGGTATTCTTGTTTGGTTAACTACTCTGTCTTGCCCGAAGGTCACATGATTCGAGTCTAGGTTCATACTGTCAAAAATTAAATGCTCTTAGAACATTGCTACTCAAAATGCAGCTCTTTACAAGGATAAGAATTAAAAATATATTATGCATCTTTTATATCAAGTTTGTATTGTCACAAGATACAAACCCAATGGGCTCATCTCATGGAACTTGGTCCCTGAGTGATGCTATAATTGGGTGGTGAGCTACACATGTCCTAGAGTGCTTGCTAGTAAGTTCAGTAGAACTATCTACAATAACTATGCTGTACTTACATGTTGGCAAGAACAAATGCAGGCTGGAGAGATGGCTCAGCAGGTAAAGGCACTTGGCTCCAAGCCTGATGACCTGAGTTTGAACCCTGGGACCCACACTGGGGGAAAAAACTGACTCTCACAAGTTGCCCTTGGCTTACACTACAGATACCCAAACACAGATGCACAAATAAATAAGATGTAATTTAAAAATTGTTTAAAGGAACAGATAGCATTGTTACTGACCATTATCAGTCTGATGAGTACTACTCTATATAGGAGCAGAAAGTGAAGTATACAATCAATTGCCTTTGCACTGAAATGAACAAAATATAAATATGCAAATATGTAAATCTATATGAGTACATGTACCCATCCAGATATGCATACAAGCACACATTGATATACAACATTTTTCCAAGTTACATAAGCTTCATTTTATTAGGGCAAAAGGACCTCCCTGGAGTTACCCAAGTTAAGACTGCGGAATGCCAAATTCAGAAACACTGTCTCTGACTATCACCAATCCATTCATAAGCTAATGATTCATTCCTTGTGTCACAAGAGTCTTTCAGAGGATATTTAGGTCATTTTCTTACCACCATTGAGGGGATGGACTTTAAAACTCAATATCTACTTTAGGTGAGTGTTCTGACTGTTCTGAATCTCTTTTCAGCAAAACTGCTGCTCCCAAGAGACATAAAGGTAATCAGACTAGTTGCCTTAAAAGAAAAGAAATATTGGTAATGTCTGAATAAGAGCAGACAGGTTTTTAGATGCCCTTTTTCCATGTGCAAAAAAATAATCTTCTGCAAACTCAGCTACGTAAAATTGTCCATGTCTAGAATTTTTCTCCCAGTTGCAGGTGTAATCTTAATGCTCCTCTTACATGGATCAACAAAATTCAAATTTCGTAGTTCTTTTAAGTTGTAAAACAATCAAAGTCTAAGAAACATTCTCTGGGACTTTTCTTGGAATATAGGCTTTGAGAAATGCAAATCAGAACCATGTTTACGTATATTCCTCAATTAGAAGCTTTAAATCAAGGCATTTGAACAAGAAAAATGCTCCAATAAAAATTTCCATTAAAATGCCATAAAGTTTGATTTTGAAGTTACATTTCTATTTTGCAAATGGAAAAAAATCAGTTGTTCCCAATTAACGTTGAAGAGGCTGGTAAATTTTCTGGTTTTCTTTTTAAGCAGGATAGCAGAAGTAAAAGAAGACCATGTTAATGTTGTCTATATTCTTTTTTGCAAATCTGAGTAAATCTCCTATGCTCCCTATATCAGCTATGGAATAAAGAGTGTCATTTGGGATTCCATAGCTTAATTATGCTGACAAAGCAGTTTTATAAATCATGCTACGCATAATGGATATTCCTTTGAGAACAGTGAACTAGAAGCCATAAAATATGTGTTCAAGACTTGATTCTTCAATCAATATGTCATTACAAATATGTCACATCACCTTGAGCTTCTGCTTGCCCAAGTCCAAATAGAGAGAGGAAACAGTTACCCCATCCTCTGGTATGATAACTTTATTTCCCAAATCAAAAGCAGGAGTAAGCACACTCAAAGGCTGCTAAGACATGAGAACTGAAATTGAGAATGATAGAGAACCCAGACCATGCAATTCACAGATGTATAAGGATGAAACAAGGTTATCTCTGAAGACTCTTTATATAGTAAATAGTGCCACACAAATCTAATTATAATTATTATAAATATGATTATCCTATTATCTCTATAAGCAATTATCTCTTATAAGCTGGTGATGACAAAGTAATTAGAGTTGGGGGTAGGACAACTGTATCCACAAGCTCATGCCTAATTCTAACCGGGAGGAAAAACAAATATTTAGATACCTGCCTATCATTACGTATGGGAAACTAAGACCAAGGAAAAGTAAAAGACTAGCCTGGGGTCATGGGCAAGATGGAATCTAGATCTAGACTTCCTTTCTAGTGTGAGGCATTAGACTCATAGAAAAACTAAAGGCAAGAATAGAAGCCTTGTTTTAAAACTTGAAGCTTCTTGGAGGCAGTGGGCCTAAAGATAAGGATAAGAATTCCTAAAACATTTGTAAGTCTAAGTTTTAAAAACTGACAACTTTTTTTATCATGCAAGTGAATACCATGCTAGCTCATGGGTTTCAATACTTGAACCACAGATAAGACATTCTAGACCCTTCTAGAACTTGAAGCAAGAGAGGAAAAAACCTACTCGTGGTTACAGACATCTATGAAGGAAAAACAATTGGAAAATCCTATCCGAACACGTACGTAGCCAGCCTGCATCTCAATAAAATGGAATAATCAGGTAACTTTCTGAAGTGTTTCTCTCTGGCTGCTGTATTTTTATCCAAGTCTTCTGTGTGCATACTATTATTACTCTGCAGAATTGATGGCATCATTAATAAAAAAAAAAAAACCCTACTAATTTGGAAAGGAACTATACATGAGCACATAAAGATTTGTTTTTAAATAAAGTACCACAAATAAAGTAGACTAAGATACACATTTTTTTTTAAGAGACAAGTTTCTCTGTGTAACCCTGGCCTTTCTCTAACTCACTCTGTAGACCAGGCTGGCCTCAAACTCAGGGATCGGCCTGTCTATGCCTCCAAAGTCCTGGGATTAAAGGTTTCTGCCACCACACCAGGATTGTTAAAAATATTTTAAAATGACGTACTATGGGGAATAGGAAGCTTTTTAAAATACTTTCTTAAAATTTCAATGATAAACATAAGTGAAATGCCAACTTTGAGAAAAAGACACCTCTTTAATCATTTAATTGCGCTGCATATAAATCAGTGAAATTGTATTTCAAAATAACCTGCAGAGTATATTACCAGTGAACTCCCACTGATTTGTAAATGTGTTTGGGAGTCACACAGAGCTTTGTAACAATCATCCCATTACATTTCTAAAAATGCTGATAGAAACATGAAATTCACTTCATGGATGAAGCACACAACTACTTATAAGAAACCAGGATAAATATACCATCTCAAAAAAAATGAAGTAGATAAGACATTTTCCTTTTTTATACTTCAATAACTCCGCTATTATTTTCACTATAACTGCATTATTAATGTGGGTACAGATAAAGAAATGCTAACAAATTTTAAAAAATCATTAATGCCAAGTTGTTCTTATTTATTTCTTCCTAGTAAAAATCTAAAAGAATGTATTTACAAAATTATTAATGTTGTATAAAATTTTTCTGGAATTCCAAAGTCCTAATGTCTACCAAACAGTCATTGTAAACATTTAAATAACTACCTTTTTAAAGATTATTTTTATTTTATGTGTAATAATGTTTTCCATATGTGTGTGTGTGCGCGCGCGCGCGTGTGTGTGTGTGTGTGTGTGTGTGTGTGTGTGTGTGTGTGTCTGTCTACCACATATGTGCAATGCCCTTAGAAGCCAGAAGAGGGTGTCAGATTCCAGGAACTGGAGTTACAGAAAGGTGTAAGCTGTCCTGTGGATCCTGGGAACTGCACGTGGTCCTCAGCAAGAGCAACCAGTGCTCTTAATTGCTCAGTGATCTCTCTAGTCCTTCAAATTATTTATTTATTATAACTATTTTGAATGTATAGGAGTCTGACAATATTTTTCTATTGGGACTTGGAAATTTTTGTCTCTCTCTATAAAACCTAAAACCAAGGGAAAAATACACATATTTCTAGCATTTGTTGAAAGCCCATGCCAAAAGGCCATTTTATATACGTTAGAAGTAAAATAAAACTACTCTTACATTTCTTTTAAATTAAAGGAAGTTAGTCTTGGGACGAAATGAGGATTTAATTCAGTGGGAGAGTGCCTCCTCAGCATATAAAAGTCTCTGGGTAAAATTCCCAATACCTTACAAATAGTGTGTATGTGGGGGTGTGGGTGTGGGTGTGGTAAAACGCACATACATGCATGCACTGGGGGTAGAATACAGCTCCTCAAGTATGCTAGGTAAGTACTTTACTGCTGCGCTGCATCTCTTGTCCCTTTATTGCTAAAATGTTTAAGCCTGCTTTTGTGTGTGTGACTGAATATATTTAGAGACTAAAATATATGATATAATTCTCTTGAGCTTAGAGATACCTGACTAATTCTGTAAGAATCAGAGTGTTTCAACATAAATTACCAGTATGTAAGGATATAGGTATTTCTATGTGTTGTGTATGTGTACTGAACATGTGTGTATATGTGAATAGCTGCTTCCGTTTTTCCATTATGGATTTTCATTGCTTAAGGCATTATAGCGGAAAGGACACTAAAGAATGAGATGGACACATCCATGCTGAAACATGCTTGCTAACTGTGTAAATAACATGTTCGTTGTAGAAAATGAAGAGGAAATACAAAAGGAAATACCTAAAATCTATTGACTAGAGGTGTCTAATATTAATATCTGAAGTAACATTTTAGCTTTCACAATTGAATGCTCATGTGCTAGTTTCCAGCCCTTACAAAATATATTTGACTTCCGCTATCATGCTTCTTAGATCCAAAGTAGGGAAAATAACTGAACTCTTTTAATGATGACCCAGAGAACATAGATGCATGTTGAACAGGTTGCTTGGGACTGTGAACAAATTAAAAAATGGAAACTTGCTTAGAAGTGGGTGAACTTAGGAACATGTAACACTGGAAGATGTTTGGAATGGGAGTACAGTGAGGGGAAAGACAGCCTTAGCATTGTCAGTATGTCACCATAGACATACTCTATGCTCAGGATCTATCAGAAGGCTAGACATGGTCTAAAGTGTGATACACCAGACTACACCACCACTCTTCCTTTCATGAACTGAGTACATCTGAAGACTTTGAACAATTTTGTCCACTTCAAAGCAACAACGTAGAACTAAAGCGATATCTCGTGAAGAAGGAAAAATAAAACCCAGTAAATAAAAAGTTGAAACCAAAGATTTCTTTACAGTGTCTTCTCCTCCTATTTCAAAGGCCGAACATTATAAGCTGTGAGAAGGGTGAGCACAATGTTAGCATTAATTATATAAGACACCACCAGAGCTGAAGGCATAACAAATGAAACTAATCATTCCATAGGTAAAAGGAGAACCTGCAGCCTAAGAATTTATTGTATCATTTTCAGAAACACGATCATTTGTTCAAGAACTGTCACTTATGTAATTAATCTATCCTTAGGTATAACTGTAAAGTGTATGTATTCATAACAGGTATAATAATATGCAAATATATATATATATATATATATATATATCTCCCCAACATGTCCAGACTTTACTGAGAAAGTAATACCAATGAGAAAAAGGAGCTGACTACCACCTTGGTCAATTGCTAATATACTCCAAACATTTGTGCACTCCTGATGACTGCTCTATGTCCCCGAATTCAATGTTTTGAGAACTGTGAGTGTTAGTAGCACCCATCATGGGAGGTAAACTCCTAGCATGCAATGTGGGTAGGACAGAGACCTGTACTCCCTCAATAACTGGAATATATTGTTTGTTGAGCAGCCATTCAGATAAAGAAATACTTTATTGCAAGAACAACAACCCCAAAATGACCTTGGAAATACTCCTAGCTCTGAAAGCTGAGAAACAAATGTTAACCCTTAGTTCATTTGTAGGATGTTTGTTACTACACTAGAAGGAAACAGAATTTCTCAGGGATTTACACTAGAATACAGAGTTATATAGCTGCATTTTATTATATGTAAATCACACCTCAATAAAGCTGATTTAATAAAAGAAAGTTTACAATACATATGATGTAAAATTCCCTGCAATTATAAAATGCCATTGCCTTCTAAATGTGGAATGATTAGTCCAAGGTTAGAAGCTGTATGCCAGATTATAAAATAAAATAAAAACTATTCAAACTACTGAGAAAACACTAAAATATTATTACATATGCATATGGTTCTTATAGAAAATGAAAACATCTATGTAAAAATCTATAAAATGAGTTTATAATTAGTTTGTCAATCATGTTTGTAATGTCTCATTACAGAATAAAAGTGATAGAAAAGAATATATAATCATATGGAAATATACTCACAATGTTACTTTTACATAAAAAGTAGATTCTTAACAGTGAATCATTCATTTAAAAATATAGAAGTGTGTGTGTGTCTGTGTGTGTATGTGTGTCTGTGTGTGTGTCTGTTTGTGTCTGTGTGTGTGTCTCTGTGTGTGTGTGTGTGTGTGTTTGTTGTTTGATGGGGATCAGACAACAGACTTCAGAGGTAATAGGGAAGTGTTCTACCACTAAGCTACATGTCCAGTGTAAGAAACTAATTTTTAAAAGGAAATTTTGAAGGCACTACCTAGCCTAATTCAAACAGTTAATTGTAAGAAGCAATTAATAAATTATTTGGGTTTTTAAAAGTTTATCTGGATTTTTAAACTTTAAAAGGCTAACACATTAATTCTATAATTTTTTTTCAAGTAAATTACAATAACACAACTAGAGATCATGGTAACTAGAGTAGAGTTATAAGTGGGTGCTGTAGACTACATGTGACATTCAGGTTTTCTACATGTAGTACAAAGAAGAAATCCAAAATTACAAGCTGAGATCATTTATAGGCCTGAAAATATAATGCTTAAAGATTAACTGATCTTAATTGTATTAATTTATTATTTAATTTCTAACATTGCTACACTGAAATGACATTACTTGAAATGTTTTGGATATGTCTGGCTAGCAGAATTACAGCTGACTTTTTTTTTTTTTTGTCATGCTTTTTACTTGCATGCATGTTCCAGACTTTCTGGAAGAAATTATTATCACATAACTTTTTTAAAAAAGGTTTTTTTTTTTTTTTTTTGAGACAGGGTCTTATTAACTAGTTCTGGCTGGCTTGGAACTCATTATGTAGACTACCGGCTTTTAATACACAGAGATATACTCTACCAAGCCCAGCAAAATCATTTTTTAAAGGTTGTTTTGTTGTTTTATTTTGTAGCTAATGAGTCCTCCTGTATTTCTTTTCCCCCCTCCAAGAAACCCCCGCCCCATTCCCCTTTGCTTCTATGAGGGTGCTCCCCCACCCACCCACCCATTCCCACCTCCCTGCCCTTGATGCCAGTATACTGGAGCATCTGGCGAGCCTCCTGTATTTCTTAATGCCTCTAGACCTGCAGTTTTCATCATCCAACGAGAACTATGACAGACAATTCATAGATGTGTCTCCCCTGCTACACACATAAAGCCCTGCACGCCTATACAGAGTTTGTGTGTGAAAAAGTATGTAAAACCACTCTTGATTCCCATGGGCTTTATCACATCCACTTCATTTTTGTATTTTGTAGGCTTTTTGGTTGCTTGATTTGTTTACTAAGACAAGAGGTCTCATTATGTAACCTTGGCTAGCCTAGAACATGCTGTGTAGATCAGGCTGGCCTCCAGCTCAGATACCTGCTTGTCTGCCTTCCTGGAATAAAAGATGTGCACCAACCACTATGCCCAGTATACAGTATACATTAACTTTACACCTTATAGATTATTAGTTTATAATTTCAAATACATTTAGACAAATAAGTAAAGAATGCATGACTGTTTAAGTAAAACAATAACTAAAAAGCTAGCTACATCAGAGCATTCAGATTAATCCCCAAAGCAACCCAAATTAGGGCTGAAGAGATGGTTCAGCATATAAGCACACTGCCTGCTTTCAAAGGACCCTGTTTTTATTCCCCGCACTCACAAGGCAGCTCACAAATGTTTGTAACTCTAGTGTCAGAAGATCAGATGACCCCTTCTGGTCAATTCTAGTAACATGGTGTACAGAGATACATTAAGGCAGAAACGCCCATACGTGCAAAATAAATTGTAATACAAAATCTTTTAAAAATTCCAAATACGAAGGGATAAAAACCTGTCCAGGTTTCACATAAACACCCGCAAATCAATGTAGAGAAAGCATCTAAGTGATCAAACTGGTGACCTGATAAATCATCGGCATTCTGGGCACTGGAAAAGGGGCAGAAAATCATTTTACACAACATCTGTGCCTTAGCAAAAGTTTTCCCTTGGGTTTCACAAGGAAGAAATCAACAAAAGAAACTTGAACAGTTCTCTTTATGGTGCAGAAATAAAAGCATATAGATCTTTAGGTATACTGAATTTTCAAGAAACAGTGAAATTGTCAAGTTATTTTTTTCAGATGAGAATGTCTGCCTCTCAACTGTAAAGTGAAGAGTGCAGCTGCTCACCCTTGAAGCAGTGTCCTGATACATGTACACAACAAATGGCTGGCATATTACAAATCAGACTTCACGTCTGCTGACATTTAACCTGAAGGAAACATAGCCATTTCCTTACCTAAAGACTGGTAGAGCTCTGTCATTTTGGGATGGTCCCAACAAGTTGTTTGTGTCTCGTGGCTAAAACACAAAAGATAAAGACAGACTTTAGAACCTACAATGATCAACAGCTAAGACAAATCGTTTTACTTCCCATTGCTACTTCTAAGGATTTTCATAGAGTCGTTCAGACTATCTTGCAAGCTAAAAAGGCTTCTTTGTTTTCCAAGGGAAAAGCAACACTAACTTGATTAGTTCTAGAATTTGTATCTTTATTCACACCCACACATTGAATTGCTACTCTTTTTTGACAAAATTGACATTGACCATGTTATATAATCAGTAATCAAAGGTCAGGGTTACCTCAGTTCTACACTGTGAAACATAGAGAAAGGAAAATGACAGTTGTCATTCAGCTCTGTCAGTTCCATAACTACAAATCACCTTGGTCCCTGTTCCATTATTCTTTCTTTTCCCCAGCCAATCTTCATATTGGTGAGCAGCTTAAGGCATATCCAGAACCCCACTAATATATCCCATCATCCTCCCTCTCTCTCACTACTGTTAGAATGTCTTTTTTTTTGTTTTGTTTTTCGAGACAGGGTTTCTCTGCATAGCCCTGGCTGTCCTGGAACTCACTCTGTAGACCAGGTTGGCCTCAAACTCAGAAATCCGCCTGCCTCTGCCTTCCGAGTGTGGGGATTAAAGGTGTGCACCACCACTGCCTGGCAAGAGCGTCTTCTAAACTCAGTACTCTGTACACCACCCCACTTCTTAGACCTGAATGAAATATTCACACTTCTCCATTTCTTAAAGTGTGGTGACCTGCTATTAACTCCTGCCACAAAAGGAACAAAACACCCTTGTTCGTCATTCAATTACATGAACAAACCCAGGAGAGATAACTACATATACTTTTCCTTACTTTGGCCCATCTACCTAAATCACCATAGCATCATATTTCCTGTTTTCAGAGATTACATGGTGAGCTTTTATAGAATAACATGCAGCTTGGAACAATATTTCAACATTCATATGCTGAACCTATTTATAATCTTTTAATGGGAAATGCGGGGACCCAGGAGGGGAGAAAGAGCTTAAATATGGGCATGTCAATGGGACTAGAAAGTACAGAGGCCCCACACAGAAAAGAGGGATTTGGGGAAGCAATAATGTCAAATGGACTCTCGGGCATAGGTTTTGAATTTTAAAGAGCTTTACAGCCCCAGAGGTAGTGTAATTCGATGCAAGTGTACTCACCTGGTGAAAAGGTAAAGGGTTAAGTGACACTGAGAACTGATGCATCTGAATTCATAGTTATTTTCCTAGCATTTGGTCCCCAAGTTACCATCCACTCCAATATAGACGTGGAAGCTTAAGAATGATACTTCCTGAGGAGCAAAAACTATACTCACCATGTATTTGGTTAAAAAGAAGTCAAAAGGGGAAACATTTTAAGTAGTTTGATAAATATAATCATAAATATCAGAGATACATGAAAATTGCCAAAACAGTACCACCTCAAAGACCATCCTCCCTGTGATAGTTACAGTTCAATAATTAAGCTAGGAAGGCAACTAAAATCAGTTTGCAAGAAAATGTTCACTTGTAAATGGCTGTCTCACTCCCTTCCAAATTTGTTCATTTCTGTTTTGATTTTCTGCGGAGAAAATTCACATGTGAAGTGTGTCAATCAGAGTCATCAGCTGAGAGACTATCACAGAATGACACTGAAGTCATGAAGAGTAAGAAGAGAAGTGATGGCAGCCACTTTAGGAAGGTTTAGGAAAGACCATGACCAAGCTGGTTTATACTGTAGAGAAGAGGTGGGCGGGACTGGTACTTTATATGCACAGCAAAAGGAGACTGCAGCTTGCAGCTTCATGAAAAAAGTGCTGCTTGTTCTTGAGTGATTTGTAGCTCAAAAAGTGACTGTGCCTTCCAATTCTATAGACAAGGGCTCTGTCCTGAATTCCAGCTTCCTCCCATCTAGATGTGAGCACCAATAAGAGAAAGGGGGCAAAGATAAGACATGTCCACCCATATGGCCCTTACTAGACACACAGTGCAATAGCAATATCCCATGTCCAGGACATTGCGTCAACTATAACATCTTTAATGGATCTGCAGGAAACTGTTTGGCTAAGCTGATAAACCTGGCCAGGCAGCAGGGATACACAACCACTCTAAAAAGCATCCATCTGAAACTGATTCAAATAAGAGAATCTGAGCAATGAAATAAACTTGAAACAGAATTCTAAAAGGAATGAGAAATGTGCATACAATTTTCAGCAGAATTCCACAGAAAGCCACCAGAAACTTGATGTAGTTCCCCATGCTCCATGTCCAGAAGACAAAACACAGAAAGCTCGTGTTTATCAACCTACCTACATTTCTAGCCATTTAATAGTAGTTATTGAGCAGATTAAAAATTATGACATAGGTATTAGAAATCATAGTTTAATTCATCGGTTCTCAACAAAATCGGCATCTCCATTGTGAGATAACAGAAGAAACTGCCAGTCCCCATTGTACCCTTTTCTCTGACTTGTTTGATATGTGTGATTCTCCCAATTATCTAAGATTTGAGGGTATTTGAATAAAGTGGGTAAAAGAACTACTCAATAATTCCTTGAATCAACCTTGTTTATCTTCCTCCCCTTACACACACACACACACACACACACACACACACCTTTCCCTTTCAAGCAATACAAAGTAACTAGAAAAGCAGACTTAGATTTCACCTTTGCAGTCTTAGCTTCACTTCCCTGCAAAGCAGCACTAAGAGAAGGAAGTGGAAAGAAGAGAAGAATAAAGGGTGTGCCTGATCCTCGAAATCAGAAAGATCACCTTTTCATCATTTAGCACTAAGACGCTTGGCAACAGAGTCGAATGGACAACAAATTGGAGGATAAGAACCAAATAGTCCACTTCACTCCATGTGGGAATTTTGTACCTGGAGTGAAATCAAAGCCCTACAGGAGCACACTAAACCTCTTCTCTCAAAAAAAGACAGTGAGAAGCACAAATTTACCTAGCTCACATCTATCTATATTCTGTCTTGAAAGGCACACTGATTGAAGGGGAGAGAGACATGATCAGTTTGGATTTTACAATCGAATTTGTTACTCTGTAACTGTCTCCAAAAAAATAAAAATGAAGATATTCACCTACTTAAATATATACAGATACTAGAGAAAGTGCACTTTACACACAGGAACACACTTTCCATATAGTTCACAAGTTACTGGGCACATCTTTGTTCATCCTTCCTGAGAACAATGACGTTCAATATAAACCACAAGTCTTTACATACATTAACACTGAACTGACTACACAGACAATCCTGAAAACCTTCAAATCTTTAAAACAAGCTATTGATTCTGGCCCTGCAGATTCCAAAGCCTGGCATCAGCTACACCTCTCTGAGTAATCTTCTAACTGAGGTCTACCCCCTCCTTTATGTGTACAAACCACAAATAATCGCTCTTTTCTTTTTCTTTTTACCGTGATATAAATTAAAATATTAAATCACTGGCTGTGACGACAAAAGATCCTAACAATGTCTACTTGTCAATAATCAGAAATTAAAGCATTACTATACTGAGCACGGGGTTGACCTAATTTCCTACCGTAGAATTTAAATTTCCTTTCACCTTTTTTAGTTTCAAGTAGTGTGCAAGGTTATTATAACTGCCTCAGAGCTGTTCCTCCTGTCAGTGCTAGAATAATCAGACTTTCTGGAATTGCTTCTGTAGTTTCTTAAAAACAAACATTAGGCACATAAAAGTAGCAAATATCTAAAGCATTCACTGAGGAAATGGCAGTTGCCTAATTAAAGGAAGATTTCTTTTGCAACCACTGTTATTTGGTACTGAAAATATATATTCTTTCCACTATTTCCCAGGGCTGAACTAATCACTGTGCACCAATACATTAAAAAATAAATAAATAAATAAATAAATAAATAAAAGTAGCATTCTCTTGCTTTTTACAGGGGATTAGGGCTTAGTTTCATATATGATCTGGAACACACACACACACACACACACACACGCACACACACACAGGCACGGACAGATTTCCATTTAATCTGGGGATCAGACTCTTTCTAGAGGAACCTTGGCATTTGCATGCTGAATTGTTGAACTTGGCTAGTACTGCTGGCATACTGGCAGGGTGGGGATGGGAAAATATATTTAGAAGTTTCTGCTACTGTGGGGAAGGGACTTCAGTGGCTATGTGTCAATCTAAGCATCAGCAATCCCACTCTTGTTCCCGTTTCTTGCTCTATGAGATAGTTTACATTTCATTCTGTTTGGGTGAACTCAGGGCAAAGATGATAGCCTTGGTGGCTGTTCCAGCTGTTACTTGTCCTCCCAGTTCTATTTGTTTTTCAAGGCTTACCTCCCACCCACCCTCAACATTGGCCAAGGCAATTTTGGTTCAGGGTCATGTCCAATGCATGATCAAACAATGACGACTGAAAGCAATTCCACAGTGCTCAAGGGTCAGAAACCTTTCATAAAGCCATGTTGTTTCCTTTGCCCCTCTCACTTCTTTAAGGGCAAGGGTATCCTCCCCAGGTTTGGAACAAGGAAATAAAAATATCTAAGCACAACACACACACACACACACACACACACACACACACACACACAATCATGATGGGGTGACAAGGATAGACGGGGAGTTAACTCAGGAACCAGGAAGAACATTTGTTAAAGAATGTTGATTTCACTTAAAGACTACTTTGACTTAAACCAGAAGATGGATTTTTTTCTCCTTAGGATTAAAGAGTTATATAATTAATACTATGACTCCCTTAGACAATTAAACCCCATTCAATTTAAGTTTCATACTTAACTTCACATTTAAGTGATAAGCAGTGTCTTGTCCTTTCCATTGTGATCAGATTATAAATCACAAACTTTGCTTAAGGACTAGCAGACACCCGGAGAAGCAGAGAAGGCATCTGAACCTCAAAAGAAGCCCAAGAAAATAATAATAATAATAATAATAATAATAATAATAATAATAATAATAATAATACATAGAAAATCTCAAATCCTCAAGCCCCTTGTTCTTCTCTCAGTCAATTCCTTGACTTTCTAGGCTTTAATTGTTCGTATTTTCTTTATTTTTCCAAGTCCTGCAGCATGGAATAAGCACAGGAGAAAACACAGCGAGGGAAATGTCAGTTGGAATCCTCGGAAGAAATCAGGCAGAAAGTTGACCTTTTGGCACTTAGCAGTGCAATGCAAGGTAGAACCGCGTGCGCCCCTTCTTCCTGCCAGGTCCAATGACTGTTTCAGGGAACAACTCGCCTGGTTCGTGTCCACACTGGGAGCCCCGCAAAGGAGCAAAAAGCTTCCCGGGGCCCGATCCCAGCAGGAAGAACCAGCTGTCCCTCTCTGGGCAAAGCGAGAAATCCGCTTTAGCTCTCCGAGCCCGTCCCAGCAGCCAGGAAGGAACTGGCTGGCAAGCACTGGCGCTGGGGTGGAAGCCCCAGAGACGCACCTGCAGAGGCTCCCAGGACAGGCGGGGAGACCTGCCCGACCGCCCAGGTCTAGCTGATACCAGCCGCCACCAGCTACCACTGCCTCTGGTCCAAGTTTTGCCTTTCCCTGGCTGCTGCTCGTGCTACAAGTGCACGAATTGCGGGGATAAGAAGGGGTCCGGGGCTGCGATCCACTTACCCTTTGAGGTGTTCCCTCATGGTTGTAAGGGTTTCACAGGCAGTCAGGGGCGGGAGCTTAGTGCGGAGGAGTAAGCTTGCCCGAGCCACGGGGCTCCCCGAAAGTCAAGCGCCGCCGCCCAGGCTCGCAGCCGAAAGCACTGCGGAGGAGCCGCCGCTGGCTGGCGGGCTGGCGGGAGGGCCGGACAGGGAGGGAGAGCTGCGTGCAGACGGGGCGGGGCTGGGAAGAGCTCCTCCCCCACCTAAGGACCTGGGAACCTGGATAGCCAGGGACAGGGCAGTGAGCGCTTTCAAAGCAGAACAGAAATAGAAAAAAAAAAAGCTTATAAAGAAAGACCGAAAGGAGTAGTTAAAGGTAGACCCAGGAACCTGGAAGCCACATCTCCTCTTGCCATCATCCCCTTAAAAATCCTCTGGCAAGGCTACTTGTTGCCTAAATAAATGACCTAGGTGCAAATGACCTCACTGTAGATAATTAGTGTGTGGGCTTGGAGTTTTCTTTTTAGAAAATGAAAGAAAAAAATATGCACAGGAGAAAGTATTCACCTCCCTTCTCCATCCCAGTCTTCCTCAACTGAAAATTAAAGAAGTAGGATAGGAAAACATAAAATGAAACTTATCCTGAGTTAGCGTGTTTTGTTGTTGTTGTTGTTGTTGTTGTTGTTGTTGTTTGATTGTTTGGTTTTTGAGACAAGGTCTCTCAAATAGTTCTGACTGTCCTAGAGCTCACCAAGTAGACCAGACCAGGCAGGCCTTGAACTCACAAGATCCACTTATTTCTTCCTTCCCAGTGCTAGGATCAAAGGTGTACACCACAACACCTGGTTACCCTGGATTCTTAAGAACCATCTGTTGATGTTATAGCACTGCTTCTTAAAATGTCGTTCTAGAACAAACTGTCCACCATCTCCTGAAAATGTCTTTAAAAGGATGCCCTCCTCCCCCAGAGCCTCAACCTGGATCTACCAATTCAAAAACTGAACACATTAAAGTTTGAGGGGCACGGGTAAAGACTCGGAGCACTGGCGGTTTTGAAGTGCTAGGAAAAAAATCTCGAAGGATCTCTTTTTCCTGTATAGAACAGGATTTGAAAAGTAAGTAGGCCTTGAGGGCCCAGTGTGACTCATATCAGAAGCTGCCATAGGAAGGTAGAGTTTAACTATATGCAAGTGTTTTGAACTTGGAGATAGTCCCATTGGAAGGAAACATTTATTAGCACAAGAATTGTTCACACTGTCTACATCATAATTTAGAATCCACGGAGTTAGTCTTTCTCTTTTTTATCATTTGTTTTTTACACTTAAGGTTTCATCCCCTTAAGTCTATGCTTTATGTGTTTTCTTTTTCTTTTTTTAAATATCATCTTTTTCTCCCCTCAACATTTATTGCTTAGATTGTTTAAGCCTAAAGGACCAGCAAACATCAATTTCCATTTATTGGTATGCTGCAGCACAACAAAGAGGCAGAAATGGAGAAAGTAAAAGGGGACTTGGTGGCTTCTTCATTACTTTTGACAAACCAAATAAAAATGTAAACGTTATCACTAAAGATACGTGCCTGTAGGTAAGACTAGTGTTGCTATTTTAAAGCAAATATGTCATTTTTTTGGCATTTCTCTTCAGTGACTCAGTCTGGTGCTTGCTATGCTTTAGCAATTTTGAGCTAGTGAGCTAAAGAGGCAGCTGCTATCGCGGTCTAAGGAGGACACACTCAGACTTATTTTTGGGTGAGGATGTCCGTAGGCCTAAAAGTAGATTCCAAGTCTGCCTCTCTTTCTCTAGAGTGCAGGCATTAGTGGCCTTTGATGAGAAAGCAGCAGCTTCTACAGCAAATCAGCGAGGGTAATCATCATGCCGATGCTGGACATCACTTAAATATTGTTGACTTCAAGGAGAAGATACAAACCTCACAGCATGGATATTTGTAAATATTAGAAATCAATTGACTAAGGATCTGCAAGACCTGTGTGCTGAGGCTTGCTATCATTCGCTTTTCTTTGTTTTCTGTCGATTGGCTGGTAGTTTTGCAGTTAAGTGAACTGCTCAAGACTCAGAAGTTCTTCTGTTATAAATGCAGGATCTATTTTCCCACTGTCCAATTAGAGAACTCCTAAGAATGATTTGTCAGGGAAAAGACAAAGAATGGAAAACATAGAATCACTATTCAGAATTTTTTTTTTAATTTGACAGATGGCAATCCTCAAAAATATAGCAGTAAGTTCTTTTTTAGACTGGAGTTATAGGCACTTAAACACTTGTTCCAAGATCTTAGTATTATTTTAGAAAATACTGAAAGTATTAAAGAATGACTACTTTATTGTTGACTTCAGCCATATTATGACTTTTGTTTAGTAAGGGAAGATTTCTTTTAAAAGCACAGGGTTGCCTTACCTTCATTAGTGCTACCATCTATATTGCTTATTTATAGTAGCCGTTTCATGTTATTCTTCATTTGGGGTGGTACAGGGACTGGAACCTATAATACGCACTAAGCAGCGCCACAATTCTCCTCCTTTATCATAACCATTATGGTTGTTTTTCTGTTTTTGTTTGAACCACAGACCAGAAAAAGACCTGGAGTTCTGTCTGGAGAAGAAAACCAGACTGCAGAGCCTACCATGGGTGAGCTCTCTGTCCAACCACCATATCTAGAACATGGTTGTGCCAGAGCTGGAATTAGAAAGCTTGTTTCTACGAATTATGTCTTTGGCTACTCCACTGCACTACCACAGAGAGAGCCTCTGTAGTCATAAAAAAACGTCTCTGATTTCTTTAGCATGCTCACAAGCAAGCTTACTGATAGATGGGAGCAAAGGAGAGGCAAGTTGGTAGAAATAGCAGTAAAAATGGAATGAGACATGAGGAGGTCAAGAAGGTGATTCGCTGAACTATCCTGTAGCTAAAACATTAGTCTTTGCATCACTTAAACTTTGCCAGCACTTCCGAAAAACTAGTTCTCTAACCTACCAGACTGGGCTGCATGGTGCCCTCCTTTCTCCGTCCCATGCCTATTCAGTAAGCTCCACTCAGCTCTGTACTCCGAACCTCTGTAGAATCAGGCTTTCTTGCCCTTTGATTTCCTTTCACTTTCAACCAATGGGAGGCAGTGATGAAAGAAAGGTCCATGAAAGAAGATGAAAAGGAAGAAAGCAGGTGATAGCTGGGTATTTATTTCTCAAGCTCCCTCCTGCTGACCCCAGGCCTGGCTGGACCTTGGTTCTTTGACTTGTAGCCACAAGCCTTACTGGGCAATCTTTCCCTTCAGGCCCAGCATTCTGCAGGCGCCCCAAAGCCATTCTTTCCCTTTGTAAAATTTCGAAGTTTTATCGTTCCTGGTTTTGCACCTTCCTTTGCCAAATCTTTGAAATACCTTTTTCCTTATACTGTCTTCAAGTGCCACTATTCAAGTATCTCCTTGAATGCTGACAAAAAAAAAAAAAAAAAAAAAGAGTCCTTTCCAACTTAAGCCACCTTCTAGATCAATAGATTAGACATTGAGAGGGGACACCAGGTAGACAGCAAACCCAATTTCACTCCTGTGGTAAAAAAAGCAGACTGAACAGTCACTGGACAAGTATTTATATGACGTTCCTATTAGGCCCACAAGAAGTCATACCAAAATGATAATATGAATAGGTGCTAAAAAAGCAAAATCTTTTCTTTTGAACAACTGCTGGTCTGTTTGCCTTCAAGAGGGGATATCAACACAGAGGTCATAGAAAAAATAAGGAAGGACTCCTGTGAAAATCTAGAGTTGATCTGTGTTGATACTTGAAAGGTGTGTTGGACCTTCAGAAAGATGAAGGAATAGAGCTACAAATGTGGCTTTATCATATCAGATTTGTCTTTTAAAAGTCACTAGAGTAAATGGGGTGATGGCTGGATCACAAGACAGCCTGAGAATGAACCCCGCCAGTGCAAGCTTACTGCACTCTAACAAGGGTCTGAACAATGATAGTGGCAGAAGAAGAAAGAAATGGTAATATAAAATAGACATTAAGGGATCCCTGATGAACTAGATGTACCCATATACAGGGAAGAAGGAGGATGGTGGTCCTAAACTCAGTAGCATCAAATGAAGACTATGACAATGGTCCAACATCCCACACCCTGCACCCAATGCATGCATTCTTCTTTTCTAATTGAATTGGTCCCAGACATTGAGATTTGTAAGGCTCTCCAGGAGAGTCTAGCCTATGACCAAGAATAAGGCTTTCTCTTAGTATTCTATTGCTGTGAAGAGATACAACCAAATTAACTCTTATCACAGAAAGTATTTCATTGGGGCTTGTTTATTGTTTCAGAGGTTTAGTCCATTATCAGCATGGCAGAAGCAGACAGGCATATTGGAACACAGGCAGAAATGTGCTGGAGAAGTCTGTAAGAGCTACATCCTAATCTGCTGGTCGTGACTCTGGTCTTGACATGGGATTTTGAAACGTCAAAGCCCAGGCGTAGGAACATACTTTTTTCAACAAGCCTGCCCCTCTTAATTGTTCTATTCCTTCTCAAATAGAGACACTCCAGATAACTAAGCATTCGAATATATGAGCCTATGGGGTCCATTCTTTTTCAAATGACCACAGGCCTACAGTCCTGAGGTAGATCCCACAACTGAATGATTAACATTTACCAAGCGAAAAATGTTACCACTAGATAAAGGGTAACAGTACAAATGATGACTTAAATGTTAAATAAGATGAGGTAAAGATAGTTTCGTGGTGTAAAGACTGAAGGTGCCTAGGAGGCAGCTGTTGGTCCTTTCAATCTGGAGCTAAAAGGGTAATAGTTTGGATCGGAGTTACAGATGAGAAATGGCAAAATGGCAGTATTGTAGGAGTGTTCTGCTTGGATATACCCATTTTGTGGAGAGTATAAGGGGCCAAGCACAGAAGCCAGGATGCTCTAATCTTCCTCGAGCACATTGTTTTGTTTAAACCTTGCTAAGCTACTTGTGATTTTCAGTGTTACTCCAAAGTGAGCAGTGTAAAACTGCTGAGTAGAATAAGAAAATGACAAGGAATAGATTTATTGAACATTTGAGTGGCGGTCAGGGGTGGTGGTGGCGGTGGTGCTGATGATGGTGGTGTATATGTGTGTGTGTATGGACCTAAGGAACATCACCATTAGCTAGGATCCAGTTTTTCTCTAGTTCTAAGAGACTCTATATGAATTGTTTTATTTACTGTAGCCAATGTTAAATATAACCTGGAAAGCTTTGTAAAAAGTCATTCAGAGGTTAGGTGTCACTTCAAGAAAGTAATGCATATTTTATAGTAAATATGCACCTGGATATCCAGTAAGCATATAATATCTGTATGCTTCTCATTGCATAGTGTAAACTTTAGCCATAGACCATGAATCAGACTTCTAACACGCTTACAATAATGGTGAATCACTGCCACTTAGGGCAAATGTGATGGCATACTAATTAAAATACGTATAATAATGCCTCGAGATCATTGTTAAACTATCAATAACCAAGTCTGAAGCTTTCAGACCCAAAGCACCTCACACGCCCACAAAAGCTTATTTTTTCCATGCAGTTCCTTTGCAGGGAGGCAGGATCAGCCAGGCCGGGGGAAAGTTTTCTGAGACAGCTGCCAGCGTCACCGGAGATTTCACCAGACAGGTTCCAGATAAAGTCAAACTCTCCTTCAATTGCATGCAGTTTTCATTTAATAAGATTTCTTAAAGCTTCACAGAGCCACCTATAGCAAGCTGAACATCTAAAAAGATGTGAAGTTTAGCATCTTCACTAAAATAAAGGCACACTTCATTAACCTCACAGGCCGCTAGTCGCTTAGTGGGGAAGAATTCAGCATGCCTATTAGTCTGCCAGCTACAGCACTACCAGGCTCCTCTGAACTCCACCACCTCCTGCTAAAAATGGAGAACAGGTTAAGGTGGCACAAGTATATTGGCTACAAAAGTCCTGCTCCACCTTAACAGCTCAGAGCTGTAACTATTTGTCTGCCTTCCCCAACCAGATTGTGCCAAATAACAGGAATTTCAAAACTAGGCAGAAATTCTGACACTCTGCATAATCTCTCTTCCTCTTCAGCTACAAATAAGGCTTTGTATTCGATTAGATGCACAGCAGGTGAAAACCCCAATTAGTGAATTCATTCTGGGGCCTCTCTACCTTCCTCTCACAGACAAACCACACTTTAGAAAAAAATAGGGGAAGTCATGGTCTTTTCTCAAATCACAAATTAACCCTTTGATCTACCCAGTGAGGAAGAATTATCACTGGAAATGGGGGAAAGTTGATTATTTTTTCCTTCTTGGCTGTTTTCTCTATAAATGTGCTCAAATTTTCTGATCAATCCAGAAATTGCAAGGTATTTTTTCTTCCTAACTGAAAGTTCACAGTGCCAAAATTATCTAAAGAATGATTAATGAACAATCTGCTACAGGAGAGAATTACCTTTAAATTATGTTCTTATTTAGTGTATTTGAGATGAGAAATATTAAATTTTAGTGTAAACCGTATGTGTTGGCCTTAAGAAGTACACAAAGTCTATATTTCATACTTGGTAAGTACTTACTTGTCAGAGGAAATCATCATTGAGCAAGAGGAGAGTTTTGGTTTGAGCATTCAAAAAATTGAGACAGCTTTAGTTTTTAGAGTGATTTACTTATACTTTGTCAATTGCTTTTCTGGAAATAATTCACAACTCAATTTTATTTATGAGCAGATGATTTTAAAAGAGCAGCTTTGTCTTCTCTAATTGTTTTATGACTGTCACCGTTCTTGAAACAAGTCTTACAACTTATTATCCACAAGAAAATCCTGAACACACATCAAATAGTAATACAGCTTTTAGAGGCAGTCATCTGTTACTGTCACTGGCTCATTGCATTCCCAGTCTTCTTAATTAAAATGCAAAGTTCTACATACATGCCTTCCTAAATTACCCTTTGCTGAAATTCTCGAATTTCATAAAAAATGTTAAATGACAACCTAAGTATTATTAATACTTATTACTTGGTTCTTGAGATTGGGTAAAGTAAACAAAGGATTTGCCAGTCAATTATGTGAACAAGGAAGTCATTTTAAATTGAAACAGATAAGGAAAATGTAATATTCAAATATTACAGATGATGACATGAGTTATATCTTTTTTTCTTTAAGATGAATATCTTTACGAATCATGTTCTATCTGAAGTAGCCTTCTTAATTTGCAGCAAGTATAGATGCTTTGGATAGCATATTGCACCAAGGTGCGAAGCAAAGTCCAGGCCAAATTTGCCCCTTAGAGACTAGTCACTAGACCCTTTCTAAGTGAGTAATTTAAACACTTAGGGTCATCTGCTAACTCTTCTGTAAAAACACGGATAGCACTAAGCAGGGGGAGAGTATGGGTCAAAATCACACAATGACTCTGAGAGGCTTTTGAGGCCTGGGGAATGCTGTGTAATTGAAAATGCCCTGCTGCACAGGTGTGACTCCTATAAGCAAGTCTACTATGGTCAAGGTTGATGCTTCAAAAACAAAACAAAACAAAAACCCTTAAAGGGCCAAGCGTTACTCAGTCATTCCTCCTCAGTGATTTACAAAGGAAGCCTATCTTCCTTGCTTGTTTGGCTGTTTTGTTATCCTTGTTAGAATATGGCAGAAAACCAGGTGTGATGGTTCACACTTATAATCCCAGTTGGTCCAGAGAGGCTAAAACAGGGATCAAGTTAGACACTTGCTCTACAAAGTTAGACACTGTTTTAAAATAGAACACCACAAAATCATAATACATTCAGGTAACATCACTTAAACTTTTCAGTTTAGATTGTTGTGTAAAGAAAAATGAGAAGCCCAACTATCTCAGGCCTTCCTCTTTCAGCTTTCTTGTCTTGTTTCCTTTGAGTAGAAAAGCCACTTCTCAGGAGGCTAAGATGGGATCACTGTAAGTTGAAGGAAACCATGTATTATTTAGTGGACCCAAGGTCATTCTGGAATATGTAAAGAGACCTTGTCTGGAAAGTCCAAGACAACTACCTTCAAAAAAGGTAAATCAAGTAAATGAAAAAAAAATCAAGATAAATACATAACCACAGCTTAAAATATGAAGAAACTTTACAGTACTTGCTATTCTTCTTTGGGCATAAATGTTAAAATATGATTATTATTCAGACATGTTTTAAGAAAACTGGTGTATCTTGGGTTCATGTTCTCAGATAGCAGACACTGTGAGAGAAATAGTGAATATTGATTTTAGAGGTTTCAAGTGGGAGAAAAATCAGTCTTTGATGGAGGTCTCTTGGTGGCAGGTTTTGAATAGGCTGCATATGTTAGGAATTCCACAGAGTCAGACATCAATGAAAGAAGAACTGGCTAGATTATAGGTTCAGTTCAGTTCAGTAGTAGAGCACCTGCCTAGCATGTATGAGGTCCTGTGTCTTTTTCCTAATGCTAAAAAACAAAGTGTGTGTGTGTGTGTGTGTGTGTGTGTATGTGTCTGTCTGTCTGTCTGTGTGTCTATGTATAAAACAACTTTACCAGTTAATAATATATTAATAGCTGAATATTGTAATCCAGTTCTGAGTCATTTTTGTCAGCATGAAAAAACCCACTTATTTATATGTATGTGTGCACATGTACAAGCACATGCCATAGTAGAAGGATTATAGTCAACATACAACCCACAGGGGTCAGTTCTCTCCTACCATGTGGATGGAGGATGAGACTCAAATCATCAGGCTTAGAAATAAATGACTTTACCTGTTGAACTATCTTCCTAGCAGAGGGGAAAATTTTAAATATGAAAAGAAAATATGGCTGCAGTGGATTTTATTTTTCCACAACTTCTAAGAAATTATTTAAAGTATTAGCCCTCAAAGTAAAATTTTCCATTAAGTATCTTCCTATATGAATTTCTCTAAATGGTAGTAATAATGGTATATTTGTAGAGTACTTTCATAGGTCTCTGTTGGTTATTCAAACTCAAACTCGTCTTCTTTTTCTTTACAGTCTGTGGAAGCTGGAAGTTCCTATGAACATGGTGTTGAAATATAGAAAATGATTCCACAATGTTATCTGATTCCTCTACTATGGGGATTCAATGGAAATTGCCTTTAGTGAGTGTGCAATCTACTTGGGGAAAGGGGTGGAATAAATACACATATGACCGACCAAACGTAATATCAGTGACATTAAGATAATTACAGACATAAAGAAGAAAACAAACATTAAGGTAAAGGAGAAAATGTATCAGTTTAACCTCTTGAAGATCAAGAACTAACTAGCTTAGGGTTGGCAGGATGATTCATTGGGTAAAGGCACTTCCTGCCAAGCCTGATGAGTTCAGTTCTCTCCCTGGAACCCATGATAGAAAGAAGAACCAGTTTCCAAAAGTTTCTTCTGATCCACATATTTTATGATATGCAGTATACATGCACTCTCATACACATAATGATGATGATGATGATGATGATGATGATGATGATGACGACGATGACGATAATGACAAAGATGATGGAAATAGTTGGAACACAGTCCAAGAATGGAGTCACGTGAGAATTCTGAGGGCTTGAGAGAGCACTCCAAGATCACAAGACCAGAGTCTTGTGACCTTAGTTTATTCAAAACATGAATTGGTCTTGGAATGTGATTTTTGTTCCTCCCAGGTGTATCAGATAGGAGTGAGTATACTTCAGATTATTCATTATAGCTAGCTATTGTTTGTTTATCTGCCACTATGGAAAAACATGTTTTTGCCACATGGTGCTTGCCCATCATGTACAGCTTGCACTTGTGATTGGATACTTTATTCATGTGACTCTTCTTAATCCTCAGAGTTTATATTGTCTGATGCTATGAATAAAGTTCGCTATTTCATGAGACTTTAGTCCACCTTACTTTTAGGCTCTTCTCTCCCAGGCCCCATCACTTCTAGAGTGGTAAACAACAACAACAACAACAACAACAAGTTAAAACATTTAAAAAGAACTAACCTGGTATTTTTGTCAGTGTATAAAAATTTAAACGGGTGTGGGAGGCAGTAGATTTGGCTGAGTGGTTAAAAGTACTTGTTGCTCTTACCAAAGATCAAGGTTTAGTTCACCGCTCTGACACAGTGGCTTACAATAGTTTGTAACTCCAGTTCCAATGGATTTTCCACCCTCTTCTGGCCCCCAAGGAGATCAGGATGCACACAATGCACTTACATAAATGCGGGCAAAGCACTCATACATAAAACAAAATAAAGAAATATTTTTCTAAACTTAAAACATCTTTAAGTTGATTCCATAAACTGCTAAGAACTCACATTAAAAATTTGCAAAATGCAAAATTTTTGATAACATAGTACTGTGCTATAATATTAGTTTGTGCTTTTTCGAAATTCAAAATTTATTGTGAAATATTAAATGTTATATCTTAAGTGAGCTAGGTGACAGACTATATTAATAGTTCCCATTCAGATGTCAAATTATTTGTGTGTGTGTGTGTGTATGTGTGTGTGTGTGTTTGATGAGGTCTTAATACATCAGTCTTGATTTGAACCTAAAGAATCTTCCTAGGTGCTCGGACTACTAGTACATGCCATTTTATCCAGTTTTAAAATCATAATTCTTGAGTTAACATCAGTTAACAACTTACTACAAAAATCTATGTCGTCATGACATGACCTGACATAATGATACTTTTTCTCATATAACAGGCATAGAAGAGACTGGCAGCACCTGTGCTATTAGGATATCTTTTTCTTTAAATAGAATTAAATTTGTGGTGAGAAGACATAGTGATGAAAATGAGAATAGGGGCTAGAGATACAGCTCAAAACTTGTTGCTCTTACAGAAGACCTAGGTTCTATTCCTAACATATGATGTCTCACAACTGTAACTTCAATTTCAGGGAATCTGATAACTTGTTCTGACTTCTGTAGGGACCAGGCACACATGTTGGTGGTCATAAATACATGCTGGCAAAAGATTTATACATGTGGCAGAAAATAAATAAATATAAAAAATATGTTTAAAAGAGAAAACAGAGATCAAAATGGGAATGTGTGTCCAGAAGGCTATTCCTTGTTCTGACTTCTGTGGGGACTAGTCTCACGTGTTAGTGCATATACATACATGCATGCAAACTTGCATGCATATGAAATAATATTAAAATCTAAAAGATGTAAAAGAAGAAAACAGATTAAAATGAGAATGTGTGCTCAGGACACTAGTAGAGTAGTCCAGTTAAGAGAGGATGAAGGAAGGGGCAGGGTGCTGGAGAATGGCTCACTGGTTAAGAACACTGGCTGTTCTCGCAGACGTCTTAGTTCAATTCCCAGCACCCATACGGTGGCCTACAGCCACCTGTAACTTCAGTTCTGAAGTATCTGAGGGCCTGTTCTGACCTCCACAGGGGCCAGCCACACATGTGGTAAGCACGAAATATGTGCAGGTAAAACATTACTAAAATAAATCTAAAAATATTTTGAAGGGATAAAAAGAGGATGAAGGCCTGAACTAAAGGTGTAGCACAGTGAATTGATGAAAAGGTACCCTCAAGGCAGGTTATAGAATTACATGAATGATACTTTTCAACTGATTGGATATATGATCCAGGAAAGGGAAAAGCCTAGGATTTTTGGTTTTGATTGGTTTGGTTGGGTTTTGTTTTGTTGTTGTTGTTGTTGTTGTTTTTGTTTTTGTTTTGTTTTTAAGACCAGATTTTACTCTGTAACTCAGGCTGGCCTTGAACTAACTACAACCTTGGCCGGCCTTTAAACTACAACAATACTCCAACCCCAGTCTCCCTAGAGCTGGGATTACAGGTATGAGTTATCATACTTGACTACATTTAGGATTTATTTTTTTAATTTTGTTATTTATTTTTATGTGTATTAGGTGTTTTGCGTATGGGATTGTCTGTGTACCACATGCATGCAGTCCTTGCAGAGGCCCAAGGAGAACATCAGATCCCCTAGGACTGAAGTTACAGGTGGTTGTGAGCTGCTATGTAGCTGCTGGAAATGGATCCTGGATCCTCTGGAAAAGCAACAAGTGATCATAACCACTGAGCCATCTGTCCCACACCCTGTATTTATGGTTTTTGATAAATAACAACATTTATTGTAGATTCTCATATATACATATGAGTGTGTATATATAAACATACATATATAATATGTAATATATAAATATACATACACTATATGCGCATATTTACAACAGACACCTTGTTCCCTACTGACTGCAGGAATATGGGTAAGAGGTGTACAGTTAGCAAGAGTGAAGCCCTGGGTCTCATCTTCAAAGCCACAAAACAACAACCAAGAAACAGATAAAATTCAGAGCTAAAGAAATATAAATAGAATGAAACCTTAAGAAAGGAGATGTTAGAATACAGATAGTTAGATTATAGGGCTTGACACAGTTATTAAGTGTCACCATGCACACCCACCAAAGTAAGAAAGACACACAATTCAGAGTGTTAGGACATAGGCAGAGCAACTAGAATTCTCAAGCTTTGTTCATGGGAGTGAAAAATGGTATAATTATGCCGAGAACTAAAAGAATACACAAAAGAGCAACACATATACACCCTATGGCCTCAAAATTCTATTGCTTAATATAGTTCCTGCATAAATGTATTCATGAAATAATATATTTTTAAATGTTTATATTATCATTCTGAGTATGCAATGTTCAACTATATAGTATATAGAGCGTATTCACACAGTGGAATATCCCTCCAATGGACAGGAACAGTCTACAACTTCACTTAGTGGTATAGATGAAGTTGTTTAAAGAACCTGACACAATACTGGTACATGCAGTATTACAAATATATATTTCTTCTTCTGCCAAATTAAAGCATAAATACATTTTTAAGAAGAAAGTGCAATTTAAGGCATAAATACATTTAAGAAAGTGTGTGTGTGTGTATGTGTGTGTATGTGTGTGTGTTTGTGTTTACAAAGCCTGACCAGAATAGTTTATGCTTTTCAAAGTCAACACAGTGAGTACTCATGGATGGTGAATAATGATCACAAGAGAACATAAGGTCACTCTGGTGATTGTTCACACTCAATTTCTTTAATCATGTATATATGTGTGTGTTTGTCTACGTGACTGTAGGTGCCTATGAAGTCAGATCCCCTAGAATTGGAGTTACAGACCATTGTGAGCTGCCTAACATTGATGCTAGAAATTGAAATCAAGACCTCTGAAAGAGCAACACACCTTCTAACCACAGAGACATCTCTCTGAATCTGATACTCTTATTTCTTGATATGGGTGCTAGATAAATAAATATAATCAGATTTTTAAAATTCATTGAAGTGCACTGTTAAATTTAATATATTTTCTTCTTAAAATGTATTTATTCTTTAAATTGGCAGAAGGAAAATTGCACATTCTATTATATATAAAATGTTTTGAAATGCATATACATTGTGAAATGGTGAATTAACATAAATGCCAACTTATATATAGTATATATTCTGTGATGAGAATCATTGATAGTCTATTTTATTAGCAAATTTTAATACAATGTTGTTCACTATAGTCAGATAGTGAACTTATTGCACTACAGACCTATTAGTTATATTTTTCCTATCTGAAATTTTATACCCTTTGGCCAACATAAGGCTTCCCTATCTATGTATTTAACATACTTCACTGAAATTATTCCCCTTTAAAGTAATTTTGAAATTTATTTTTATTTTACTTATTTTGTGTGTGTAGGTCAGATGACAACCAAATGGAGTTGGTTCCCTTATTCCACCTTCTTGTGGGTTCTAGGGATTAAACTCAGGTGTCAGGCCTAGAGGCTAATGCCCTTACTCTCAATAGTCCAAAATATTCCAAGAATAGTGTATAATTTGGCTATAAAGTTTCTGGACACCAAAGTGAAAGCAAAACTATAACTGGAAACTTTATTTTGATACTTGGTAAGAGGGAAAGTTAATAGTGCAAATTAAGCAAAGCACACTATGAGCTCTTGGTGAATGAATAAAACTAGATCATAATGACATCACTGTGTAGCTTGTAAAATGGGAGATGTTGTATGACGCTAAGTTTTAACAGTTCCCCATTAGTGGTGGTTTTGACAAGACCTTTCTATGTAAGCTGAGACTGGGAGAATAAAGCATATCTAAAGTGAGGCTGTCTGGTGGGAACCAGAAGAATAAGATCCACCAATAAAGATTTCTATTGGCTTAAGCTAAAAGAGCGATAAAAATCTGCTACAGTGTTCTTTTCTGATTTGTTTGTTTGTTTGGAGATAGGGTGTCCCTAATGTAGTCATGGATGGCCTTGAATTCACTATGTAGACTCCACCTGCCTCTTCCTCTGTATTCCAGGTGCTGGAATTAAAGGTCATTGTTTCTGAATTCCTTTTCCCACACAAAGGTTCTAGTTTGATTTTTTCCTTAATAAAAAGTCCATTGGACTTGTGTGATCTCAGCATTAGGCATAAGGAAACTGCATGAAGTTGGCATCCAATCTATGTTTGATGAATTGTCAGGCTACAAACAAAGCTATAAAATAGCAGTGGTTCATACTCACCAATATGATGTAATAGGATGTGTTTATGTGTATGACTTTAATATATTAATATAATTTTAAATAAGTAGACAGGGATTAACCAATACCTATGTGATTATCAGCAGTGCCACTAACAGTAACAATAGTTGTAAGTACTATTTATTGGCTATTAAATTCAAACTGCCTATGAGGAGTTTCAATTTTGTTTTAGAACTTATAACACTTAGATACCAAGAAATAAAGACACTGTCTCAAGGACTTATGACTAGCAATTGATAGAGATTTGTTCTAGAAGTAAAGTACTAAGGATTCAATGTCTTCCGTGCTATCACCCTGGTTCAAGGCTTTTCAAGATGCAGGTCACTGGTACTTAATCAATTATAAAGTCTGTACAGTGGATCATCCTCGTATTGTTTTTAGGGAAACAAATCCAGATAGAAAATATGAGGTTACATAGAAAGAGCAAGCAATCCTTGTAAAACTTTCCATTCAATCACCTAAACAAAGAATCCAAAACCAGAGATATAGAGATATAGAGGTGTGTGTGTGTGTGTGTGTGTGTGTGTGTGTGTGTGTGTGTATTGCTGGCACACACACAATGTGAAGTAGAAAGTCATCTGTTTTTTTAACAGTGGGTTGCTATAAAAATTAGAAAAGCTGCTGAGTCTGTCTACTGTCATTTCTCTAGAATAAAGTATGGAATTAAACTGGGGTTGGATAATAGATTCAGGAGAGGAGGAGAGTTGGGGAAAGGTTTAGCAGGTTTGAAGTTCCCACATGGGGAACTACAGGAGTGAAAATATGCTTCATGTTTCACAGACGTCTTTTCTGCCAGCTGTTTATTTGGGTGACTGTTTAGGAGTAGACAAGGAATCACGCAGCCATTTTTCCCCTTCCAAATGGCATGGTGATATTGTCACATTACAGAAGGAGGAAAAAAAATCAACATTTCTGCTAAAGTATTGTCAAGGGGGGTAACAAGTAGTTCAAACTACTACACACAACTGCATGTTCTCTGTCTGAGCAACACCCTTCAAAACATAAACTGAGAAATAATCCTTCTGCTCTCCTCTTGCAGCGAGTCCTAATTTGAAACTCTAGCCCACATGCTCAGGTTTAGGCATTCAAATTGACAAGTGTTTACCTGAAAGAATGGTGGCATTTTAGGGTTGGATGGTTCCCACTCTATTTGATACCTTTAAATTCACCACACTAAGTGCTTCAGAAATTTATGTGAGTACATATTTATGAAGGCCTGTAATGACTGTCTTTTTACAAAGGAAAAGATACTTTGATACCATTGCAGACATTTTTAGGATAATATATGTCTCTAAGAATATTAAGCACATTGAGAATAAAAAACATTAAGATTAGCTTACTTAAAGAGTATCTGACTTATGAGTAATCAGGAAGTAAGTTATAATCTTTACTCACATCATTATTCACTAAATTCTCTATAGCAATACATAGCTAATTGCTACATTTCTAACCAGTATTTCATATATTTTTCAATCCCTGACAAGACTCTGCATATTATATTTTTACCATTGGCTATGAAGCTATCAACAAATTGTTTAGCTCAATAATGACTACTTATAAAGCAGGAAATTTTAGTAGTCCATCCTATTTTACCTATATCTAAAGTCAATTTTCTCACTAACCAGAAGGATGTCCTATACCTTATGTTTTCTTCTTCCCCAAGAAATAGAATGCTATAGTCAAAGCTCCATCCTCCTTCCAGCTTGCACATACACCAGCAGTCACCAGTCAGTGCACTACACCCTACCTGACAGCTCCACCAGCTTCCCAGGAGGTCTGCTGCAACCCAGGACATGAAGGCCAATCAACACCAGAGACAATCAGATGGCAAAAGGCAAGTGCAAGAACATAATCAACAGACACCAATGATTTGGCAGCATCAGAACCCAGCTCTCCTACTACATCAAGACCTGAATAACCTAACACAAATGAAGAGTAAGACTGTGAACTTAAACTCGATCTCATGAAGATGACAGAGGCCTTTAAAGATGATATAAAGAATCCCTTAAAGAAATATAAGAAAACAACCAAACAGGTGAGAAAATGAATAAAATTCTCCAAGACCTAAAAATAGAAACAGAAGTAAAAAGGAAAACACAAGTGGAGCCAACCCTGGAGATGGAAAACCTAACTAAGGAAGAGTAAAGGAACTATAAGATGCAAGCATCACCAAAAGAATACAAAAGATGGAAGAAAGAATCTCAGGCATAGAACGTACCATAAAAGAAATTGATATATCAGTCAAAGAAAATATTAAATATAAAATATTTTTAACTCAAAAAACATCCAGGAAATTTGTTTGGGGCACTATGAAAAGACCAAGCCAAAGAATAATAAGAATAGAAGAGGGTGAAGATTCCCAGTACAAAGGATCAGAAAACATCTTCACAAAATCATAGGAGAAAACCTTCTCTATTAGTTTTTTTCTTTTTGGATATTTACATTATTTACATTTCAAATGTTTTCCCCTTTCCAGTCTCCTTTTTGGAAAACCCCTATCCCCTCCCACTTACCCTGCCTCTATGAGCATGCTCCACCACCCACCCTCCTACTCCCCTCCCTAGCAGTCTCCTACACTGGGGCATCTAACACCCTCAGGCCCAAGGGCCTCTCCTCCCCCTGATGGCTAACAAGGCCCTCCTCTGCCAAATATGTGGCCAGCACCATGGGTCCCTCCATGTGTATTCTTTGGTTGGTGGTCCAGTCTCCAGAAGCTCCAGGTGTCTGGCCAGTTGACATTGTTGCTCTCTCCATGGGGCTGCAAATCCCTTCAGCTCCTTCAGTCCCTTCTCTAACTCCTTCATCTGGGACCCCACGCTCTGTCCAATGGTTGGCTGTGAGCATCCACCTCTGTATTTGTCAGGCTCTACCTGAGCCTCTCTGGAGACATTTTATCATGCTTCCATCAGTAAGCACCTCCAAGCATCCACAATAACGTCCGGGTTTGGTGGCTATATATGGGACGTATCCCCAGTTGGGGCAGTCTCTGGATGGCCTTTCCTTCAGTCTCTGCTCCACACTCTGTCTCCATATTTCCTCCTGTGAGTATTTTGTTCACCCTTCTAAGAAACACTGAAGCATCCACATTTTGATCTTCCTTCTTAGGCTTCATATGGTTTGTGAATTGAATCTTGGGTATTCCGACCTTGTGAGCTAATATCCACTTATCAGTGAGTACATACAGATTTGTTCTTTTGTGACTTAGTTACCTCACTCAGGATGATATTTTCAAGTTCCCTCCATTTGCCTGTGAATTTCATGAAGTCATTGTTTTTAATAGCTGAGTAGTATTCCATATTCTAAAAAAAAGATGGCTATAAACATACAAGAAACTTACAGAACACTAAATAGATTGGATGAGAAAAGAAAATCCTCTTACCACATAATAATCAAACACTAAATGTACAGAGCAAAGAAAGAATATTAAAAGCTGCTAGGGAAAAAAGGTTAATTAACATATAAAGGCAGACATATAAAAATTACACTTGACATCTCAACAGAGACTCTAAAAGCCAGAATATCCTGGACTGATGCCTTATCAACTCTAAGAAACCATAGATGCCAGCCTTTATATTACACCCAGCAAAACACTCAATAACCATAGATAGAAAAACTAAGATTTTCCATGACAAAACCAAATTTAAACTATATCTTCTCCTAATTCATCCCTATAGAGCATGATAGAAGAAAAGTCCAACACAAGGAGGGTAACTATATCCAAGAAAACATAAGAAATTAATCATCTCACAGAAAAACCAAAAGAACAGAATCACACAAAGGTACAGTAATACCTCCAACATCAAAATAAGGAGAACTAACAATCATTGGTCATTAATCACTCAGCATCAATGGATGGAATTCACTAATAAAAAACACAGGCTAAATAAAAGCCTAGGTATGGAGACAGTATCCACCATTCTGCTGCATATAAGAAACACAGTTCAGAAACAGAGATAGACACTACTTCAGAGAAAAGTGCTAGAGAAAGGTTTCCCAAGCAAATGGTCCCAAGAAACAAGCTGAAGTAGCCACTCTAATAGTCAATAAGATAGACTTTCAACCAAAAGTTATCAAAAGAGATGGGGAAGGACTCTTCATACTCAACAAAAGAAAAATCCACCAAGATGGAGTCTCAGTTCTGAACATCTATGCAACAATGCAAGGGCACCCATATTTGTAAAAGAAACATTACTAAAGCTCAAATCACAAACTGACCTTCAAACAATAATAGTGAGAAACTTAAACATCTCATTCTCACCAATGGACAAGTGCTCAAAACAGAAACTAAACAGAGAAACAATGAAATTAATAGATGTTATGAACCAAATGGATTTATCAAATATCTATAGAATGTTTTAACCAAAACCAAAATAATATACCTTCTTCTCAGCACTTCATGTAACCTTCTCCAAAATTGGCCATATAATCAGGCACAAAAGAAACCTCAACAGATACAAGAAGATGGAAATAATCCCATGCTTTCTATCAGATCACCACAGACTAAGGTTGGAAGTTCACATACTCATGGAAAATGAACAACTCTCTACTCAATGATAACTTGATCAAGGAAGAAATAAAGAAAGAAATTAAAGACGTCCTAGAATTTAATGAAAATGAAGACAAGACATACCCAAATTTATGAGACACAATGAAAGCAGTGGTAAGAGGAAAGTTCATAGTACTTATTGTATTCATAAAGAAATTGGAGACATCTCATACTAGAAACTTAACAGAAAACTTGAAAGCTCTAGAAAAAAAAAGAAGGAAAAAACCCCCAAGAGGAATAGACTGCAGGAAATAGTCAAACTCAGGGCTGAAACCAATCAATTAGAAACAAACAGAACAACAACAAAAAAGAATCATCAAAATCAAAAGTTGGGTCTTTGAGAAAATCAACAAGATAGAAAAACCCTTAGCTAAACTAACTAAAAGGCATAGAGTCAGTAGCCAAGTTAACAAAATCAGAAAAGAAAAGGGAGAAATAACAACAGAAACTGAAGAAATTTTTAAAAGTCATTAGGTCATATATTGAAAGCCTGTACTTTGGAAAAATGGAAAATTTAAATGAAATGGACAATTTTCTAGACAGATACAAAGTTAAATCAAGATCAGGTAAACTATCTAAACAGTCTCATAACCCCAAAGGAAATAGAAGCAGCCATTTAAAGTCTCCCAGCTACAAAAAGCCCAGGGGTAGATGGTTATAGTGCAGACGTCTACTAGACCTTCAAAGATGAGGCAATACCAATACTCCTAAAACTATTACACAAAATAGAAACAGAAGGAACACTACCTAATTTATTCTATGAGGCTACGATTACATTAATATATATACCACACAAAGACACAACAATGACAGAGAACTTCAGACTAATTTCTCTTATGAACATTGATGAGGAACACATCAAAAACATCATTCATCATGATCAAGTAGGCTTTATCCCAGTGATGCAGGATGGTTCAATATATGAAAATCTATCAACATAATAAACTATATAAACAAACTGAAAGGAAAAAATCATATGATTATTCTATTAGATGCTGAAAAGCCCTTTGAAAAAATTCAACACCCCTTCATGTTAAAAGTCTTAGAGAAAAGAGGGATACAAATATCTAAACATAATAAGAATAAAAACAATAAACAACAACCCAATAGCCAATATCAAATCAAATGGAGAAAACTTAAAACAATGCCACTAAAAGCAGGGAAAAGGCTGCCCACTCTCTCCCTATGTATCTTTTCTAGTACTTGAAGTTCTAGCTAGAGCAATAAGACAACTAAAGAAGATCAAGGGGATACAAGTTGGAAAGGAAGAATTCAAAGTATCGGTCACTATTTGTAGATGATATGATAGTATACACAAGCAACCCTAAAAGTTCTACCAGAGAACTACAGCTGATAAATACCTGCAGCAAAGTGGTTGGACATGAAATTAACTGAAAAAATCAGTAGCCCTCTTTTATGTAAATCACACATGGTTCCTAGAAAAGAATTACGGATAAGACACCCTTCACACTAGCCACAAACAACATAAAGTACCTTGATATAACTTTAACCAAGCAAGTGAAAGATTCGAATGACAAGAACTTCAAGTCCTTGAAGAAAGAAATTGAAGATGGCAGATGGAATGATCTGCTATGCTCATGGACAAGTAGGATTAACAGTAACAATGGCTGTCTTAAGAAAAGCAGGTTACAGATTCAATTTCATCAAAATTCCAACACAATTTTACAGACCTTTAAAGAGGAACTTTTAACCTCATATGCCAAAACAAAACAAAATATAAAAAAAAAAAACCCACAAGATAGCCAAAACAATCCTGAACTATAAAAGAACTTCTGGAGGAATCACCATCCCTGATCTCAAGCTGTACAACAGAGCAATATTGACTTTTAAAAAAAAACTGCATGGGATTGGTACAGAAATGGAGAGGTTGATCAATGGAATTGAATCAAAGATGCAGAAATAAACCCACACACCTATGGACAGTTGATTTTTCACAAAGAAGGCAAAATCATACAATGGAAAAAAGAAAGCATCTTCAACAAATGGTGCTGGTCTAACTGAATGTCTGTATGTATAAGAAGGCAAATAAATAGATTCATAATTATCAACCTGTACAAAACTCAAGTCCAAATGGATCAAGGACAACATAAAAGCGATACATTAAACTTCACAGAAGGCAAAGTGGGAAATCGCCTTGAACATATTGGTATAAGAAAGAAATTTCTGACCAGAACTCCAATGGCTCAGGCTCTAAGATCAACAATTGATAAATGAAAACCCACGAAACTGCAAAGTTTCTGTAAGGCAAAGGATACTGTCAATAGGACAAAATGGCAGTCTACAGATTGGGAAAAGATCTTCACCAACCCCACATCCAAGGTTGACAGAGGGTTAACATTCAAAATATATGAAGAACTTAAGTTAGACACCCAACCCAACAGCTCAAATAAACCAATTTAAAAATGGGATACAGAGTTAAATAGAGAATTCTCATCAGTGGAATCTTCAATGGCTAAGAAGCACTTAAAGAGATGTTCAAAGTCCTTAATCATCAGGGAAATGCAAATCAAAACAACCCTGAGATTCCACCTCACACCAATCAGAATGGCTACGATCAAAAACTCAGGTGACAGCAGAAGCTGGTGAGGATGTGGAGAAAGAGGAATACTCCTCTGTTGCTGGTGGGATTCCAAACTTAAACAACTACTCTGGAAATCAATCTGCTGGTTTCTCAAAAGATTGAAAATAGTGCTACCTGAAGACCCAGCTATACCACTCCTGGGCATATACCCAAAAGGTGCTCCACTATGTTCATAGCAGCTTTATTTGTAATAGCCAGAAGCTGGAAACAACTCAGATGTCCCTCAACTGAAGAATGGATACAGAAAATGTGGTTCATTTATACAGTCGAATAGTATTCAGCAGTTAAAAACAAGAACATCATGAATTTTGCAAGCAAGTGAGTAAAACTAGAAAATATCATCCTGAGTGAGGTAACACAGACCCAAAGGGACATGTATGGTATGTACTCAATGATGGATATAAGCTATAAAGCACAGAATAACCATGTTATATACCATAGGCCCCAAAAAATTAAACAAGAAGGAAGGCTCAAGCAAAGATCACACTTAGAACAGGGAAAAAATAGTCATAGGAGTCAGGAAGAGGGAGGGACCGGGGTGGAAGAGAGGATGGAAAAGGGAATGGGAGACAGGATCAGGTGTGGGGAGAGTCAGGAGAGAGACCCAGAGTACCAGAAGAATGAATAGAAATCTGCAGCTACCAAGGGTGTGGGGTGTGGGAGGAATCTCTAAGAAGTCCCAGAAACATGGGATGGGAGAGGTTCCCAGGAGTCAATGTGGGCAACTATAACCAAGATGTTTAACAGTGGGGACATGTAACCTGACAAGGCCACCACCTTTAGCCAGACAGGATCCCCAGTGGAGGGATAAGGACACCAACCGAACCACAAAACTTTTGACCCAACATTTGTACTGTCTAAAAGAAGTGCATGCCGGGACAAAGATGGAAGAGAGACTGAAGGAATGGCCAAACAATAACAGGCCCACCTTAAAACCCTTCCCATGGGCAAACACCAATCCCTGATATTATCTGACACTCTGTTAAGCTTGCAGACAGGAGCCTCACATAACTGTCCTCTGAGAGAATCTACCCAGCAGCAGACTGAAACAGATGCAGGTATCCATATCCTGGAATTGGTTGGATGTCCAGGACTCTTATGGAAGCATTGAGGGAAGGATTGAAGGCCCTGAAGGGGATGGGAACCCTATAGGAGGACCAACAGAGTCAACTAACTTGGACCCCTGGGAGTTCTCAGAGACTGATTCACCAACCAAAGTACACTCGTGGGCTGGAACAAGGCCTCAGGCACAAACGTAGCAGACATGCAGCTCAGTCTCCATGTGGGCCCTCCAACAACTGGGGTGGAGGCTCTCCTTATAGCTCTAGCCTGACTTTGGTATCCATTCCCTAATAAGGTTGCCTTGTCTGGCCTCTGTGGGAGAGGAAGCACCTAACTCTGGCAGAGACTTGATTCAACAGGGTGGAAGGATACCAGGATGGGAACACCCTCTCAGAGGAGAAGGGGATGGGGGATGGGGGATGGGGGGACAGTCTTTGTGAGTGGGAGACCAGAAGAGGCAGTGTTTAGGATGTAAATAAATAAATTTAAATTTAAAATACTTCAAAGTACTAAAGGACATGGTATGTTCCTTTAGTTCTTTAAAATTAAAAAAAAAAAAAAAAAACGAAAAGAAACAGAATGTCCCCATGGCCACTTGGATATAAGATGTTTTTATGACATGACTTCCTTAAGCTGAGAGACAAGGCAGATGACATAGTCAGCCACCTGATATGTCCCTTCATGAAGAACCCTGGAATAGCATGTTGGTTTGTGAGACATATGGATCTAGTTGTATCTATCCATATATGAGAAATCATCAATAATTAGACATGTAAGTTAGACCATAATAGCTTATCCACTAAGGAGTGGAACACAGTTACGTGTGTGTGTTTGTGTATACATATCACAGCAAAAATACAACAGCTTGTCCTAGTGCTCCACCACAAAGTCCAGTTTAACCATAAAAATAATGAGTTAAATAAATGCCATACTTTTATAGGGAGTATAAACTACAGATCATAGATTAAATATGGTCTATAAAGCTAAATAAGCTGTCAAATGTTTAAAGAGCTAGAAAATAATTTATAAAAAATATGCAATAGAGACCATAAGATGCTCATAACATTTACAATATTTACTCTCTGGTCCTTTATATATGTTTTTCTCAAACCTGTGTTAGGCCAACGAATTATGGATGAGTTTGTTTTAGAGCAGAAGATAGCTGCTACATACCTATTTTCAAAAAAGAATGTTAGAAACTAGGATTTTCTCAAGGAATCTAGTTGGTATCTGGCCAGTTTATAACTGGTATTAACCCTTTAGTAACTAAGGTTTAGTTGCTTGTTAACTAAGAACAGTAAATGTGTAGAATGAACAATGGAATCACACATTCAACAGTTGTTAAATTATTAAAAAAAATATTTACAAAAAAATTTTACACTCCAACTGTGAATTGTAAAAATTCAGACTGAGAAATTACTTTTGTAGCATGATTCTTCTTCTTCATCACCTTCTTGTTTTTTAGATAGTGCCTCTCTGTGTTGCCTTTGCTGTCCTGGAACTCACTATATAGCCTAGGTTGGCCTTGAACTCACAGAGATCTGTTTGCCTCTGCCTCCTAGAGTCCTGGAGTTAAAGGAAAGTGCCACCACACCTGACTTTAAAGATACAATATATTAAAGGTAAGTAGAAAATGATAGATTTTTGAAAAAGTTTTATTAACAATATCTACAACCTGGAAAGAGCTCAAATGTTCATCAATAGGCAAATGTATAAATGAGATGAAATGAATTCATATAAGAGAAATTACCTAGTCATTAAACAAATTACTAATTCTTAGTCTACTGAGATTCAAAATGATGATGCTGATTATAAGAAACTAGGCCCAATATACTGGCATGGTGTCATTTGTAGAAAATTCAAAAGAGTAAAATGGACATATTGTACAGAAAGCAGATCAGTGATCACCTCATGTCAAAAGTGAAGGGAAATGGCCTGCAAAGTAGCCCCAAAGAGGTTTTGAGGAGGGGATAAGACTGTATTTCACATTGATTGTATGACTAGTTTGATAAAAACACATCTGTTAAAACTGGGGAATTCTATACACTAAATGGATGCAATTTATTGTGTCTAAATTATTCCATAATGAAGTTGATATCTGAAAATTTTAAAAAGGCATTTACTCTGAAATAAAATATAACATTCAAAATTGCATTTGATTAGGCAGAACGTGATGTGTGATACACTGGGTATTTATATAAATAAAAGACATATCCATGTTATGCGTCAGTTCCCTTTGTATTAATTCAGAACATATCTTAAACACTAGATTCAGAACGGCCCTTAAAGGTTAAGGAATTACATCCTCTCCTCTAATAAGAAATTGCCTGTAGGAGTGAGACAGTCTTTTCAGCCCTGAAAATCTCCTGTCTAGGAAGTTTTCTGTTTTCAAGGTCATTAATTCTATTTTCAGAAAGCTCAATTATAAATCATTCTTTAATACTTAGTTGAAATTTACTTTTCTGTAGGACCCAGAAATACAGCTGAATCCACTCTCAGTATAAAATAGAAAAAAAAAACCCAAAGAACAAATAACAAACAAACAAACAAAAAAACCAAAAAAACAAAAACAAAAGGCAAAACATAAAACATAAGAAATCTCCTAGAACTTTGCAAATCTTTCAGTCTTTCTACTACATTCTTCCCAATTCTAGTTTTGTCAAAGCTATATGTAAAACCTTGTAGTTCTATTTTTCAAATAATGTGGCCCTACAGACTCTTGCCTCATCTAACAGCCTTTGACAAACAAGATTCATTTTAAAGGTGATACACAGAACTAAGTTGTATGATAATGTTGCTTACAACACTAAGTTGCTGATAGCATTTATGTTTCATAGCTATCACATCATACTTTTGTTCATGCTGAATTTGTAGATTTCAAAAAAATCCCAAGTTTTAAAAATATAGTAATCTGACATTAATTTTAAAAATCTGTACTCTCTTGTGTCCTCCTCCTCCTCCTCCTCCTCCTCCTCCTCCTCCTCCTCCTCTTCCTCCTCCTCCTTCTTCTTTGTATTTTTTCTTGTGTTCTTTTGAGGGAGGCAGGGTTTTTTTCTAGGTATCCCTGACTGAACTGGAACTCACTGAATGGACCAGGTTGGTCTCCAACTCATAGAAATGTCCCTTTCTCTGCTTTGGCCTCATGAGTGCTGGGAATAAAAGCATGCACTACAGGCTGGGCTCTCCTGTGTGTTTACTACTGATTATTTGAAGCTAAAAATGAAATTTACAGTTTATTGAAATAACCTTTCAAATTTTGTATTGTCAACTGGGCATGGTGGCATACATCTTTAATTTCAGCAGTGAAGAGTCATGGGTTGGGGGTGGATCTCTGTGAATTTGAGAACAGTCTGGTTTATACAATGAGTTTCAGGCTAAACAGAGCTATATAGAGATATCCTATCTCAAAAATTAAAAAGAAAAATCATTTTTTCTCTTATAATACTAGGGATACCAAGTATGTCATTTTTTAAAAGATTTATTTTTTAATTACCTATATGCATTTGTATATGCATGTGCGTCTGAACATATGAGATGTAGCTTCCTGTGGGAGTCAGATGAGGGCATCCCACCCCCTAGAGCTGGAGTTAAAGGCAGTTGCGAGCTATCTGATAAAAGTTCTAGAAACTGAACTTAGGTCCTCTGCAAGATAAGTAAGTACTCCTAACCAATGAGCTACCTCTTCAGCCTCAGACTCTGAATTCTAAGCCCATGCTTTACCACTGAAATATATAACATCCCCCCCCCCAAGAACTCAGTTTTGTAACCAGCTAAATCTATTACAATTTTGACATTATCATCAATTCATGTACTAACATGTCTAAATATGTTGTTTTCAAGTGTACTGATTAGAACTTTGCCATTACCATCAATTCATATACAAACATAATTAAAGATGTCAATTTTAAGTATAGTGATTAGTTTGTCTCTATACCCATTCTCGCAACAATTAAAAATACACTGTATATTTGGCTATATAATGTAGGAGAAATAGAAACGGATACTCAAGACTGCTCTTGATATTCTCAGACTATAGCAGAAGATATACACATAAACAAAACATTATACTTTGGTTAGATAAGAGCGAGTGGGAAGCTCTGCTCACTGAGTTCAGCCAAGAATGATTCATTGAGCTTGTGATATATGGACAAATCTGACCAAATGAGGTCTCCAGGCAGAGGGCTGAGGTGAGGGTACAGATGACCATAAAAGAAACAGATGGATGTCAAGGTACAGAGGTCTTATATAGGGTCAAAGATACAGGTTTTATTGAATGTTAGTTTAGATCCACCCCTTGACATTTTTGCATGTCTTTGTTTAATCAATTACAAATTTGCCCCATTATCCAACTCTAATGTTCTACAACTTTTACCCAATGTTGTCAAATGAAAACCTGAACTATGTGCTGTAGAATCAGAAGATATACATCTAAACATCACATGGCCATCCTAACAATGGAAATGAGGGGCTCAGGGGATAAACTTCTTGTCCTGGATGCACAAATCCCTTGGTTCAATCTGAATTACTCCATAACACCAGGTCCAATGGTGTATGCCCCTCACCTCAGCACTTGGGAGGTGTAGGTCATAGATCCAGAGAAATTCAAGGTCATACTCAGCTACATAGTAGTTTTGAGGCCACCTTGACCTACATGAGACCCTGTCACAAACAAATAAATAAGAAAACAGAAATGTAGTGAATGTGTCATGACCAATTTCCAAAGAATCACACTATGTTCCAGAAGCATGGTTTTGTTGCTGTTGTTTTCTTTTCGTTTTTTGGAACGTTCTAGAATTTACTTGCTTATTAACACCAAGCTAATTAGTTTCTAAGTTTGAAAATCTCAGTTTCTGAATGATAAAAGAGTGTTTGTTTATTTTATCAGCTTCCCCAGCCTTGTCCCCATGATTTCTCTAAGCCTATAAAAGTGGTTCATATGAGAAGGAATTGTTTTTACTACTCCTGTGTAAGAACTCATTCTTTTTTTTCCACCTTTTTAATTGGATATTTTCTTTATTTACATTTCAAATGTTCTCCCCTTTCCAGGTCTCCCCTTCAGAAACTTCCTATTCCATCCCCCCTCTGCCTGCCTCTATGAGGGTGCTCCCCCACCCACACACCCACTCCCTTCTTCCTGGTCTGGCATTTCCTACACTAGGACATCGAACACACTCAGGCCCAAGAGCTGCTCTTCCAACTGATGTCCAACAAGGCAACCCTCTGCTACATATGCGGCTGGAGCCATGGGTCCCTCCATGTGTATTCTTTCGTTGGTGGTCCAGTCTCCAGGAGCTCCGGGGGGATCTGGTGGGTTGACACTGTTGCTTCCTCCATGGGGCTGCAAACCCCTTCAGCTCCTTCAGTCCTTCCCCTAACTCCTCCATTGGGGACCCTGGGCTCAGTCCAATGGTTGGCTGCAAGCATCTGCCTCTGAATCTGTCAGGCTCTGGCAGAGCCTCTCAAGAGACAGCTATAACAGGCTCCTGTCAGCAAGCACTTCCCAGCATCCACAATAGGGTCCACGTTTGGTGACTGTATTTGGGGTGTATCCCCAGGTGGGGCAGTCTCTGAATGGCCTTTCCTTCAGTCTCTGCTCCACACTTTGTCTCCATATTTCCTCCTGTGAATATTTTGTTTCCCCTTCTAAGAAGGACTGAAGCATCCACACTTTGGTTTTACTTCTTCTTGGGCTTCATAGGGTCTGTGAATTGAATCTTGTGTATTCTGAGCTTTTGGGCTAATATCCACTTATCAGTGAGTGCATACCATGTGTGTTCTTTTGTGATTGAGTTACTTCATTCAGGATATTTTCTAGTTCCATCCATTTGCCTAAGAATTTCATGAAGTCATTGGTTTTAATAGCTGAGTAGTACTCCATTGTGTAAATGTACCCTATTTTCTATATCCACTCCTCTGTTGAGGGACATCTGGTTATTTTTCCATCTTCTGACTATTATAAATAAGGCTGCTATGAACACAGTGGAGCATGTCCTTGTTGTATGTTGGAGCATCTTCTGGGTATATGCCCAGGAGTGGTATAGCTGAGTCTGCAGGTAGTATTACGTCCAATTTTCTGAGGAACCACCAGACTGATTTCCAGAGTGGTTGTACCAGCTTGCAACCACATCCTCACCAGCATCTGCTGTCACCTGAGTTTTTGATTTTAGCCATTCTGACTGGTATGAGGTGGAATCTCAGAGTTGTTTTGATTTGCATTTCCCTGATGACTAAGGATGTTGAACATTTCTTTAGGTGCTTCTTGGCTATTCAAGTTTCCTCAGTTGAGAATTCTCTGTTTAGCTCTGTTTCCTATTTTTTAACGGGGTTATTTGGTTCTCTGAAGTCTAAGTTCTCGAATGAACTCATTTTTGATGAACAAGAAGATAGTATATGGACCCAAGTGGAAGTTAGATGTAAGAAGTACATGGATGTACTTCTAACAAATGCAATCTGTTCTTTGAAGTGAATCTATTTAGTTTAAATATTATTAAACATTATTTCAATATAATATCTATTTAAAATTATTTTATGTGTATGGGTATTTTACCTGCATGCATGTCATTATGCCACATTCATGTCTGGTGCTCTCAGCACCCAGAAAAGAGCTACAGATGTTCTGGAACTACAGTTACAGATTGTTGTGAGCATCACGATAATTGAGTCATGCTGGGAATCAAATCCTAGTTTGTTCTATGGAAGAGCAATTTGTGTTGTTAACTCCTGAGGCATCGCTCCATCCCATAATATTTCCTTTTGTTTGTTTTTCAGTTTGGCAAGCAAGTAAGGTGATTGGATAAAAATAACATGTCTGAAATCATCTTAAAACTGTAGAAATCTCCAAAAATGTTATAATCTACAAATTTCCTATATTTTAGTAGAATTTGATTCAAGCAAATAATTGTCATATATATATTTTTATGCTTTACTGCAATCAAATAAGGTTTCATGTATATAAAATAGACTCTGTCCAAAGTGCTCGTTATACATGAAATGGGATTTTTGGACTTGGCAGTGCACAGTTCACTGGGAGAAAGTGGTTAATAATTTCTTCTTGCTTCTATTTTTTTCTACCCTTTGGTGAGACTAGTTATGTTTCTAGATTCTGAGTGTTACAAATGAACAATTTGCTGACATATCTTTACCCATGGCAGAATAAAACGTATTACTTAAGAGTAATAAAAACCATTTTAGAGTTGCAATAAAGAGTATCATGAATGCTGATAAAAGTCCATTATTTAAAATGAGGAAACCCAATATTTTTTTGAAAAACTCATTCACAGAAGTTCTACTTACATTTGTGTTTTCCTAAACCTTGTTGCAAAGTAGCAATTCTTTCTAATATATAATCAAAGGAATTTTGTGTTGAGAAGAAAACTTTTCATCTTTTAAAGGACATTTAAAGGACAGCATAAGAAAAACAAGAAATATCATACAGAGGATAAGGGTGAAGGTGTGGGTGGAATGGATTTTAAATACTATTTTTAAAAGCTTATCTAGAAAAACATGTTTTTTTAAATGAAGAAGTAGGTTTCTATTTGTAAATTTAGAATATTTCCAAGTTTAATAATGCTGAATAATAAACTCATCTATAAAAAATGAAAGAAAATATACATATGTTTAAGGGATTTTGGATATAAGTGTATCAGTGGATTTTCTTCACAAGCCTCATAACTTTCTACAGGTCTCTATTTATCAGCTTATGTATTTTAAAGTTTTCTTTTTAACAAAAAGAAAATCCAACAATCTTTACTAATGAAAAACTTGACTAAATTTTAGGCCACTCTACTTAAAAGAGTCAATTGTCTTTGATTAGGTGGTAACTAAAAATTCATTTTAAAATAACAAATAACAAATGCTTATATCAATGAAAATATACCGAGGGACTGGAGAAATGGCTCATCTGGCTGCTCTTGCACAGGACCCAGGTTCTATTCCCAGAACATGGCAGCTCATAACCATCTCCAGTACCAGAGGATGTGACTCCTTCTTCTGGCCTCCACAAGTACTGTATGTATATGGCACACAGATATACATGATGGTCAAAACACTCGTACACATAAAATAAAAATAAATCTTTTTACAAAAAGAAAATAGGGAGCTAGATAAGTGACTCAGCAGTTAAAGGCACTTGCTGCTCTTCCAGATGTCCTGGGTTCAAGTCACAGAGCCCACATGGTGACTCAGAACCATCTATAATTCCAGATATAGGGGATCTGATGTTCTCTTTTGGCCTCAGTGAGCACCAGGCATGCATGTGGTGCACAGATATATATTGAGAGAAAATGTCCATATATATATAAAATAAAACATTTTTTAAGTAAAAAAAAATAGTGGAAAAATCATGTGAAGAAGAAATAATGGCTATGTTTTTAGAGATTACATGTATAATTATGTATAAATATATTTATTCAACCCATCTAATTTAAATCTAGGTCACAAGTTTAGATATTATCTCATACAAATGGAAACAATCCTTTTTACATGTTCCACTGAATTAAATTATGATTTTTCAAAGTTATATTTTCAGGCAAAGAAAATTCGGTCATGTATAACTTTGGTTCTGTGCAGTAACTGCAAACAACATGTCCAAATCCTAACTATGATCTCAGGGAGGTGAGCACACCAGTAAGCCTAGCACTACAGACACAGAGGTGAGAAGATGAGGATTAAGGTCAGCATGGGCTATGTAGTCAAAGTAGTTCTCAAAAATGCCAACCACTAACACTAATACAGCCAAGCAACTACAAAAGTTTAATACTGTCACAAATATTGAGAATTTAATCTTCACAAATACCATGACTTCACCTACATTTCTATTGTAATCATGCATTTCCTATGATAGGAAACAATGGTTAATTAAAAAATATTATGATAAGATTTGTTTTAAATCATGATACTGGAGAGTTGGAGCAATGGTTAAGAACACTTACTACTTTTGCAGGGGTCCTGAATTCAGTTCTCAGAACCCATATGAGGTAGCTCACAGCTCCAGTTCCAGGGAATCCATGCCCTCTTTTAGTTTCAATGTGCCTACATTGCACATAACTCCAACAGGCTCACACAAACACACACACACACACACACACACACACACACACACACACACACTGTAGGGGGAAGAGGAAGCAAAGATACGTGGACAAAAGTGAAAAATAAAAAAGATGTTACAAATAAGCAAACATTGTTTTGGCCCCATTAAGGAATGGTAGTGTTCTCAGTGGCACTGTCATAATACTGCCCTCTTCAACATGAGGCCAGCGAACTCTGAAATGAATGTGCTCAAGTGTGCTGATCTACAGAAGCATAACAAGTTTTCTCTTCTAACACAGATACTTGATTTACTAGAGAGTAGGAAAAAAAGCTAGATGAAAACAAAGTGGTAAGATCTTCAGAGTGAAAAGGAAATGAACTAGAGAGCCTATGCATAATCAGGAGCCCCAGAAGCTAAGCCTACGCATTCAGTATCCGTTGAATCATAAGGAACTCAATGGCACAGTAAATGATCAGAAAGGAATTGTAAGCTCCTTTCTCAAGAATTACAATAAAAAAACCAAAAAAACCCAAAAACTGTTGGTCAAAGCTGTTCTTCATGCTCCAACATCAATCAAAAGGATTGCTAATGGGCATGTGTGCGTGCAAGCACACACACACACACACACACACACACACACACACACTTCTTTTATTCTTTCCCTTCTCAAGCCTTGCTTTGGAATTCTTCGTGGCTTGGATCATTAGCCATTAATCATACATTGTGCAGAATTTATAAATTAAGCCATTCATACTGCCAGTCTAAGAAGTACCCTCAGTGCCTTTACCATGCCATTTTGAAGCATTTAAAGAGGGCCTTATACAATAAGCATGATTATTAGATGATGGTAAACAGTACTGGGTCATAGATGAGAAAGTATCATTATTTGAGAGCCATTTTCATGTTAATGTTATGGATTATGTATTAAAGGGATAACACAAAATATTCTTCTAGAATTGGTCCTTTTTGATCTAGTTATACTTTGGGGACTTAGTCTTTTACTAGGAGGCTTCTCAGTGGTAAATCCCTCCCATTTTGAAAATCTTCTCTGAGGTATTAAAGGCAATTATGGCAACTTAAAATTTCTACTAATATTAAAAAGAGGCAACAAACAAGTATTGCTAGTGCACATACACGCGCGAGTGCATGCGTGCACACACACACACACATATACACACACACACACACACAGAGACAGAGAGAGAGAGAGACAGACACAGAGAGACAGAGAGTCAGAGAGAGAGAGAGACAGAGCTCTCTAATTGGGCTTAAGACCCACTAAACAGGAGGGAAATCATGACTGGTACTGGAAGCCTACCAACTACCTGGGGCTGGTGAGGTCATGGATCTGAGAGGAAAACACACTATTTCCACTTTAATAAACCAGCATACTCTCAAACTGCACTCTAAATGCTTGTTCTTTTATCCATAGATAGATGTAATTCCTGATCTTCATCAAAGGAGCTTCTCTTTACAAGAAAGACCATTATGGAAAACCACAACTGTTCAAAGGCAAAGAACAAGGAGTGATTGTGAGGCACCCAGCCCCAGTTGAAAGATGGACAACACAACTCCTGCACCTAAGGCTCAGGGAGCATCATGGCAGAGGGTGCAAGAAGATTGTAAGAACAAGAGGGCTAGAAAGTCTGCTATGAGATTGTACCCTTTAGCTATGGCAGTGAAGCCTCACACAGGTTATCTCAACAACATGGCAGCCTAAGTAAGACCTGAATAAGGATGACACTATACAGTGTTAATATGGAAGGGAAAATCTCATTGGGGCTCATGTATAGACAAAGAACTATAGACAACTAATAAAAACTTAGAGGAAATAGTTTTCTTAAGGTATCAGCTCCCTAATTGGCTATCCAATACAGCATGTGCTATCACTTGAGTTTTTGATCTTAAGCCATTTTTATTGCTATAAGGTGAAATTTCAGGGTCATTTTGATCTGCATTTCCCTGATGTCTAAGAATGTTGAGCATTTCTTTAAGTGTTTCTCAGCCATTTGAAATTCCTCTGTTGAGAATTCTGTTTAGCTCTGTTCCCCACTTTTTAATTGCATTGTTTTTGTAGAGTCTAACTACTTGAATGGATGGAACTAGAAAATATCATCCTGAGTGATGTAACTCAGGCACAAATGTACATGCATGGTATGTACTCACTAATGCATGGATATTGGCCGTAAAGAACAGAATACTAATGAAACACCCCATAGACCCAAACAAGAAGGAAGGCCCAAGCAAGAATACTTGAATCACACTTAGATGGGGAAACAAAATAGTCATGGGAGGCAGAGGGAGGGAAGGAACTTGGTGGGAGAGGGAAGGGAAAAGGAAATGATGGAGCAGGATTGGGTGTGGGAAGAGACAGGAGAGAGGCCCAGAGGGCCAGGAGAATGAATTGAAATCTGCAGCTGCCAGGCATAGGTGGTGGGGGAAATCTCTAGGAAGTCCCAGAGACATGGGATGAGGAAGGCTACCAGGAGTCAGTGCAGGTGACTTTAGCCTATATAACTAACAGTGGGAATGTGGAACCTCAAGAGGTCACCTCCTGTAGCCAGGTAGGACCCCCAGTGGAGTGATAAGGACACCAACCCACCCACAAAACCAACCCAAAAGTTCTGTCTAAAAAAAAAAAAAAAAAGCAGGCACAAAGATGGAGCAGAGACCGAAGGAATGGCCAACCATCAACTGACACAAGTTGAAATCCATCCCATGGGCAAACACCAATACCTGACTTTTTTTTAAGATTTATTTATTTATTTTGTGTGAGTACACTGTCACTACCCTCAGACAAACCAGAAGAGGGTATCAGATCCCATTACAGATTATTGTGAACCACCATGTGGTTGCTGGGAATTGAACTTAGGACCTCTGGAAGAGGTGTTCTTAACCACTGAACTATCTTTCTAGCCCAATCCCTGACACTATCAATGACACTGTTATATTTGCAGGCAGGAGCATAGCATAACTGTCCTCTGAGAGGCTCTACCCAGCAGCAGTCAGAAACAGCAGCAGATATCCACAGCCAAGAATTTGTCCAGTGGTTGGGGACTCTTATGGAAGTACTTGGGGAAATAGAAGGCTTTGAAGGGGATGGGAACCCCACAGGACCAACAGAGTCAACTAACCTGGACCCCTGGGCTGAAATGAGGCCCCAGGCACATATATAACTGACATGCAGCTCTCTGACTGCCTTATCAAAACTCACTGGGAGATGTTGCATCTAATCTGGCAAAGACTTGATGCTCCAGGATGGGAGGGATGCCCAGGGGGTCCCCACCCTCTCAGAGGGGGATGGTGAGAAGGATTATGTGTAAGGGGGACCAGGAGGAGGACCAGCTTTTGGGGACGTAAAGAAATGAAAGAATTTATATATATTTGAATGGAGTTAACTTTTTACATTTTTTTTTTTTTACTATTTTCATGTTTCTGAATCTTTAATTTATGCACATCATACTCTAAAAAGACTGGAAAAGAATAAACTATGGGGCTCACAGTCTTAAAAAGAGGCTTTTAGGTATCGATCTTCATTAATGCTCTCCTCTAAAACGTTTTTAGCCTTTTGTGCTTCTAAAATTAAAATGTTATCCTTAGGTTTTGCAATTTGGATCTTGTAAGGAGATAAAGAGGGAAGAAAAAAAGTTTATGATTCAGGGGTGTAATAAACTCCAGCTGGCATATCATGAGCCTAGTTATGTCAAAATAAATAAATGATCAAAAATAATCGTGTTAAGAAAAACAAACTCATATTGGAACTTTGGAAAAATAAATGTAGGTAAAACAAGTAAAAGGAAAATGGGATGGATATTAAAATTCAAAACCTAATTGATTATGTATTAGTCAGATCAAAGCCTTTCAGTGATAATGAGCCAGTGAACAGGGATTACCACCTGTCCTATTCAACTAGCAGCTGGACCTACCAAGAACAGCTGGACAAGAACACTTATATAAATTAGCCTTTAGATGCACAAGCTAAGTTTTTTCACCAGCTTCTCAGCTCTGCATCTTTATCACTTTTGCCAGAAGTAAAAAGCTTTTTATATTTTGATGCTGTTTTTGCCTTAGGGAAAACGGAGCTTTGAACACCAATATTCCCAAGAAACAGAATTTGTCTTCTAAATCTAATAAAGCAAAGATGTCAGATGCACTTGGGTTTTCCTGTCAGTGGCTCATCGTTTGCTCTTAAATTTAAGCAACTACAAATTCTTTCAAAAGCAAATAGAAATCTAAATTCTTTAAAAATCCAAATTATTAAAAGCCATTCATCTTTATATTTAGCTCTATGATCCTAACCATGTAGCATCATTTTATTGGAATTTCTTTGAAGTGACAACACCTATGAACTCTTGGAAATATGTCAAATAATTTCAAGTCAGGATTGTTGATTAAAGTTGAAGCATGCAGCAGCAGTCTTTATTTGGTGGTAAATTATTTTAATGTTAGTGGGAGGTTTTGTTTTGTTTTTTTCCAAATTATCCTGGGCCTGGAGTAGAGCTCGGTGTTAGGATGTATGCTTAGTGTACATGGAGCTCTGTGTTGATTTTCTAGCATTCCTCTTCCCCAGAAAGCTATTATGGAACATATAAATGAAAAAACCTATCTGTCTGTCTGTCTGTCTGTCTGTCATCTGTCTCATTTATCTCCAACTCAATATATTCAGGCCCTCGGTCTGATTCCTAGCACTAAACCCTCCCACTCCTTTCCCATCCTTCTCTCTCAATGATTCTTTCCTGATGCAATGACACTTATAATTAAAGACTTCAAATATAGTGCCCAAAGATATCAGGTAAATATTTTTTAAGAGAGAAAATATGTAATCAGGAAGTCTGAAAAAAGGAAAACTTATCATTCACGCACCACCTTTTTATTCTTATTTTGCCTTCAGTCAAGGGCAGTAATAAAGTAATCAATTAGTTTGGGAGACTGGTAACTAGCTTGTTTTCACCACTCCAGACTCTGGTTGGCTGTTCTTACAATTATTCTGTTTTCCAATTTATGTTTAGGTTCAAACTGCTATACATCTACTTGTTCTTGAAGAGATATTTGGAAAATGGTAGATGAGAAGGAAAGAAAAGGAGGACAGAATGAAAATTAAAAGGCAGTATGATGTGTAGTGCTTTGAACAGAAACATAAGGGAGAGAATAGAATAGCAATAGAATACATAGATGCTTTTCTTCTTCTCTAAATAAAGAATTCCGTGTACTTTGGATATCACCTGACTTGTTAAGTCTACAGGAATCATCCATACAGGGCAAGCAGAACAATTGGTATCATCCTCCCTTTTAAAACACTTGAAATCTAGGTGCCTCCGTGAGTTAGAAAGTCCTTTCCATTGCTACTTGTGAGATAAAACTGGTCAAATGTTGAGCTTTGGTGCAGTGATTTTTGTAATGTAATGTCTGTCAGTTGTCAACAATTTATCAGATAACCAGATCCAATTCCATTAAGATAACAGTTACACTCTGGAATTGAGGACATAGAACCGTATAGGGTGGCTTTTGTCTGGAAAGGACAAAGGAATGGAATAACGTTTTCAGTTCTCTACTACATACTCAATAAAGCAAACCAAGAGATCTTTGTGTGTGCTTTGTTTATTTAATCAGAAATGAAAAGTAATTTTATTACCCTAAATCCCGGTTTCAATTTCTAATGTTAATTGGCATTAGAAACTTTGGAGGGGTAATCAAATTTGTGTTGCTCTTACATATTCAAAAGATCTGAAGTTTTAACAGGCTTTTTGGATACTTGAGTAATATTAACAATCAAAGTCTGTTATTGATTTTTGGTGCTAGGTATGACATCCAGAGCCTCATGCATGCTATACAAAGTTTTCTGCCGCTGAGCAATATTCCCAGCCAAGTGTATACACTATATGCTTGAAAATTAAACAACTGACAACTTACTTATGTTATAGTGTACTGATATCTAAAAACACATTATTAAATCTGTTTATAGAAAAGTAGATTATAAATTATACAACTGTAGATATAGGAGTAAAAATACTTGTATTAAGGGTCAGAGATACTGTTCAGTAGTTTTGAGAACTAGCTGTGCACTATTTTAACTATTTTTTTTTTTGACACAGGGTCCACTGCATAACTGTGGCTGACTTGGAACTCTCTATGTAGACTTGGCTGGCCTTGAACTCAAAGACATCTGCCTGTTTCTGCCTCTCAGAATACTGAGATTAAAGGTGTATCCCACCATACCCAACCAGAGAACTAGATATTCTTGTAGAGGACCTAGTTTTGGCTCTCAGAACCCACATGATGGCTCATAGGCAGCTATAAACCAAGTTCTAGACAATTTAACATTCTTTTCTGCCCTTGGGTACCAGATGTGCATGTTATGTTATGTTATTCAGGGGCACTGCCATTATTTACATAACATAAAAATAAATGAATACTTTTGAAAAAGAGTACTTGCTTTATGTTTTTGCTACTATAATATACTTGAAATGGGCTAATAATAAATAAGAGGTTTATTTACCTCATGACTTTTGAGTTCAAAGTCCCCAAATGAGCTGGATATGGTGGCTCCCACCTGTAATCTCAGTACTTAGGAGATGGAAGGAAGAGGATAGAGGGCTATCTCAGCAAAAGAGTGAACTGAAGAGGTCAGCCTGGATTACATAAATCCCTTCTTAAAAAACAAAACAAAACTAAACAATTTGAACATTACTGCACAGGCTTCTATCAAAGGCTACACAGTTTCATAGTGGATGGTGGAGTGTCATATTCATGCAGGCACACACACATGCATAGGAGTGACCACATGGTAAGCCAGAAAGCAGAGATAGCTGGGTGGGGCTTTTATAATAACCTCATGTGGCAAGTAGCAAGGGGTATTATTTTCTGAGCGCTTACTCCATGGGGCTCACAGATCTTCAGCCAAACTCCAATTTTTCAAAGTTTTCATTACTTCTCAATACCTTCACCTTTCCAACTAAGTCTTCCATCTCAATGGACACTTGAAAGACACATAAGCTACTCTCAAGCTGTGGAGACACTCAAACTTCTGAAAACTCCAGAACACATTAACTTAAAATAAGGTTTAGGGGAAAAATGCAAAACCAGGAAAATAAATGAGACCATTTTAGCTGTTAACAAAATTAGATATTTCAAAATCTACACTTTCGTGGGCCCATGGGGGCTCACAGAGACTGAACTATCAAAGAGAATGTATGGGCTGAACCTAGGTCTCTTACACATATAGCAGATGTGCAACATTGTCCCCATGTGGGTCACCTACCAAGTGGAGTAGGGCCTGGCTCTGAGTCTGTTGACTTCCTTTGTATCCCTTTCCCTTAGCTGGGCTGCCTTGTCTGGCCTCAGTGGGACAGGATGTGTCTAGTCCTGCTGTGACTTGATGTGCCAGAGCTAGTTGGTACCCAGGGGTACCTTCCCTTCTTAGAGTAGAAGAGGAGGAGGGAAGGGGGGAGGAGGATATGAGGGTGAGACTGGGAGGATGGCGGGGGCTTTGATCAAGATAAAATGTGAATAAATAAAGTAAGGAAAACGACTGATTTATATTCAAAATTATAGGTTAAAGCAAATAAATGTTAAATAGAAATGAAATTTATTATTTGTAAACAGAATTAGATCTGTTCTAGTGTGCTTTTGATTAGTTGGGAATACACATTGCAAACCAACAGACTTTGGGCTAAATTGGGATTGCACACATGTTTTGTTGAGCCTACACAGTTTTTTTTTTTTTTTAAATTTCATATTACTCAACATTTAAATATTCAGATATTTTTACAGAGTAATCCAAGCTTCTGACTTCATATTAAATGGGATGATTCGGCCGTGTTGGTCTGCCTCTCTTCCATGCTAACTACTGGCTTGAGCCAATAGCCATCACTCTAGAGACAGACATGCAATGCACTGAGCATTCCCCTGGAACCTCTTATCTTCCACTTGACCATGCTTGCCCATATATACTAGCAGATACTTGCTATTATATTTTTATTTTATATTAATTTTTTTAATGTGTAGTTCAGAGAAGCAAGGCTTGACTATAGAAATCTGAGAATATTTTTGTTTTAAGACAAATAAGACTGTCTTAGTATTTCCATTGTTTTGAAGATACACCACAACCATGGCAACTTATACTGGGGCTAGCTTATAGCTTTGGAGGTTCAGTCCATTAGTTTTACGGCAGGAATGTGGGAGCATGCAGGTAGGCATGGTGCTGGAGAAGGAGCAAAGAGTTCTATATCTGGATTGGCAGGTAGTAGGAAGGGGGCCTGGCTTGAGCTTCTGAAACCTCAAAGGCCACCCCCAGTGACACACTTCCTTCAATAAGGCCACATCTACTCCAACAAGGCCACTAATCTTTATCCTTTTTATATAATGCCTCTCCTAATGATCCTGTAGGGGGCATTTTCATTTGTACTACCACAAAACACACACACACACACAAATAGAAAATGAAGACAGCCTACCATATCTATGGAATTGATTCTTTTTTTTTTTTTTAAGGCTTATTTTAGTTTTAAATACTACATGTGTCTATGTGTCTGTGTGGGTATGTATGTGTGAGTACAGACACTCATGGAGGCCAGAGGAAGGTGTCATATCCTCTGGAGATAGAGATACAAGCACCTGACTTTAGTGCAGGAAATAGAATTCAGTCCTCTGAATTTCTGTCTTATCTGCTAGGCATTGATCCAGCCCCCAAACAAATGATTTTAGAAGTGATATTCCTATTTATTACCATCAAAGAGTTTGTGGAAAAATATATATATACACATGTCTGTCTGTCTATGGGGTTAGAGAGGTGGCTCCATGGTGGAGAGCACGTGTTGCTCTTGCAGTGGACCTGGGTTTGAGTCTTAGCACCTACATGCTGGTTTACAACTACTTGTAACTTTACTTGTAGAGTATGTGGTAGCATCTTTTGTCCTTGCAGGCATCAGACACACACATTACACACACACACACACACACACACACACACACACACATACACACACACAAATGCATGCAGATCAACACTCATGCACATAACTCAAACTCAAGGCTTCCCTTAATTATAACTTGCTATCATGTCATCGACAGAAATACTGATTTTAAACTCTTCAAGGGACTAGAAGAGGCAATACTTTCGTCCTTCCTTTAATGAAGCAAGATAAATTATGACACCACAGTTTGACAAGAATTACAAACTAGTATCAGTAATGCACATAGATGATGCAATCATTCTAAAAAAAAGGCCAGCAATTTATTTAAGTCAAATGGTAAGTGTCCTGATTCATATCTTACAACCAAGTTGGAATGAATTCAAGAATGAAAAAATGTGCTGGGCAAACTTGATACGTAAATTTTGTTGTGATTTCCTTCCTCTTTCCTTTCCATCCACTCTGTCTCTCTTCCTGTCTCTCTGCCTTCTTCTCTTCTTTCTCCTCCTCTTCACTTTCTCTCCCCCTTTCCCGTTTCCTTTAAGTAACTGTATATAACATTTAAGAAACTTTTAATGACATTTATGTTTATTTTTATGGTCTAGTGATGGAAACCCTTGCCTTGGATATGCTAAGCAAGTAGTCTACCCCTGAGCTAGATAGACCTCAATCCAGTTTCATTTTTAACATTTAGATATTTAATCCAGCTGAAAGTGATCTCATGTATCCTCATCCATTTACTGACTTGCTTCTTTTCCTGTTTTTTTCTTTCTCTTCCTCTTGCCCTCTTTCTTGTCTTTCATGCTCAAGAATAACACATGGGCCTCATGCATAAAAAGTACCTATCAGTGAGTTATATTAACAGGCCAACTGTCCTTTAAGAGAAAGAAAGAAAAAAAAGAGGAAAGACCAGAGGGCATGCTAGAAAATTCAATTTCAACTAGATTATACAGCTAAATATTGAAAGCAGTTGGGGGTGGTGTCTAACTCAGGGTTATAGTACTTGTCTAGCATGTGCAAGGCCCTGGGTTTCATCCCCAGAACCACAAGAAATAAATGCATAAATAATTAAAGTTTCTAGGTGATAATTGGAGATAATATAATCATAACTTTGAATACACTAAGGTTTCTTAAGTAAAGCACAAGATTATCAATATTGATAAAATTATACATTGTACTAATATTAAATTAATAACTTCCATTGAAAGGTACAGTCAAGTAAGTTAAAATGAAAGAAATATTTATATTCTGAGCTTAATACACATATAACCAACATAGGCAATTTCACTCTTTACTATATACTAAGTATCTGTGTATGCTTATGTGAGCCAAAAGATATAGCAAGGGGTACTTTTGGAAACGTTATTGGAAATTCCTTAAAACAGGAAACAACTGAAAGTCCCAACAATACAACAATAAAACATGATGTATGTTTATAAGAGAATATCATATAGCAATGAAAAAGACTCATAGACACAACAATGTGGATCTATCTCATGAATCTTAGTCATAAACGTTTATGACTAAGCTTATGCGTATTGTGCTCCTCAGTCTCTAAAGACTTAAAAACAGCAAGTAAAGCTAAATCAAAGCATTACATGGCAGATAATCAGTTACCTTTAGAGTGAGGGATTCGATAGCTATTATTTGGGGAGGGGTAGTCTACCGATATTTTTGTTTATTATCCTAGCATGGCCATATTCATCTTGAGATAATTGCATTTTGCTGGATATTATCAACATATCTCCTTTATACATGTGTTTTTCTTTAAGTTAAAAGAAAAATTTGCTTCTCTAAACATTGGATTTTTTTTTCAGAATGCCCATAAAAATAGTGTATTGAATTCAACAGATGCCCGAAATAACATCGCCAAATGGTTTTGCTTGTTTTTGAAATTTTTTGTTGTTATTAGAGAAGCTGCAGTATATTTTTCAGATCTGTCTAATAAACAGAACTAGCATAATACAGTAATGAGAATTAGGTTAAAATTATGCCACAGCCTCACCTGCTGGCTGTTTTTCATGATCATACTCTATACCTGCTTCAATATTAGAGGGAGATCTGGAATTTCTCCATGCTTGTTAACATTAAGGTATGTTTAAACTAAGATATACTTTAGAACACAGGATAAGGCACAAGATAGATTTTCAGGGGTTGTCAGTACAGAATGGATCTTCTATGGTCCTATCCGTTAAGTGTCTGCATGAAATACAGTTCTGATTGTTCAACAAATGTTTAAAACAGAAAAGGCAAGCTTCCACACATAGCTTAGGTGAAAATGAAATTACTGACCTGTAAATGAAATATAAGCACAATTATAACATTTTTGTCTTTTTATTATAAACAGGAACGAATTAACAATACAGCAGAAGGGAACAAGCAGTTAGATTAGGGGAAAAAATGACTTAGGTTCTTGCTTTTAGTTCATGGTGCATGATCTTTGGTAAAGCAAGCCAAGTCACAGCCTCAGTTTCTGTATCTGTTTAAATATGCCAAAGCTTCCTTTGAGGAATGTAAAAATAAAATGGGACAGTGGAAGTTAAAGTGTTTTATAAAGTGTTATATAAACACACAGCATTCAGTCCCTATTTACATACAATATTTATATAAATAACTATGTCATTTTAGAAAAGACCAAAGCAGCAGATAACTTAAGCTCTGCTTTTCTAGCACAGGTTAGCTACATTATTAAACTAATCCCCATCTCTAACCTACAGTTGGAAATACATCTTCAATTTCTTATCTGTAAGATGAAAGTTTGGGTTGGATTATCTCAATTTTTTTCTTGCTCTTAGATTTCATGATTTTATCTTTTCACATCCAGGTAAACCCATTCTTTTTCAGTCTAACTAGCTGACTCTCAGTGCCACAGTGTTGACACACTATAGATCTATGCTATCAAAGGTAAGTTGAGGGGCTTGGTTTCAAACCCACAGTAACACCTTTGAATGATAAAGTCAAGATGTGACCTATTGAAGAAAGGCAAGTAATTATGTATTTTGTTTTTGTTTTTTCTTAAATGGAGTTCCAAGATAAGATCCCTAAGCTGAGGCAGTATTGACTGAGTGTTAATCTAGGTGATTCTCTTTTGTGGTTTTTCTTATCATGTGTATGTACGTATGTTAGCAAGTGCACATGTGTGTGCACAAGGGTATGGAGGTCTGAGGTTGATATCAGAAATACTTCAAATTTTCTCCCACTTTACCTTTGAAGGTAGAGTTATTATGTTAAACACCAAGCTTGGCACACAGTATTGCTAGCCATCTTGCTCCGGTGATCTCCTTTCTCCACCTTCAGGAGCTCAAAAAACAAGCAGGCCACCATATTTATCTGACATTTATGTGGAATCTTGGGATCCAAATGTGGGTCACCAGCTTTTACAGTAAGTGCTTTAACACTAAGCTATCTCCTTCATCAAATATGTGCTCAGACTGGCCTCCTACTTGTGATCTCTTCCATCAACTTCTTTAGCATATCCTAATGATTTATGTTACTTTAATTAGTTATTTTACTCTTTGATACAGGGTCTTACTAGAAAGCCTAGGCTGACCTTGAATTGGATCCTCTGTGTGGCGGCACTGCAGAAGAGAGTCACCACTCCAAGATTTAAGTGATTCTCCTCAAGTGTCTAGCTATTGTGTGTTTCTCAATAGTGTTTCTTAGGAATTGAATATTTATGTCTCTAAGTGACACGGTGGATTTGCAAGCTTTGGAGTATTATGTATTGGTAGTATGTGCAATGAATTTTGACTTTTTTGGTCAATGTGTTTGAAAGAGGAAGTGATAAAAAATAAGACCCATATGCCATTCAAAGAATAGGAAGTTATAAATTATGAACTTTGAGAATAAATTTATAAAAGGAAATTAGCTTTGTGATGTAATGTGTTCATGAAGCTTCACCAAACATCCAAAGCATCATCCAGTGTCATACCTAGAAAAACATGGCCTCTGGATGGGAATAACCACCCCAAATGTGGCTTTTTATTTTCTTATTTTTTTCTTTTTACAATGAAAAACTTTAAACGGTTTGGTAACTAACTCTTCATTATCTGCCTGAAGATGGATCAAGTCTTCAAGAACAGAATAACTATGAAGAAACTTTCTCTGAGATACTAAACTATAATATGTAGTGTTCATAAATATAGGGCAAATCTTTCTGAATGAGGACATGTTAGATTCTTGTTGGCTTGGAATAGTCTTATTTGAAGACTACTGTGGGAATATCTAAATGATTGCTGCTACAATTGAATAGTCCTTTAAACTGAACTCTGTAAGTTCTATAACTATCCATAGCTATGGCATCTAAAAATAAGACTAATAGCTTAAGGGCTTGTGGTTGTGAGAAGGGACTAAAATTATCATTGGAAAAAAGCACATTTTTTTTTTTCTATTTTCTAAGAGCTAATGCCAGCCTACTTTTTGAATCCAGAGGATGACAAGTTTGTCACAAAGATTTTTTATAGGGACCTGCAGTACGTTGAAACATTCCCTTGAGAAAACGGTTACTGCTCCCTTTATAGTGGGTCAAAAGACTGTGATTTCCAGAAGAAAGCTATTTTATAGGCACCTTTTAAAACTCTATCTAAAAGCAGATGAGTGGGTCTTAATGTTACAAAGAACTACTCTGAGCTAAGTGAAGGAATTACCATTGGATGAATGGGAACAAAGAACAGGGCTCACCACTAAAATCATTGCTCATATGGATTTTACTCAATATTCCTGGTGTCAAGTCATAAATGCTCTCACTTTTCATGTGTCTGCTAGAATTTTCTTACAGTCACCAGATTCCTTAGCTTCCAATTTTTTTCCTTAGGATATAGACTCTATGCACTGATTGGTACAGCTCTAAATTGGATCAAGCCTTAGAGTACTAGATGCCACATACTGTCATTATCTCTATTAACCATTTGAGTTCCTAGGTCACAACACATGCTTTGGCATTTATACAGTGATCCACTCTTTAGAATATTCGTCTTTTCTAGAGTCTATACTTAGTCTTCTGCCCTGTGCCCAACTGTAAGTATGCTAAACATGGTTAATTGTAAATGTTAATGGTCCAGTCAAGGCAATTGATTGTTAGAAACCTGGAGAAAAGTCTGTAAAAACAAAGTCTACGATTATATATTATATCTTAATGTAGTCTGTGTCAATTTATACCTCATGTTCCTCACACAGTGGTAAACTAAGTTATACTTGAAATTTCAAACACCCTTAAAAAATGGTGGTAGGGTGCGTCGATGGGGTTTGGGTAAGAGGGATGGGATTGGTTGAAAGAAACAAGAACCAGAGTAGCAAGTCTAAAAACAAAAGAATGTTGAGAAGAAATATAACACATTTGAGGGGTTATTTCTATGGGTTGTGCTCAGTTTACAGATTTTAAGATCTGTGGGAACAGAAAATGAACTTTCAAGTCTTGGCACAAAGACAGAGAAAAAGAAAGCAGTAGAAGCAGGTATTGAAAGGTGGAAAATGGCTTTCAGAAATATAGACAGCAGATTGGTTGGCTATGTCTCTCAACAAGGTCCTGACAGATTAAAAATATGTGAACATTCTTTTCTGGCCACAGTTTAGTAGATTAGGAGTAAGTTTCATTCAGCAACTGAAAAGTAGGGGGATACCCACAAATGATTTCTATGGTCCTACAGCCCAGGAACACACACTGGCTTCCCAAGGGAGTTGCTGCCTTTCAATGTGATCAAAATACTGGGTCACAGCTTGCTGGTTAAATGGCTCAAGTTATCTAGGATCCTCCATTATGAGATAGAAGTGATAACAGCATGAATGTATTACTAACTGACAGCCCTTTCCTTGCTCCATTATGTTTTATTAGTGTGGGCCAGCATGGGCTTGCCTTTAGGTACCTGAGAGGAATGCACAGCTTTCCAGTTCTTACATGTGGAATGGGGAAGACAGTTATGATTCACTTTGAAAAGAGTTGCATGCATACCAGCCTGCATCGAAGCTTGGGGCAACTCTTCTAGGCTTGAGAGATGACATTTTTGTATAATAAATAAAAATGAAACTTCATTTGAATTTCATAATTACCTACTACTGGTGTGATTTAGAAGCAGCTGGTAGGTCAATATGGTGCTCTTTTTATGTAATTTAGCACTGAAGAAACCATAATGCTAGATATGCCACTATTAAAAATTTTCAAATAGCTTTAGCCACATACAAAACTACTCGTAGTAATAATGGTGATGCTATTGCTTGAGACTCTGCTAAGGGGATGTTGGTCTATATTTCACCTACTGAAAAAAACTTTATGTAAAAGATGAATGAGAATGATCACTAGACCATACTTATAACAGCTTTATTTTATTTTATTTTTCTAAATGAGTCCACTGGAGAACCTAACAGGATAAATCCATTTGTAAGGAATTAAATGGAAACACCATAAATTCGTATAATGCTTCTAGACGGAACCAAACATTTCATGAATATGCTTTCTGGAACCACATAGGAGATAGCACTGGTGAGCAGCGAGTTGGCAATGAGTAAACGCTGCTCAGCAGGTCAGACATGTACAGCTGGAGACGGGTCTGAAATTTAGCTAGTCTACCAGGCAAAACACAAATTTGGAAAGAAGATATTCTATGCTGCAAATTAAAAAAAAATTCTGCATAGACTTAGAGATCTAGTGTAGTATGCATACATACAAGGGACATAAATATCTTTGGAAAGAGTTCTAGTAAGCTTTGCCTTTGAAGATTATTTTCCTGTATTTTTGTTTTTGTATTTTTGTGTGTTTTTTTTTTTTTAACCAAAATATAACAAAATACCTCCTGCTGCCCTGAATGCTAATGGTGAAAGACTGTTGCTATGGTGATGCTAATTTCAACACTGTTGCCTGTGGACTTCACATGAACTTGCTGTTTTAACTTCTGCAAATGTCATTTACAAAATGAAAACCCATTAATGATTAGCGAGGGCACAATGATCCACTTTAATTAGAATAATAAGGAATGCTGATGCACAAACTACAGGTTTGTGAATCACTTCTGAGCCCACACTGTCAAAGTTAATTACTACAGATGAAGATTTGCTTCTATATTTTTTAAAAAACGGAAGCTTCGGTGTAGAACCACAGTACTTTGACTTCAAAAGAATTAAAAACTCCTTTTATTTTAAATTTAATGTTTTAAGAAAAGACAGAACATCGGTCCTAGACATATACATAAAAACTAACTCAGAAGAGGCAAGCATAAATTCAAACCATGGGTCAGATACTTCTCATTCCAGAGCTGAAAAGAATCCAGCTAATTGCTATCTTTAAAAGTAGAGTAGGGGGTGACATGGGTAAACTGTTTAGATATTTGGACAAAGACTAAGGACTATGTGCTGCACACAGCAAGCATCTTGATATAGGACTTATGTGCCCACATGAGGAAAGAGTGAACAATTATAACAACCAGAAGCAGACATGTGAAAACCAAAGTACTATTTTGTGGCAAGAGACTGACTGACCGTAAAACAAAGTCATTTAATTTTTGGACTCACTTGTACAAATTTTGGGACATCTCATCTAAACATGAAATTTGGGGTGTGTATTCCACATCTCAATGTATCCATGTGGTTTGCTACAAAACTGCCTGGGATGACTTTTGTTTTGATGTTCTTCTGGGTTAGTTCTTGCTCAGTTAGATCATTTTACGTCATTAGTGCAGCCAACCAAAAAGATGTGATATTTCTTCCTGAATGAAGAAGGGACACTTTTTCAGTGTTAGACAAGTCACTGCACAGAAGTTTCAAGCCCGTGGGCTTTGGCAACATATGATGGGGGAGGGGGGTGCCACCAATACGATATGTAGTCTCTAGAGCAATCCTTGAAAAAGTCCCATCACTTTCTGGGTCTTGAGTCAATCAATATTACTGGGTCTGTAGAGCTATGAAATGACCCGTGGTATCAGGGTGAAAGCTGAATTTGTGGTGATCTTACTTGTCTCCCTGATATTAAGCCAAGAATTTGGGAAGAAAGCTGACATTTGTCTTCAAAACAGTAAAGTAACTGTATTATGCATTGCTCAACAAAAGGTATGGCCCAAAGTTATATGAACAATATCTTCTGTATTTTATTAGGAGATTGAAAAATAGAGGAAGATATGATCTACATGGCCATAGCAGTTATCTGAGTGGCTATAGGCAATTTAATGTTTTGTTTTTTTGTTTTTGTTTTTTTTTGTTTTTTTTTTTATCTTTTCCTGTTATCCACAGTGACCATTTGTTACATTTGTTTTGAGGGGGAAGCTTACCAACATTAACTTAAAAAATTACTGGTAAGAAGTCTTGTTTCAATTTGGAGATGTAGAGAGATACGTAATAGATTTTACCCTTAGAGCAAGAAAATACCTGGGTAGACCAATTAATGGCTTTTCATCAGTCTCTATGAGAAAATGAAATGAGAGGACAACAAGCAGACATCCTAAAATCCGGGATAGGTATCTCCAGCATGGCACACAATCTGACTATTTAGTTCTCTGAGGTGGAAGCAACCGGATACTATTTAAGTTTGTAAGGACCTGAAACTTTTGAGGGGAATGTGAGAGCCATCCTCAGACTGATGCTCCTGATGATGATGATGATGATGATGATGATGATGATGATGATGATCTCTGTGTATGTACAGTGCACATGTACATGAACTCACATGTGTGTGTATGTTCAGTATCACGGTATTAGCAGGAATCCTAATTATCCACTGACTTCTATTTTCCAGAGAAGATGAAAAAATTAGTAGGGAAGAGTGGCTGAGGATGTCTCTGGATGATGAGGAAGAGATATGTGTGAAGGCCACACCCTGAGGACACTAATCAAATGACTTTGACCAGGGAGAAAGGTTCTGCTCTGTACCCTATCAATACACCAGCAAGTCTCTAGTAAGAAAATTAGATCACGAGAGAATCTGAAATCGTTGGTGCCATAGTAACAACAAACCTCAGCCATTATAACCATAGCAGTAACCAAGATCCAACAGCCCAGCTGCCAGCCTGATTAAGACAAATCAACATACTAAATGCCTATTTACTTCAGTACCTACTAGTTGATTTAAAGTATCTGTCTTTCACCCCTAGAGTATTAAGTGTGCTCAAAGACAAGGAAAAGGAAAGACAGACAGACAGACAAAGAGGATAAAGGGACAAAGAAATGTAAGAACCAAATTTAGATATGTTTTACTTGTTGGGGATAAAAGAGAGAAAAGTGTTCCTTTTGTTGTTTGTGTGAGATAGGGTTTTGTATATCCTTAGTTGGTCTAGAATTCGTTATGTAGCCCAGGCTGGACACAGGAAGATCAGCCTGACTCTGCCTGGAGTGCTGGGATTAAAGACATGAGCCACCACATCTGGAAACCGGAAAGACAAACACCACCACTAACAAAAAAAACAAACAAACAAAAAAAACCAAAAAAAACCAAAAAAACAAATTTTTTAAATTATTCCCTGGGAAGGGAGATGATCTGGAAGACCAGATGGGTAATTCCAACACAGAACTAGACCTGGTAAGGGGACATCAAATGGTAATGTTAGAGAGCTCCTGGAGACTGGACCACCAATCAAAGAATATACATGGAGGGACCCATGGTGCTGGCCATATATCTGGCAGAGGAGGACTTTGTTGGACATCAGTGGGAGGAGAGACCCTTGGGCCTGAGGGGGTTTATGCCCAACTGTAGGGGAATGCCAGGGAGGGAAGATGGTAGTGGGTGGGTGGGTGGGGGTGCACCCTCATAGAGGCAGGGGGAGGGGGATAGAACAGGGGGTTACAGAAGAGGAGACCTGGAAAGGGGAAAACATTTGAAATGTAAATAAAGTAAATATCCAAAAAAAAAAAAAAAGAAAGCATAAACACAGTAACAAAAAGAAACAATGCTCTATGTAGGTACGTATGCAGATGAAACACAGAAAAAGCATCAGTGAATTAAAGGATAAGGAAATGGATTTGACAAAATTTGGAAGTGGAGATACGGCTCAGGTGGTATCATTCACTAGCATTCACTGAGCCCTAGGTGCTACCACCAGCACCACAAAAATCGCAACTGCTCGTGCACACATTTTTTTCCCAGCACTTGGGAGGTGAAAGCAGGAGGAAAAGATATGACACTCTTTTGTTCCAAGTAACCCCAAATACAAAATGTTTATTTTTAGCACAGAACCTGTATTTCAAAAGAAAAAGAACTTTGAAATTTACATTCTCAACATCTATGGTTACAGTTGCTAGTTATACAAAATTAATACCTGAATTAACAACTTCAACCCAGACCTTATTTTCTCTTAACAGTGATTGTTCCATGTCAGAAATAATATCTGTTTCAGAAATCTACAACCAAATCATCATTTCACATTTGTTTATTCTTCAGTGTTCATTATCTTATTATAAAAGATTATTATCCATTGCCCAGAAATATCAATGCGATCTTTATATGTTTTTTCTTTTTGGTTATATCTTCTTTCCTATTATTTATGCTCAAGTCTTAGGAAAATTTAACTTCAACACTCCTGAGGATCTGGAGAGATGTCTTATATGGTAAAGGTGAATAATGGAAAAGTCTGACAACCTAGCTTGATACGTGGAACCTCTGTACAGGTGGAAGGAGAGAACCAACTTCATGAAGATGTCCTCCGACCTCCACATATATTTTGTGATTTTGTGGCAGATTATTCTCTCTCTCTGTCTCTGTCTCTGTCTCTGTCTCTCTCTCTCTCTCACACACACACAATTAATCATAATAAAATAATACTAATAAATATGTTTTAAAATGTCTTCCCAAACTGTGTCATCTTTTTCATCTATAAGATATGATCATCTTGGTTTGAGTATAATCATTTCTCACCTGCCTTTCATAAAACAAAACCTTTAAGTATTTGTTTCCTGGGCTCCCATCCAATTCATTTGCATCATCCAGAAAGCTTAATGAGTGTTTTTCCTCTGTAGTGCTATTATTCTTTTTAGTCCCTCGTATTGATATGATTCCTTTTAGTAAAATGTCCTTCATGATCTCCCTTTGAGGGTGGTATTAACATGTATTCATCTTTAGTATTCACTCCATTATTTACCCTGTGCTACACTTTGGTGACATCCTCGGTGTTAACTAAAGGCATCCTCTGTATCTAACATACTATCTGGTTCGGTTCATATATAGTACGCAAATATCTATTGAATTTATTAATTGCCACAGCATATCTTTAGATTACTACTTGAAATAATTTCTTAGGCAAAGAGATGTTAAGTGCATTAACTGTAAAAAGCATTTTAGCATTTGTGAGAAACTGAACACAGTAGCAATAAGCTATTTGTTTTTAAAAATATGACTGCGTTTAAAACAAAATATTCCAAGTAAAAAAATAACTTCATCTTAAATTGGCTAATTATGGGTGAAATTAGCCATTTATGTTTCAACACTGATCTAAGACAACCTTGTAAACTGTAACTCTTTAGTGAATAATAATTCACTTTGTAGGTTTATGCCTTCACTTTAACATTTGAGAACAGTTTGCAAATATACTAATTAATCTCTGTAACACTATTGTACTCATATATTACAGGCCAATGCAGGAAAGCAAATCATAGCAGATTTTAAAGCACAGAGAAAATTCTTCTCTAAGGAGAAATAATAATTTCTGTATCTTGTTAATAGTCATCAATATACCTTTAGCATAGAAGTGAAATAAAGTCAGAAATTACTACTTTAGTTTTTACTTAAATAATATGAAATCCATACTATGATTCCTATATTTTCTTTCTTTCTTTCTTTCTTTCTTTCTTTCTTTCTTTCTTTCTTTCTTTCTTTCTTTCTCTAAGACAGTGTCCTGCTATGTAACCCAGGGCTGCATTTGAACTCATAATTCTCTTGCTCCAGCTTTTGGAGTGTTGTGAATACAGACATGTGCTATCACATCCATGTAGCAGTATCCTACATGAAAGTTATCATTTATTGTATGTACAATTCAGTAGCATTATGCACACCATCGTGTGAAACATTCCTACCATCCATTTCCACAAGGTTTTCATCAACTCTAACATAAACTATCCTTCACATTATATGACTCTGTACTTATATTCCTTCATCCAAGCCTTAGGTAGCTGTGAATCTGCCTTCTATCTCTGAATTTGACTAAGTACTGCAAGGAATTAAATTTTAGAATATTTATGCCCTAATATATCTGACTTATTTTACTTATCAGACTGTCTTCAAGTTTCTAGTATGTTATATTAGAATTAAATTCATTTTAAGGCTTAGCAGTGTTTTACTGTGTGTAGAAACTACATTTTGTTTATCCAATTATATAGTAAGAACCAGTTGGGTTTCCACCTTTGTACTATTGTGAATAATGACTTTTTGAATGCTGGAGTAAAAATATCTGCTTTAGTTCCCTCTTCCATTCTTTTGGGTATATTTTTAAAAGTCAAATTTCTTGATAATATGACATTTTATTTTAATGTTGTGAAGAACCATCAAATGGTTTCCAACAGTGTTATCTCAACACTCATTCCCAGAAGCAATGCACAAGGATTCCAATTCTTAGACATACTCACCAATATTTTCTCAGATTTATTTGTTCTAGCCACCCTAAGGGATGTACTATGGTATCTCATCATGGGAAGGCTTTTGGTTTTGAGCATGCACGTCCTGGAGGGCATCTAACCCAGGGCGTGTGCATACTAACTACACACTATCTTGGTAAACTATAGCCTTGGCCCTTTTTCCTTGTGGCTTTGATTTATATTTATCTAGTGATGAATGACATTTAGCATCTTCTAAAATGTTTAATTTCTTTTCTTAAGACTATTTCCATTATTTTGCTTTAAGTTAAACATTCTGATTATTTTCATTCTCTACAAAATATGCTGTGTTTTCTTTCCCAGTCTAGTTAAAGACAATTTCCATGCCTTTTAGGGCTCATCTTAGGCTCCAGGATCCATTTGTTTCATGCACATTTCTTCTACTAAGAGAACTGAGACTATACATCATGGTGGAGTATGCATTACAGATCTTTGGTACATAGTACAACATAAAGCATAATATTCCAAACAAATATAATTTGGTTAACTAACTTAATACATCAATCAATGCATTAACTGTTGGAAAAAGAGAAATGATCAAAAAATCGCTAAAAGGATATTTTTTTTGTTTTGTTATCCCAAATCCCTAGGTATAGTTGAATGGAACTTTTGTTTTGTCTTGTTTTATGCTAGTGTTTTGTTATAGTTACAGTAAATAGACTAAATATGTAAGAATTAATTGAGTCCTATATGGAGAATACACATGGTAGAACATGTCATTTGAATGAGGCAACCAAAAAAGCATAATAGAAGCTGGGAGACCAGTAAGAAGTTGGCAAAGACGCCAAAAATATACAATGGAGAAAAGAAATCATCTTCAATAAATGGTGCTGTTCTAACTGGCTTGGCTGTCTGAATGTAGAAAAATGAAAATAGACTCATATTTGTCACCTTGCTCAAAGCTCAAGTCCTAATAAATCAAGGACCTCAACATAGAAACAGATACACTTGAACTCACTGGCACAGGGGGAAATTTCCTAAACAGAACTCCAATGACTCATACTCTAAGATCAAGAATGGGACCTCACAAAACTGGAAAGCTACTGTAAAGGAAAGGACAGAGTCAATAAGACAATTCGGCAACCTGCAGATTGGGAAAAAAACCTTCCCTAACCCCACATCCGATAGAGGGCTAATATCCAATAAAGAACTCAAGAAGCTAATCACCAAAGAACAAAAACAAAACAAAAACAAAAACAAACAAACCAATAAAAATGGGGTATGAAATAAAATGAGAATTCACAACAGAGCAATCTCGAATGGCTGAGAAGCATCTAAAGAAATGTTCAAAGTCCTTAGTGATCAGAGAAATGCAAATCAAAACAACCCTGAGATTCCACCTTACACCAATCAGAATGGAGAAGATCAAAACCTCAGGTGACAACACATGTTGGCAAGGATGTGGAAAAAGAAGAACACTTCTCCATTGCTGGTGGGATTGTAAACTGGTACAACCACTCTGGAAGTCAATCTGGAGGTTCTTCAGAAAACTGGAAATAGATCTACCTGAAGACCCAGCAATACTACTCTTGGGAATATACCCAAAAGATGACCCACCATGCCACAGGGGCCCGTGTTCTACTATGTTCATAGTGGCCTTATTTGTGATAGCCAGAAGCTGGAAACAACCCAGATGTCTCACCACAAAAGAATGGATACAGAAAATGTGGTTTATTTACACAATAGAATACTACTCAGCTATTAAGAATGAGGACATCCTGAGTTTTACAGGCAAATGGATGGAACTAGAAAATATCATGCTGAGTGAGGTAACTCAGACCCAAAAGGATGTGCATGGCGTGTACTCACTAATAAGTGGATAGTAGCAAAAAAAAAAAAAAAAAAAAAAAAAAGTACAGAATATCCAAGATACAATCCACAGAACTCAAAAAGGTCAACAAGCTGAAGGGCCCAAGTGAGGATGCCGCAGTCCCACTTGGGAGGGAGAAAAAAAAACAAACAATCACAAGTGGACAGGGAAGGAGGGAACTGGGAGGAAAAGTGTGGGGGGAGGGGAACCTGATCTGGTATTGGGTGAGGAAAAAGGACTGAAGTCCTGAGGGTCAGCAGAAAGAATGGAAACAGGCAAGCTTGGGAGGTAGGAGGTTGGGGGGACCCTCCAGAATGAACCAGAGACCTGGGAGGTGAGAGACTCTCAGGACTCAAAGGGAGGGACTTTAGATGAAATGCCCTTAGGGAACTTATAGAACCCACCTCCAGTAGGAAGACAGGGCATCAATTGAGGGAGGGGGCTGCCATCCCACAGTCAAAACTCTGACCCATAATTGTTCCTGTCTGAAAGAACTGCAGGGATGGAAATGGAGAGGAGCCTGAGGAAAAGAAGGTCCAGAGACAGGCCCAAAGTGGGATCCAGCTCAAGGGGAGGTCTCAAGGTCCAACACTAGTTCTGAGGCTATGGAGCACTCACAAAAAGGGACCTACCATGACCGCCTTCCGAAAGACCCAACAAGCAGCTGAAAGAGTCAGATGCAGATATTTACACCCAACCAATGAACAGAAGCTGCTAACCCCTGTGGTGGAATTAGGGAGAGGCTGTAAGAAGCTGAGGAGGAAGGAGACCCTGTAGGAGGACCAGCAGTCTCAATTAATTTGGACCCCCGAGATCTTTCAAACACTGGACCACCAAACAGGCAACATATAGCAGGTGATTTGAGGCCCCCAACACATATACAGCAGAGGACTGCCAGGTCTGTGTTCAATCAGAGAAGATGCACCTAACTCTCAAGAGATTAGAGGCCCCAGGGAGTGTAGAGGTCAGGTGGGATGGGGGTTGGGGGTGGGGACATCCACATGGAGACAGGAGAGTGGGGAGAAGACATGGGGTGTGGAACAGCCAGAGGGAGGACAGGTGGGGGGATAAAATCTGGAGTTTAAAAATAAATAAATAAATTTTAAAAAAGAAGTTGACATAGCATTGATAGTAGATTCGATCTGTACAACAACAGCAATGGATACAATGAGAAGTGCTTGGAATTTCAGGATATAGGTAGGAAATGATAAAAAGATAATTTCCTCTTTTGGGATTTTAGAAAAAAACATCAGGACTGAATGTCTATACCTTTTATTGAAACATAAATTAGATATACTATTATCATTATGACAAAATTAAAAGTAACATTTGAGAATAAGTGAACGCCATTTTTCAGCATTAAAAACAAAAAAATCTTGTTTGTTTGCCAAACTATTGTTGCTGTTATTTATAGTTGTATATCCCTGGACTCCCCTAACTTACTATCAAGAGAAATCTTAGGCAGTTAGCTATTTAAAAACAAAAACAACCTCCTTTAAAAAGATCACACGCAACATTAAAATTTGGAAAAATATATTTGTTACAATGTTTAAATCAAACAATTGATGATAGTGGTGGCTTGAATGGAATTAGTTGTCAAACACTAAAAACAGGTTAAGCTTGGCTTTGGAAGGAACAACTCCTATGGATTTACATATATTCTGTTTGCACATGTGAGGCTGCCTTGTCAGTATCATTCTTCTTTGTTTCACAGCATGATGAAGGTAATGGAACAATCACATTATGCAACCACATACATGTGATTTTTTAAAATATCTTTAGAATTTATACTTTTGGATTCTTTTGCCAAAACTTAACTATCCTCTGTTTTTTTCCTGCTCCTACCTCCCTATGGTATTTTATGTCACCTATTAAATTGATCACAGATTTTAAGGTATATTATCACTCTATACAAGAATATAAAGTTTATTATAGCCACCAATATTGTTTAATAATCTTCATAATCTCATTACTGGTTCTCTATTATACAACATTTAGACAAGGACAAAGAACAAAATCTAAGTTGATAAAATACTATGCATAATTTCAGCAAAATGTGGTATAGACAAGTAGGCTTGTCTGAGTAAAGTTATAAAATCCCAGATATAAGTACTACTTCCCCCTCTATTCTTCTATTGTTGTTTGCTTTGTTTTGTGTTGAGACTGTCTCTCTATGTAACACTAGCTGTCCTGAAACTCAGTATTTGTAGACCAGGCTGGCCTTGGACTCACAGAGAACCACTTACCTCTCCTTCCTGAGTGGCAGACTTAAAGAAGTATACCACCATACCCAGCTTACCCTCTATTCTTTAGAAAACTTGGTGATTAAAGTGTTTCTTCAGAAGGTTTTGTGATAAAAATATTGCTGGCTTTGGATCCAGGTTTTCTCAAGCAGTACTGATTTGCTGAGGGATTTTTCTTTTCTTGTTCCATGTTTTTTATTAAAAAATTCATGTTTATGTTTCTTTTCCTGATGCTTTATGGAATTAAATCTATAAATTTTCAGCCAGGGAAAAAACTGTCATATTGTATTATTCACTAATCCTCAGCTCATCTATGATTCTTCAGAGGTAGCTTTTTTTATATATATAAATTCTGTTAGACATCAAGATTTTTAGTTTTTAATTTATAGAAAATATTCCATGTCTGAGCCTTCTAACTTCTCAAGAAAACTGACTTTGTAGTTTGGCCGTATTTTCTCCATTCTCCCATGTCAATTTTTTCCAATTCACAAGTACAGACAAGATTAGCATGCTTCAAATCTACCAGCCAGTAGAGAAAGATCAAGCTTCTGCCTTTCCACTGAGATGCTCTTTTTCAGTTTATGCAGTTTTTGAAAGCGATATATTCAAGGGCATGGGATATAATCGCTAATTTTGTTAGTGATGAATGAGGCTAAACATTGTAAAGATTTCTTTTGTTATTTTGCAGCGTGCACAGTAAAATGAAATGGTGACTAAGAGTACATGAAATATGAGTTAGCGAAGTAGCAGTAAGGTCCCTAATAATCTAAGCTATTTAAAAGGATGTCTTTAGATGACTGTTGCCTCTATAAATAAACAAGCACCCCTAAAGCCCCACAAGACATGGATTTTATAAAAAGACTTTTTTCAGCATTTATGCATTTATGAGAGTAATCACATTTCTATATGATTAATAACAACAACTAATATTAGCAGAGACAAGCAAGAGAATAAGTAGGGAATAACTGAATACCAAATTTGAAGTTTTTCTTCCCAATTGGCACTGCCCTATTGCATGGTGAATATTTTAGTCTCTTTCTTACTTTGACTTGTTCCACAGTCTTGGAACATTAAGATTCAGACATTCATGTATTCACGCAACTTCAGATTCTGGAAATAGCCTCTGAGTTTTGAGGATTGGAGGAGGACTTCTAAGAAATTCTCTTAATCGCCATGGCAATTGAAACTACTAAAAGAATGCATTTATTTAAAAATTTCCCTAAAACAATATCTTATTTTTGAACTTAATTTCTTTTTTTCTTTTGGATTTTTAACTTTTTATGTGCAGGAGTTTTGCCTGCACATGTGTCTGTGTAGTACACGCTTTGGGCCCTCCACTGTCTGAGACAGAAGTTATGAAGAGTTGTAAGACCCCATCTGGCTGCTAGGAACCAAACTTTGCTACTCTGGAAGAGCAGCAGGCCACAGTGCTTCTTATCCATAGAGCTATCTTTCTAGCCTTCCCAAAACTAGATTTTTAAAGATTTTCATTTATAGAACAGTGCAATCAGGCCAAATAGGTTTGTGTGTGTGTGTGTGTGTGTGTGTGTGTGTGAATCAACTAGAACACAGCAAATAAATAGACCAATGGATTGAGATTACTTTTAAAATTTATTTTGACCAGTTATTTCAGTGGAATTATCTAGATTATTTTTAGTTTTTAATATTTATCTATGTATTTGTTTGGTGTGTGTGTGTGTGTGTGTGTGTGTGTGTTGCATGCATATCATGGCATGAATATCCCAATCAGAGGATAATTTTATAAAGTCTGTTTTTGCTTTCTACCCATGCACAAGCTCCAGAGATCCAACTCAGACCATCAGCCTTGCATCTTTATGCACCTTTATCCACGGAGGCACCTTACCAGTCTTCAAAATAAAAATAGTTTATGGAATTCGAGCATAGGAACACATGCTTGTAGTCCCAGCACTCAGGAGGTAGAAATAGGCAAATCTCAAAAGCAGCCTGGTCTACATAGAATTCCAGGATAGGAAGAGCTACATAGTAAGAACATGTTTGAAAACAACAATTAATGGAACTTCTATAATCTAAAAATTTTATTTCTTATATTTATTTCTTTATAAGACTATCTATTAGAACCATAGCTCAATTTTTAGTGAATGGCCATGAAATATCAAAGCTACCAGTGCTCAGTTGTAAATATCAAACTATGAAGTATTTATTATCATTTATGTGTGAGATAGTGTATACCAGGTTTCCCAAAGTTTAAATTTTAATTGTATGAGAAGAGATCTGAGGTTATTAAAATATTTCCAAAATTAAAGGAATGGGGGGGGCAAAAAGTATTAGAAAGCAGGTTACTGAAGTCTTTGTTATCTCTAAAATATATTCTAAAGTACCATTCAGTAATTGTGTGTGTGTGTGTGTGTGTGTGTGTGTGTGTGTGTGTGTAACTGTGAAATCCCTTCCTAGTCTTGACTGTGCCCTTTTCGTAGACATTTGGTTTCCTAGAACTGGCCACAACATATAAAGGGCAAGTAACCTTCCCCCTTATCCTGCTTTTCTTTTCATCCTCTAACTGAAGAGCACATTCTTGAACTAAAACACATGCTGTATAAGTCCACCTTAGATTTCAGTCAGGGCTTGTACAAAGCATTGCTTCTTATCTAGCACCACTCTGGAATAATGACTTGGTGGATTGTAAGGAAGATCTGAGCACAGTTAAAAGACTTTTTCCCAGGATGAACCCGAAACAATCAGACATGTCACTTCAAAATGCCAATTATAACCCCTGTGATGTGCTGTCACTGCATATTAGCAGACCTCTATTAAAATGTCTTGTGGACATTAAAAAGAAGCCATTTTAGTGTCAAAAGCTTCTACTTTAAAATGGTTAACACTAAAAATAAGAAACTGCTTCTGTGACTATTCTTACAGTTCTATGAATTCCAGGTCTATTTACAATAAGCAACCCAGGCAGATCATATATATCCCACTAAAAACATTTTATAGAGACTTTCAAGTGTCTTTCTGGCACTTAAATGCTACTAACAAGATTAACAACCAGGTCTGGGAAGTATTAGCATGTTTATAAGGTGGTCTGTTAAGGTCATTCACTCCTCTGACATTGCCCAGGAAATGAACCACAAAGTGACTATTAATAACTCCCTCTCTTCCCCATCTCAATTTATATGTACATAAACACACATAAATAAAATTTCACAGTTCCCATCTATTAATTGTACCTATGAAGATATTTTCCTATTGACTTTTGCTGCACCTGCACACCTTAAGCTTCTCCTACTCCATCTATAATTCACTGTAATCTATTATTTGATGATTTTTATTCTTTTTTCCATTCACAGAAAGCTTCCTATATCACCACTATAAGAATGGGGCAAATATAATTAGTCTAGCCATATATGTGATAAAATACTTATATTTGTAGATTAGCATGGGGTGATTTCATCTTCAGATAGATTTCTATTAATGCAAAGACATACCCATTATTTTCAGAAACATATTACTTGTGATAGATAAATGACTCACAGAGTAATATCTCTTGCTATATAGACATGAGGACCTGAGTTCAAATTCCCAGTTCCCATATAAAAACCTCGACATGGCCTCACACTCATGAGACTCCTGTGATCTGGAAGGGCAAAGATAGGAGGATCTGGAACTTGCTGGCTGCCAGTTCCTGCTTCAGTAAAACCTCTGTCTCAAGAATTTAAGGGGGAAGATGACAAGGCAAGACCTCCGACATTCTTTTTTGGTCTCTTTCATGCACAGGTTTGTATAGTACCCTACATTTGCATCACACACGCACACACGCGCACACACACACACACACACACACACACACACACACACACACACGAACCATGATCCTTGTTCCATATTTCTTGATAAAGTTTTGTCATTATATAAAAAGTAATTTTCATCCATGCGATTCTCCATGAGTAACACATAGGGCAACACAAAACTCAGTGTGTAGGGACATCATGACTATGGGTGGTCCCAGGTCATACCCATTTGCCTTCTATAAAAATTTGACCAGAGCTTGACGTTATTTGGTCTGGGAAGTGGAAGTGGTGTGAACTTCCAAGATAATATCAAAAGTAGAGTTGTTCAAATAGACTTACAGTTTAGAATGTAAAGTGAAATTAAGTCTGGGATATCTACTAGGTTCCTGGTTTAGCCCTAATCTCAGAAAAGCTCTGAAAAAAGTAGTCGATATAACTCAGAAGTCCTTTGCTTTTTTTTCAGCATAAGTACATATCAGAATGCTTATATTAGGGCTGACAATGTTTTTTCTGCTTCCTTTGTTACCAGAAAGTACTAACTAATAAAAGTAACTAATAATCTTTACAAGACAGTAGTGACAGAAGACCCTGATTGTGTAGGTAAAGCTAAATAAAAAACTACCAGGATTACAAAGAAGGGCTAATAGGATTTTAGGGGTGACATCCAAGGTGGCAGCCTCCCAAGAGTCAGTTTCCAACCTAGTATTGAAAGTTGAAATGTTTGAGAAGAAAGGCATGCAGCAATAGTGGTGCTGATTCTAAATATCAGATTTCTACCTATTTATTAATCTTTTCTAAGCAATCAAATTATTTTTGCTTCAGTTGTTTCTTCATTATCAAATATTGACAAGTTGTGGTAAAGATTCAAAATGAACAGAACTAAGTGCTTCATTGTATAGATCAAGGCTCTAGTCAACCATTCAGCACACGGTAAGTGCATATTAACTTGGATTTTCTTTTTAGATAGGAGATTATATGGACCATCACTATGAAAATAATCTGTTTACAGAAAGCTTTTTATGAAGAAAAAGTGACCAATGGGAAAAACAAAACTTCATTGTAAGCCAACAAAGAAGCAAGTAAAGAATTCCACTTTACACTGACTCTTTGACATCCAGTGGCTTTGGGGACCAAGATGAATGTAAAGAAGCTGAGAAATAAAAATAGAAAAAAAAAACTATTGAAAGTTTATGAAAAAGCACTGAAGCTTCACATTTTCATTCACCCAGTAGTTAATGACATCACAAAAGATGTGACCATTTGTTGAATGCTGACAGTGAGGTAAACTTCATTTAGAATCTGCTTTTCAGACTACTGAGAAAAGTGGAGATTGTTTTTCTCTTTTGTACAAGGATTTTACAATTTGCAATATGATAGCACTGATTTATACAATGCTTTAATATATATTTAAGAAGAAAGGTATATACACACGTGGAGTATATGGAAAGGAGGGGAGAGAGGATGAAAGAATGAATACACGCCTCTGTTTACCCCCACCATACCCATTCCACCTCCTGGAATGGCAGAGGGGTGGAGTGAATAGGATTTGAAGTTTTACTGCTGAGAAGCAGACATTTTCTGTATCCAGGTCAGTGTTCAAAGACCTAATGCTCTAAGAAAATTATCTGAAGGGGAGAGGCAGTTCAGGGTTATTAAGTTATTTTAAAATGTTGTCTGGTCTGCTGCTGACCTTTGTGAAGGGAACAGGATGCTTCTTCCCAGGGGGACAGGATAAGAGGCAATTAGAGAAGCCCAGGAGAAGCTCAGGAATGTCTGAGAATTTGCACATATCTCAAACTGGATGGGAACTCTTAAAATTAAAATAAACTAATTTGATCATGGCTATATTTGGGACCTAAAAAATTCCAAATATGTAGCTCATCCTGGTTGTATCTCTTTGAGCATTTCCTCAAAACTCTAATCCTAGCTATGTTTTAGAAATCCCTCAGACCTCAATTTAGTTTGAACAGAGATGAGAAAAGCTACTCACAGTTTTTGAGTGATATGTGTATTATTCTATAGATTATAATTAAGGTTTTTAAAAGCCTGCACACATGTCTTAACTGTAGTTATTACAGAATAATAAGAAATATATTATATATAAGTATATATATTCTCTTTGAAACAAAACATTTGTAGACTATTTTGGCATCCTCCTGCAAAGTAAAACTTTATACTCTATGACATTATCTTAAGACTCTGGCTATCAAACTCCCTGTTCTCAAAGTAGGTCCTACATACAATGCTCTAGGAAGCAGACTGTATCATAAATGTGAAGAATCACTGATCACTGGGAAAGAGACCTAATGAATCATATTTAACAAACTAAAAGACTCTATTTCTTTGCAAATAAAGCCAGGGCTCAGAGAAACCCCACCAATTACTTTGACTCCTTTACTTTTTCTCATTTTATTAGTTCTTTGAGAATACATCACAAGGGCCTTAATTATATTCAGTTTTTCGCCTCAATTCCAGACTCATTCCTCCATTCTTACCCATCCACCTATCCAACTTTGTCTCCTCCTCCTCTTCATCCTCCTCCTCCTCCTCCTTCTGTTCTTCTCCTTCTTCTATTTCTCCTCCTCCTTCTCCCCTCCTCCTCTTACTCTTCTTCTTCCTCCCCCCTCCCCCTCCCCCTTCCCTTCCTCCTGTTTTTGCTTCTTTCTATTAAATATACTTTGTACTGCTCATATATTCCTGGATGTGTGGTTTTCATTGAACATGGTCAGCCCACCAGGTGTCATAACCTTAAAGAAAATAGACTACCATTCTGAGTCAGCAGCAGTTGCCAAAAGTTCCTCAGTTAGGGATAGGATGCTGTTCCTATCTCTATCTCCATGTTATTTCCTTGTGTTTAGGGGGAAACTCAGGCTCAGAGAGACTGAGTGAAAAGACCAATCATACTATTAGATAAAGAAAGACATAGTTGAAATTCCAGTTTGGATAGTGCTAAGAATAGAATTGAGGAATTTACACATGCGGGAATTCAAGTTTTTACACGTGCAAATCAGATATGTATATTAAATATCATTTCCTACAAGCCAAGAAATATGAGACAAGAGAATCTCAACTACAATTCTAGTATAGGAGGGTGGACATGTGACTGAGCTATGCAATGAACACTTGATGTTCTCATGGAGGGCTCAGGTTTGGTTTCCATCACTTAAGTTGTAGCTTGTCCTCTTCTGACCTCTATAGCAATAGGCACAAACAGTACACCAACATAATACAAGTAAAGTGTTTGTACATATAAAATAAAAATAATTTAAAAATAACAACAAAGTCTTAAACTCAAAATGGTTTTTAAATATTAGACTTTCTGCCTAGAGGATATAAGAGATGCATTCAGTCCATCAATCCAAATTGATACAGAGGTGAAAGAATTGAAGCTCAGAAGAAGAGCATTTGTCTAGGCACTGGACCCCATGTTCAGCATGGGGGAAAATGTTTTCCAAATGTGAGAAGGTAGAACAATTCAGGAAGGTGAAAAGCAAAGGATACAACTGACATATGTTCATTCATTTCATTCCTTCTTTAAAATATTTGTCAGGCATGTGTTGTGACAAAATACACTAGAAAAATACTATAGAATATATTCTTGTGGGGTCTGTTATTTAAGTTATGATTATGTAACCTAGCTTATAAAGCTATGAGAAAAGGATGTAAAGAAGTTTTCATAGATTGATGAGACACAGAAGATACTAATGTATCTTCCAGTGAACTCTGCAAAACCAAAGGCCAGAATCAATATTCTGCATAGAATTTTGGCATTTTACTAACTTTCGTTCAGTTAATTTCTTAACCTGAGTTGTTTTCAGGATTACATCATCAATTAAGGATTACTGACTATTCCTTTACTATAGTTTCAGAGCTTAATGAGACTCTATTAATGTGACCTTCGGAGCCATCAAACTGTGGAGGAGAAATCAGAGCAGAGAAGACTGACCTCTGGGTTATCTTTGTGTCTTGCCTTTGAAAAATCAGAGCATCAGGGTTTTGACACTGATGTTAGCAATAGAGATATTCTCAAAGAATGATTTCTCAAATTAACAGTGGATTCTCTTTTATACTTATTTCATATCATCATTGGTGCTAAATTGTTAAGTGCAAGCTTTAATATCACTTGTCCTTTCCACCCTGATTAGATTGATAGTACAATAAGAATCTTCAAGAGTGTTATGAAGATTCAATTTCACTCCTGGAGATAACTGTCACAAACAATTTCTATTTCAAAACCAACATTCATGGTATGAATTAATGTCAGACTGAAAATGACCTATAATATCTCACGGCTCTGTCATTTTGGATGACAGGAGAAACCAAGCCCTCCCTAAATCAAAATGATTAACAAATACTCAAAGAGCTAGTTTATATAGAGAAGGGGACAAGATTTTAAGTCCCTTGATGCATGGTTTCTTAACTTTTCCACTACATAATGTCAGCTGCTAAAAGTTGCTCTGAAGGAAAATATACACAAAAGGATGATCTTAGCAGAAACAACACAAAACTGTACACTGCATGATGTGTTCATATTCTACAGCCAGCTTTGCCAGAATTTGGCTAATATACAAATGAAATATCAGAATACTAGTTATAGTTCGTAGGGTAGAAAGATAAGAGGGAGAAATAGAGGAACGTCTTCCAGGTCAGTACAACAGGAACAGTGCCATCTTATCTAGGTATCGTTGATCAACTCTTTTTCAGCAGATACACTCACTGTAAACCAACTAGTGTGGAGATATTTCACATGATAAAGCTCAGAGACAGCTAGCCACTGCTTCCTCTGTGTATAAATTCTCATACTGAAATTGAAATCAGTAATTCAAAGAGGAAAACAACCCCAAACTCAAGCTAGAGTGACTCCAGGCACCACCAAGAACTGGAGCAAGGATGATAGAGAAATATGTTTTAAACACAGGGGGCATTTCCAACCTGAAAATCAGTGTTGGAATTAGGAGCCAAAGTGCTACAGTATAAGGAAAGGGCGTTGTCATGATTCAAAGGCTACTGCAGTAAGGGGTGTCAGTACTGAAATCGGACTCTGGTCTATGAACTAAAACTGGAATGTACACTAATAAGATACAGAAGAACACCAACACCAAGAGATAAATCTAGGTAGATGGCCACAATTCCGTATAGAAAATGAAATACACACCCTTCTGGAGCTACGGTAATAACAAACCATAGAAGACGGGCGATTCAGAACCCAAAGCAATAATTTTATTGGGCATAGCAGTGTGAACGAGAGATGTTGAGTAAAATAAATGTTGACCTTAACCAGGCTTTTTTTTTTTTTTTTTTGGCTAAGCAAGAACCAATTAAAAAGTTTTGAACAACTTAGATATGGTGAATGGTTGTAGAAACATGCCTGGAATTGAGAGGGTAAAAGACTAGACCATGGTTGCGAGTGCACACGCGCACACACACTTGCCAATAGCAAGAAATCAAAAGCCATTTGAACATAAGTTCCTTTGTGTGCACTATATGTTTTTAAAAATGTTGGACATTTAGTTTCCCCAGAACCCCATTTTTCATTCCCTCATGAAGTACCTCAAATGCTTAGAAAATAACCTGGTGCAATGTATTATTGCTTATGGAGTCAGCAGGTTTGCTACTGGGTTTTATTAGTAGATTCATCCCAATATTTAGCAACTATAGAGTCTTTTAAGGAGGAAAAGGACCAGCTTGTCTAAAAAGCCAATCTTTCCTAAGGGACAGCTGGCAGAAATTTAAGGTGAAGCAGTTCATCTGGTAATAAGGAAAAGTAGCAGAAAATCAACCCTCAGCTAGAACTAATCCATGTAGAACAGGTTATGACCTCAATTGGTTGCTCCATTTCTGTACCAATGGGAGACAGTAAATAGCATTTACATTCTTCATGAGTGAGTGGAGACTAGAGACGGTGTTAACAAATTTAATAACCAATATCTGGGCTGTTCTACTCATGCTATCCCAGGGAAAATATTACAGAGCTGGATCAGGTCCAGGAAATATCCAGCCAAGACGAAGGAGAAAGCTGATCTTTCTTTCAAGGACAGACTAAAAGAGTAAAAAGGATTAGTATTTCTCAAAGCAGGAAGAAGGAAAGAAAAAGTGCTAGTTAGGGGATGTGAGACTAAAATCCGTATTGGGTAAATATAAATGTCTTCATTGATTTCCAAACCATTTAGCTAGGCCAGTTGTTGAGGTCAAGGGATGTAGACTGAAAAGAAAGTGAAACATGATTGATTTATATAGAATTCAGTATACCCAAGGGAGTTATTTCTAAGACAAGGCTGAAGCAACATGTGGCAGAAGTTTTACATAGCTTTGGATAAACTTCACTGCCAGTCATTTTCCAATACATTATTAGTAACTGGGCATGATGTACCCTAATTTTTGAGATGAAAATTACTAGGTTAACTAATAAACCAGACAAAGAGAAAACACCACTCATGCCTCTAGATGGGATACATAGATAGAGCCCTGGGCTTGTTGCCCTGTTAGTCCTATTCAGTGCAATATTTCTTATGCTTTTATTATGGCATCTATGTTGGAACATCCTGCATGAAACTTTGGTATTCCTAAGTTCTTCTGACAGTCCAGAGCACAGAAGAATAATTTTCTACCTCATTAAGTAAGCAAGAGAGTCCTAGCTCTTGGCTCTGTTTGGTTTACCCATATGGGAGTATGAAACATAAAAAGGTGAAAGAATTCCTAACAGAACACAGCAGCTGGTTAAAGACTATTATACTGAAAATTTCATGAGTTTGACAGTAGGCCAAACAAGTACAAAATGGCAGAGAGTAGAAAAAGCAGTTGTAACAGGTTGAATGATGTTGGTAACTATTTTTTCAGTGGCAATGAAAGCTGTGATCAAATAACCTGATAGAGGTGCTGGCAGAAATGAGAGCCTCAAGGGAAAGGGAATATGAAAATTCTAACAGTGATGTATGCTATCAATAATAAACCAGACAAATATGTAGTCTAAAGTATGAAAATGAACATTCACAGCATTATATGAAAAGCTGGTGTCAAGACATACATAAACACTGCCAGATTTCCAATCTACAACAAAAATATTGTTAATGTCTTAACATCTTGAGGATGAATGCCTAACTCATCAATCTCATGGGTCTTATACTACTGGTATGCAAACTTCTATTTGGTATGTAAATTTCTTGTTATTTGGATAACCTGTCATTGAAAATGCAAAGTTTTTAAGCATTAAAAAAATATGGCTGAAGACAGTGCTTGCGTTTGCCAGTAGGGATCTGTGGTATGGAGAAAAGCTACGAAACACCATCTTCTAGGCCCAATATGGCCTCAGCAACCATGAACTCACAGCAGTTGCCTTTACTGGCATCTGGTCTGCACAGGACTGGCCTTGATAACAAAATTCTATGGGCTGGTGAGAGTTTCATGCTACTGCTCCCCACTGCTGAATAAATTCTGGCTACTGACAAATTCTGGGATGAGGAAGTGATTTTCTTCAGTTGTATACCTACTGATAAGCCTTCCAGGATTCCATAGAAATTTCCAAATTTAGGGTAAAAAAGATGGCTCTGGTTAAACTCATTGCATCATAAAACAGAAAGTTATGAATAGGGGAAAGAAATGTATATGGAAGAAGGAGGGTCTGATAAGGGTGGGAAAGAAGAATCAGAATATTTTACTTACATGGATAAAATAGTCAATGAACAAAATTAATTAAAGAAAAAGAGTCTCAAAGACAACCAAGATGAGAACTAGGAAATACTCAACTTATTTTCAACTCATTATTGATTATAGTTTCTGACCAATAAAGCACCTCTAATTATGAATGTTATTTGTCAGTACAAAAAGTCCACTGAACCTTATACTTAAAAAATTTCGCTTTAACTGTGGGGTGTTCAGCTCTAAAAGGAACATACGTATCACCCCTTAAGGCTAAGTTATCACTGCAGAAGGGGGGGTGTCTAAGATTCAAAGAGCTATAGGTAGTGGACATCCACAGTGAAACAATATTAGCTGGGCATGATGAATCCTGGCATAGAATGGGGAAGGTGTCATGAAGTTCCAGCCATCTGAGAGTCTATTGGCAATTGATGGCTGCTGTGGAAGGGGGGGTCAGTGTTTTTCAGGGATGTGATCCCAGAGAGGCCTCTTATACTTCAGTAGATGATTCTATAACCATGTACATATAGGAAGCATTATATGGTCTGAAAAGCTTAAAAAATGCAAATGAATTTGGGAGGAAAAAGTGATTGATGGGAAGAATTGAAGCTGAGGGATTGGGAAGTGGACTTTATTAAAACACACTACACCTCTGTATGGAATTCTCAAACAATAAAAAGAATTTGAAATAATGATTTGCTTTAAAATATATTTTAGACGATAGTTGTGAATAATAAAATCCAATGTAATTAAAGTTTTTATTAATAATGTTTATTTTGTAATGTTTATTTTTGACATATTACAGTTTAATATTTTAGACTCCTATCGGATACATTTTATTATCCTTAATTTTAAGTAATTTATTAATATAGGATACTGTTCTCTATAATGTTTCTGAGATGCCACTGGAAATGAGGTAGTGATTATTCAAGAAACTGCTCATTTCAGGGGCACTTGACACCTGCATACTCATTCACCTTTCCACTAATTTCTTCCTATCTATTGTTTGAGGTCTTTAACCATTGAACCAGGAAGAATTGGGATCTTGAAAATTATCTAGAGAAAGCATAGTGGGTTGAAAGATGATATCTGAGGTTCAAGTAAAAATAAAAATAATCACACACATATACACACATGTAATAGCATCTTTAAAACAATAATGGCTTATTTAGAACCTGGGCAAATATTTTAGTGTTTGTGAGCCTGTCTAGTATGTATAAGCCGTTGGCTTTCCATCTTTAGCACTCTCACAAACCAAGCAGCCAGAAGCCCAGCCAAGGAAACTAACTAAACTAGCATGTATTAGTGAGCAAAATAATGAATTTAAAACTAAAAATATTTTTTTTTAAAAAAAAGTTCAGATTTTAGTATCCTGAGTTTAACATGTCCATCAAATTAATCAACTCATTGATTCTGATAGCTGAAAAGGGTCTTAGGTATTATTTAAATTATCACTGTATTTTATAAATGAGAAGTTAAGGTTTATATAGGTTAATGATCTGCCCATGACCACATATCTAAGTAATATCAGAGCCAGGGATAGAATTTGTGTTTTCATGACCACAGTCATCCTTCAGTATGTGAACGAGTACTGGAGAAATAGTATATGGACTTGATCTCTACTTGCACTGAGAAACAGCAGAGACTAACTTATTACAAAATGGGGGAATTACATCATTTTAAAATTGTCTATTTTAAATTGTGGATAGCTGAATTAATTTCTATTGTACTATTGCAAACTACAGGGATGTCTTTTATTAGATTCAACACTAGAGCAATAGTTCTCAACCTTCCTAACACTGAGATCCTTTAATACAGATCCTCATGTTGTGATGAACCCCAATAGTAAAATTATTTTTGTTGCTATTCCATAGTTTCTTATTTTTGCTCTGGCTATGAATTGTAACATAAATATCTGATATTTAAAACATCTGACATGTGACCCCTGTGAAAGGGCCATGTGACCTCCAGGTTGAGAACCACCTCAGTTGAGAAGCACAAAGGAGAGGATAGTAGAAATGTGTGTGAGACTGTTAATGAGCCCTGCACAGTCATTCAGAGAATCATTGCATAACAGTGGTTTTCAGATGGTTCTAAACCTTCATGCACAAAGGTAGAAAAAGAACCTTTATTGCAACTCATAATGAAAATGGATAAAACTGTGAGCTTTACTGGAACTACTGAATCTTCAATATCTTAATCTGAAATGAAATCTGAACTGACAAAGATATTGATATAGGAAATCACTACAAAGTATTTGAATGAGATTGCATAAAATACACATGCATGTTTCAATCTATTGCTGAGTAAAATATGCATATTAAATTGGTGTTTAAAATATGTAATTTTGAATCATGAAACAAATGAATTCAATATAAAAGTAATGAAAGTGTTTTGAAAAAGAGGAAAACTTAAAAGTAGGATTAAAACATATAAAAGGAGATTTTTTTTTAAAAGTTCAAAGATATCTCATTTGGGAAAAAGTTAATAAAATAAAAGTTAAACCATATTCCCGAAGAACACGCCTTGCTTTGAGAGTCCTTAAATTCCCTTCATCCTCATTTTTTTGAGTTAACAAAATAGAGGCATGAAATCACATTTCTTGAGAACTGAAGTAATGAAGATCTAGGACTGCAGTGATTGCTTTGGAACTGAATTATGAAGAATTGATGGGTAGCAGAAGCATAAAAACAGACTCGATAAAAGATGGCAGGCTGGATAACTGGGAAAACATTTAATATTTGTATTCAGATTCATGCCAAAAATGTTCAAAGACATTAGTTACTACAGAGGACTATTTCATAAACTCCATTCCTTCTAATTGTTGTTGGGGGAACCAATTCAAAGTTAGACCTAAGTTAGATTCTTGCATGATTGATGAGAGACTGTTAAAGCATCATAATAACTCAATATCTTTTCTCCTCCATTTCAAGTTAATATATCATAATTTATGTTTCATAGAAAATCTATCCTTTGGCTCTTTTCCTTTGACTGTCACAAATGGTCCCAGAAAAAAGAGTTCTACTCTGACACTATTATTAGGTAACTAAGTCTAAGAGCTACATGTTGAGAATGAACACCTCAGTTTCACAAATTCTGTACTGTGCCTATGGGTTATGTGACATATAATTCATTTAAACAGTTTGTGTAAATATACTTGATAGTTCATTCACCTCTGAAGAAGAAGAAATGCAGAAACTACCTACATAAATAAATATTTTCCTGTCAAATATTCACTCCCACTATTAATGATATTACTTGGATATTTTTGCTCCACTGTAAAAATTCTGCTCACTCTCCAAAACACACCACATATGCTGCATTAAACATATTGTTCATAAAAGTGATTCCATATTGCATCAACAAATTTACAGAGCTAATTTCAGCATGAATTTATTATCCATGCTTCCTTAGGAGTAAGAAGAAATAGAGATTATAGATGTGGGTAATGACTTTTAAAAAGAAATTCATTCGTGAACATACAGATCAGGTACCATAAAGGCTTTTGACTTACTTGATATAGTAGGGCACTTTGTTTGGTGAGATGGCTCTCTCCCAGGGTCCCTGGACTGAAGCTGCAAAAAGAAAAAAGAAAAAAAAAAAAAAAGAAAAGAAAGGCAAGGAGGTCAAATTCATGGTAAACAGGAAAGACAACATTAATCTCCAGAATTACAATTTTACACTGATATCGGTCTGTTTGCTCAGTTGCCCATGAAGACAGGATGGATTAACCCGATGTTCTGAAATTTCTGGCCTAATCTAAGTGAAATTGAACTCACTCAGGCACAAAGATAGATGCAAAGGGCTGGGGGGATCTTTCTACTGCTAAACCTATACAAAAAGTACTAAAGAATGAGCAAACTGACTGCTCTACTCTACCAAGTGTTTGCCTTATAATAATTCCTATTGTTGACTGTCAATATTTTATTTGATTGACAGAATTTTGTTCATTTATCAAGTGGAATATCCTCTTGTGATATATTATATTTGAATTCTATAGCATTAAAATAAAGGTTCTATGCTTATCAATCTGGCACACTTATTTTTATTCAGTTAAAGAGGATCCAAATTCATTTATCAATTACATGTTTCATTAGGTACTCCAAAATGTCAATTGTTCACCATATTAGTGAAAGAGACAATCAAAGGTGACAGAATGACCCCTGATGAGAGCAAAGGATAATAGAATTTTATGCATAGTCTGTGAGGTCACATATATGTATACTGTCTGCATTTGGAATTCCTTTAATGACTTCATTATACATAAGTCAAACCAATTATTAAACTGTCCATTTTTTTAAAAAAAAGAAAATTAAGGTGAGGCCTCACTCTGTATCTTAGACTAACCTTGAACTTATCATTTCCCCTTCTTTAGCTCCATGCATAACTGGGGTTATAGGTATGTGGTATCATTACCAGCTCTCCAACTGTTTTTATGGTGCTTAAGTTGTGGGGTTTTCCCCTCTTTACTAAAGCTGATCCACTAAAAGTATCTTTTTTATACTGCTTATGTCTGATTTTTCCTTTCCTGAAGATAAAAAAGAAATCCTGTGCAAACTTACTCATGAATAAACTTTCAAGACATGGGAATTTCAAGAAATATACATTTTGGGTTCAATATCCAGTACAGAAATAAAAAAAAAACCAAAAAAACAGAACATGGAATACCATCTGAAAGAGAAATATAAGAAGCATTCTTATTCACATCTAGCAATTCTATGTGTGTGTGTGTTTTTCTGAATCCTCATCCTACTAATAATTGGAAGCACAGCTAATGCTATTATTTCCTTCACTGAAAATTTCCCTTCTAAATTAGTCTCACAGTAAATTCACTTCACAGTGTATTGAGATGTAAGAAAACGTCAAAGCTAATATATCCTTGACTACACTGTAGACTATGAAAGAACAGCTTCTAATAAAAGTTAACTTCCCCCATGCCAGACAATTTAAGAGTAATGAAACTCCAGCTTCTTTGTTTTATATAGAGTAATAGATGGATTGCATTACCCAACCTTTAACCAGGCTTTGTCCCTTGGAGATGTGTCATTTAAATGATATAAGAAATGGATTTGTATTTAGCAGGTAATTATGCTTTTATCCTTTTGGCAGATAGAAATCCATAATAAGGGAAAAAAGACATTTAGTTGCTGCTTTGAAGTAGTCCCCAGTCTTCCATGGCTCTGTCCTTTGTATATTCTTTTCTTTTTTCTTCACCTTGCCTCCCCTTCTTGCCTTTCCACTGTGCCTTTGCCATTCTTTGCCAAGCCTCATTTTACCCCCCTGCTTGCTTTTTTCTTCTCTAGAATACAGCTCTTTGACCCTGATTGGTTCACCCTGTAAAGAATATCTGATTTCAAAACATGGATTAGATTCCCCACCCTACCTGATCAAATTTGATGCTATGAGGTTCTACCAATCCAAGTGTGCTCTGGTGGGAAGCATAATGGAGAGGTAGAGATCCCACCTCCTGGCTGCTTAGTGAAGACAGTTCTTAAAATCTGTGCAATGTGTATTTAAGGAAGACCAGAACTTCAGAGAGCATTTGGTGGCCATACCCTTGCTGGATGTGAGACTATGAATGGCTACTCTGACAAAAGGAAGAGTATTCCTTAAAGGTCTCCAAGGATTAAGGAATAGTCTTTTCATGAAACATGATTTTTCTCATTGTTTTTCCTAGTTATCATTCTAATGTATTGGAAATTTTTTTTGTGATTCTGAGGACAAGGTATATCCTCCTGTCACAGAAGATAAGTTTGTTTTTCAGACTATTTTAAGGCATCTCTTAGAGAAAAGTATGCTGGAGATGGTTGTATATGCTATGCAACTTGGCTAAGTGACGTGCTACACCCAAAGAGGTGAAAGATAGAGGCCAGTCTGGGTTACATAAGAAGACGTATCAAAAAGCCAGAAGCAATAAAGAATTATCATCTGTCTAATCTGTAAAAGTATCCATGGTATGCAACAGAGCTAAGAGCCAGATCTACCTAAAATATCTAGGATTCACTTTGCATTGTTCAACATTAAGATGAAAATGAATCATGTATGTGCCAGAGAAATTATTAAAATATGCTTATTAAATAATTGGAAAAGTTTTTAGAAAAGAATTAAGAAATGTAACTTCCAGTTAAATAAGAACATTAAAATACTTTTAAAAATTGTATATGGCTGGGTGGTTTGCTTGTACACATGTCTGCACCATGTGTATGCTTGATGCCCAAGAATGTGAGAGGTGAGCAGTCCCTGCAAATGGAGTTACAGACAGTTGTGAGCTAACATGTGGGGACTGGAAATGGAACTCAGATCGTTGCTCTTAAATATTAATCCATCTCTCTAGCCTGCAGTAAGAACTTCTTACTATTTCCTACTTCTTCATTGTTAATTGTTTCTCTTTAAAAATTAAGCAATACAAAATTCTTTTGCTTTCATGTGGACCAATCAAATAGGTCTCATGGTGACTTTTCTTCCCTAGAGGATATTTTCCCTTTCACTCATAGTTTATAAATTCACCCAAGCAACTACTTTTCAGTTGTAGTTTGAATCCCTAAATTGCTTTTTATGCAGTTAAAAATAAGAAAAGTCAACAGCCTCCTCCCATTCTGTCTCTGCTCCATCACCACTAGAAACACGTCCACTGGACTGAAGTGCTCACTGTTGAAATAATACAGTTGAATGATGTTTCTATAGGACTGGATTTGGCATTCCTCTGAAGAGAATGTTAAAGGGATGTTGGCAGTTTCATTCAGAGCTACCAGATGACTCTGGCCTCACATCTATTCAAACCTCAATCAAATATGGGATAACTCATATGTGTACCCCCTAGAATTATCATTACATTTCTTGCAGTACTGCTGATGCCAACAACAGCTGTTTCTTATCTCAGTGCACCAGTGGAAGCCTGTCATCCTTTGCAAAGCTGGCTGCCGTAATACACACACATATTTTTATGCCGGATGTGTCCATTTTTAGTGGCCCATCAGAAGCAGATTTATTGGCAAATAGTTTTTATATGACACCAGGCTGTCCTTTGCCATTTTATTATACAGATGTTTCTATAACTACTATGTGTAATTCCGATGGGGCTTTGTAATCCACATTTTCTAGTGTAAAAATTATTCATTATCATACATCACCAGCACCATGGGGGATTGTTTACTGAATTTAAATAGTAAACTACACATGAATTTATTTATTTCAAAGTCAATCTCTGAATTTCTCTCTGTGTTACACATGCAGCATGTTATTAAGAACAAGAAAGAATAGCAATTCTACCTTCAAATGTTTTCCTCCCTCGAGGTGCCATGATTCAATATTGTGCCCAAGGTGGTTTGAAAATCACAAACATGGGCCACACTATTTTGATATCTTTTGATGCATGAAGAACACAATGTGCCAAGAGATGCACTCCAGTGTAAAACCATATTTTAATTGACAGAGGGGCTTAACTAGAAAATTAAAAAGAATGCTAATGTTATGAACCATGCCAAAGAGCACTCTGGAATTCCAATTCAAATGAAATCGTTAACCTTCTTCTGACTTTTCTTGGAGCTTGAGATAACATGGTTGGGTGAAAACAAAGCCAAAACAATGTGGGGAAAAGAAGAGAAACATAAAAAAAGAGGTGCTTTCACTGGTGATAAAACAGAAAATTCAACTCGTAAGTTGAAAGGCATTAGGGAGACAGGAATATAACTCAGTGGCAGGACACTTGCCTCATACATGCAACATGTTGGACTCACTGCCCACTGCCACCAAAAATAAGGAAGAAATTAAAGAAAAATAAAGAGAAAGACTTCAAAGGCCAATCAGTGAATCACTGGTAGTTGGCTGTTCAGACGTATGCAAAATCTAGTAGTGCCTTTGTGGGTACGTCTTACATTGATGGAAGGAGTGTTTATTAACCTTTTGTCCAATCTCTCCCCACAGTTCTTCCTAGACTTTTATTTTCTAATTACTCTACAGTCCATGTAGTTCTAATACCACATACCACAGACATGATATATGTCTATTTACATATTACAGGTATTTATGACATTTTTCTCATTCCTTAGAAGCAATTTTTTGCCCTTCAGAGCAATGTAGTTCTCTAGAGAATGCTTTATATAGAGGCTGTGGATACAGGGGAAAATATGAGTTATTGAAATTGTCTTATATGCTTGAAACATGACCTAAACTAGCTCATTGGATATTCAGCAAACCGTTGTGTAGGCATTATTTTCATTTTCAGATGACAAAACCATGAAGGCCACATAAAATAATATATTTAAGGATACTTTCCTAAATAAGTCAAGGATCATAATTTTGAAATGCTATTCAAACTGAATTCAAATAGATGATTCATGAAGGAGAAAGGAAACTCACTGTATTTCTATATTCTGGATTGCATGCTATTTAATGTATAAAATATGCCCACAAATACAATCGCAACATGGATGTTATAAAGGATAGTAAAATAACTTTCTGATGGTATTTAAGGTCTATTCCACCAGAAAGCTCATGCCTAGTACTATAAATCTGGCCAAGAATTCATGTTTGGTATGGTAGTTTGAATGGGAATGGCTGCCATAGATTCATGTTTGACTACGTGGACCTTTAACTGGTAGAACTCTTTGGGAAGAATTAAGAGGTCTGGCCTTGCTAGAGAATATGCATTACTGGGGGTGGATTCTGAGGTTTCAAAACTAATATGCCTTGTACAGTCTGTTCTTTCCCTCTTGCCTGTGGTTTGAGATGTAAGCTCTCAGCTGTTCTTGCCACCGTATCTTCACTCTGCTATTATGGAATCTTAAGCCAAATTAAAAATTTCTTTTGTAAGCTGGCTTGGACATGGTGTTTTATCACAGTAATAGAAAAATAACTAATATAGCTAAAAGTAACTATGAACTAGGAAGTTCATAGGTCTTAGAAATACTATTAGTACTAGATGTACTAGTATTATTATTTTGCTATGGGGATTTAATAATAAACTGCCTTCTAAATTTGTATTTCTACATCTATTAGTACTGCTCTCATCCTCATCAAAGAAGCTATTTTTGTGCATTGGACAGTGGTTAATATTGAGACTTACAAGGGTCAGGGTTCAGAGAATAAGTATTTGCATAGCGCTTACCACTGAAAGGGAGAACTGTATCATATTCCCTCCCTTCAAGGTTCAGGAACCACAGGGGAAGATGGAGAGAAAAGATTATTAGACCTAGAAGTCCACCAAAATAACAACAAAATAGTGTCTTCTGGACATGACAGAATCACTATATTTATGCACTCATGACAAGACTTGTACAAGATCAACATTGCAGTGTGGAGAGGAAGAGCGCATGAGGTCTCACCCCTAACCAAGGAGCTATTGACACCTAATCGAAAATCCAGGAGCAAGAATCAGTTTTTATTAAGGGTGTGACCCCTCCGTAGTCTGTCATGCTCCACTGAATGGACCTATATCCATGAGTCTATGGACAACACAAATCGAACTTAGGGTATTAAAAATCTTAAAAATGTCCTCTGTTGTATATAATAGTTTGTCGAGTCCCATTCATCTGCTTTCTTTTCATGTTCAGCAGGTGACTTATTGTTTTCTTTTGTTTTTCACCTCAACACTCATTAGAAGTCCCTGTTTTCTTTAATTAAATATATTTTCTAAAAGTATTTTTTTAAACCTTTGTATTGAAGGAATTTTTTTCTTTCCTTCTTTACCTCATACTTTTTCCCAAAGCCTTCTTACATGATCCTAACACTTTCTGTTCATGGATTTAGAACTGCAGTTCAGTGACAAACATGGTTGTCTCTATTATTCTCAACTTCTTCCTTAGTATATTAGTCTCTTCACCCCCACCACACTCTTAATCTACAGTTTTGCTTTCCACTATTTGACTTCTCTACCTCACAGGTATTTATTTTTAACTGTGGTCCAAAAATATTGAGTGCAAAATTTCAGAAAAAAATAATCCATACATTTAAATTTTTATGATATTACAAGTAGTGTGATGAAAAAATTTTATTCAGAGCATTCAGCACTGAAAGGGACAATTATCTTATAACTCCTACCTGTAAAACCAACCAAATGAACAACAACAACAACAACAACAACAACAACAACAAAACCCCCAAAACCATTTAGTACAGCAGATAGCAGGCTCTGTCCCTGTCATTTTGCATTTGAGATTCATCTGTGTCATTTTATGTATCAATGGTTTATTCCTTTTAAATATTAAATTATATTTATTTATGTATAGATAATGGATATGCCACTTAGCAATCGAATCTGATATTTAGAGTACTTTCAGTATTTGATAAACATAAATAAATCTTGTACCAACATCTGTGTGCATGTTTCGATATAAATATGCCTCTACATTTCTTTTTTTAAAATACTTTCTTTACACTTCAAATGTTTTTTCCTTTCCAGGTCTTCTCGTTGGAAACCCCCTATCGAATACCCCTTTCCCCAGCCTCTATGAGGGTATTCCCTCACCCACCCACCCACACCCATCTTCTCTCCTTGGCATTCTGCTATACTGGGGCATCTAACACTCTCAGACCCAAGGACCTCTCCTCCCACTGATGATCAACAAGGCCCTCCTTAGCCAATCATGTAGCCAGCATCATGACCCGCACCATATGGATGGTGGTTCAGTCTCTGGGAGCACCAGGGGGCATGACCAGTTGACACTGTTGCTCCATCTCCATGGGGCTGCAAATTTCCTTAGCTCCTTCAGTCCTTTCTCCAACTCCTCCATCTGGGACCCCATGCTCAGTCCAACAGTCGCTGTGAATTGAATCATAGGTGCTCCAAACTTTTGGGCTAATATCGCTTTTTAGTAAGTACATACTGTGTTTGTTCTTTTGTGACTGAGTTACCTCACTCAGGATGATATTTTTAAGTTCCATCCAATTGCCTGCAAATTTCATGAAGTCATTGTTTTTAATAGCTGAGTAGTATTCCATTGTGTAAATGTACCACATTTTCTGTATCCATTCCTCTGTTGAGGGACATCTGGGATGTTTCCAACTTCTGGCTATTATAAATATGGCTGCTATGAACATAGTGGAGGATGTGTCCTTATTACATCTTCTGGGTATATGCCTAGGAGTGGTATAGTTGGGTCCTCGGGTAGTACTATGTCCAACATTCTGAGGGTCTGCCAAACTGATTTCCAGAGTGGTTGTACCAGCTTGCAATCCCACCAATAATGGAAGAGTGTTCCTCTTTCTCCATATCCTCACCAGCATCTGCTGTCACCCGAGTTTTTGATCTTAGGCATTCTGACTGGTGTGATGTGGAATCTCAGAGTTGATTTGATTTGCATTTCCCTGATGACTAAGGATGTTGAACATTTCTTTAGGTGCTTCTCAGCCCTACAAGTTTCCTCAGTTGAGAATTCTCTGTTTAGCTCTGTTCCCCATTTTTTGATAGGGTTATTTGGTTCTCTGGAGTCTAACTTCTTTAGTTCTTTGTATATATTGGATATTAGCCCTCTATCAGATGGAGGATTGGTAAAGATCTTTCCCCAATCTGTTGGTTGCCGTTTTGTTCTATTGACAGTGTCCATTGCCTTATAGAAGCTTTGCAATTTTATGAGGTCCCATTTGTAGATTCTTGATCTTAGAGCATAAGCCATTGGTGTTCTGTTCAGGAACTTTTCCCCTGTGCCCATGTGTTCAAGACTTTTTCCCACTTTCTCTTTTGTTAGATTCAGGGTATCTGGTTTTATGTGGAGGTCCTTGATACACTTGGACTTGAGCTTTGTGCAGGGAGATAGGAATGGATCAATTTGCATTCTTCTACATGTTGACCTCCAGTTGAACCAGCACCATTTGTTGAAAATACTGTCTTGTTTCCACTGGAGGGTTTTAGCTCCTTTGTTAAAGATCAAGTGACCATAGGTGTGTGGGTTCATTTCAGGGTTTTCAATTCTATTCTTTTGATCTACCTGCCTGTCACTGTACCAATACCATGTAGTTTTCATTACTACTGCTCTGTAGTACAGCTTGAAGTCAGGGATGCTGATTCCCCGAGAAGTTCTTTTATTGTTGAGAATAGTTTTGCTATCCTGGGTTTTTTGTTCTTCCATATGAATTTGAGAATTGCTCTTTCTAAGTCTATGAAAACTTGAGTTGGAATTTTGATGGGGATTGCATTGAATCTGTAGATTGCTTTGAGAAGATGGCCATTTTTAATCTATTAATTCTGCCAATCCATGATCATGGGAGGTCTTTCCATCTTCTGAGGCTTTCTTCGATTTCTTTCAACAGAGACTTGAAGGTCTTGTCATAAATATCTTTCACTTGTTTGGTTAGAGTCACACCAAGATACTTTATATTGTTTATGACTATTGTGAAAGATGTCATTTCCCTAATTTCTTTCTCAGCCTGTTTATCCTTAGAATACAGGAAGGCTACTGATTTGTTTGAGTAAATTTTAAATCTGGCCACTTAGCTGAAGTTCTTTATTAGTTGTAGCAGTTCTCTGGTGGAGTTTTTCGGTCACGTAAATATACGATCATATCATCTGCAAATATTTATATTTTGATTTCTTCCTTTCCAATTTGTATCCCTTCAACCTCCTTTTGTTGTCTAATTGCTCTAGCTAGAACTTCAAGTACTATACTGAATAGATAAGGAGAGAGTGGCCAGTCTTGTTTAGTCCCTGATTTTAGTGGGAATGCTTCGAGTTTCTCCCCACTTAGTTTGTTATTAGCTACTGGATTTCTGTATATTGCTTTTACTATGTTATGTATGGTCCTTAATTTCTGATCTTTCGAAGAATTTTATCATGAAGGGATGTACAATTTTGTCAAATGCTTTTTCAGCATCTAACGAAATGACCATGTGTTTTTGTTCTTTGAGTTTGTTTATGTAGTGGATTACATTGGTGGATTTCTGGGTATTGAACCATCCCTACATCCCTGGGATGAAGCCTACTTGATCATGGTGAATGATCGTTGTGATGTGTTCTTGGATTCGGTTTGCAAGAATTTTACTGAGTATTTGTGCATCAATATTCATAAGGGAAATTGGTCTGTAGTTTTCTTTCTTTGTTGGGTCTTTGTGAGGTTTTGGTATCAGTGTAACTGTGGCCTCATAGAATGAATTGGGTAGTGTTCCTTCTGTTTCTATTTTGTGGAATAGTTTGAAGAGTATTGGTATTAGCTCTTCTTTGAAGGTCCGATGGAATTCTGCACTAAACCCATCTGGTCCTGGGCTTTTTTGGTTGGGAGACTTTTAATGACTGTTTCTATTTCTTTGGGGGTTATGGGACTGTTTAGATGGTTTATCTGATCTTGACTTAACTTTGATAGTTGGTATCTGTCTAGAAAATTGTCCATTTCATCCAGATTTTTCAATTTTGTTGAGTATAGGCTTTTGTAGTAGGATCTGATGGTTTTGTGAATTTCCTCAGAATCTGTTGTTATATCTCCTTTTTCTTCTCTGATTTTGTAAATTTGGATACTGTCCCTGTGCTCTCTGGTTAGTCTGGCTAAGGGTTTATCTATCTTGTAGATTTTATGAAAGAACCAGTTCCTGTTTTGTTGATTCTTTATATAATTATTTTTGTTTCTACTTGGTTGATTTCAGCCCTGAGTTTGATTATTTCTTGCCTTCTACTTCTCTTGAGTTCATTAGTTTCTTTTTGTTCTAGAGCTTTCAGGTATGCTGTTAAGCTGTTAGTGTATAGTCTCTACAGTTTCTTTTTGGAGGCATTCAGAGATATGAGTTTTCCTCTTTTTTTTTTTTTTTTTTGGTTTTTTGAGACAGGGTTTATCTGTGTAGCCCTGGCTCTCCTGGGACTCACTCTGTAGACCAGGCTGGCCTCGAATTAGAAATCCACCCGCCTCTGCCTCCCAAGTGCTGGGATTAAAGGCATGCATCACCACTGCCCGGCAATGAGTTTTCCTCTTAACATTGCTTTTATTGTGTCCCGTAAGTTTGAGTATGTTATACTTTCATTTTCATTAAATTCCAGGAAGTCTTTCTTTCTTTATTTCTTCCTTTACCAAGTTATCATTGAGTAGAGCGTTGCTCAGCTTTCATGTGTATGTCGGCCTTCTGTTGTTTTTGTTGCTATTGAAGACCAGCCTTAATCCATAGTGATCTGATAGGAGGGATGGTATTATTTCAATCTTCTTATATCTGTTGAGATTTGTTTTGTGACCAATTATATGGTCAATTTTGAAGAAGGTACCATGAGGTGCTGAGAAGAAGGTATATTGTTTTGATTATGGATGAAATGCTCTATAGATATCTGTTAAATCCATTTGGTCCATAACTTCTGTTAGTTTCACTGTGTCTCTGTTTAGTTTGTGTTTCCAAGATCTGTCCATTGATGAGAATGGGGTGATGAAGTCTCCCACTATTACTGTTGGAGGTGCAATGTGTGCTTTGAGCTTTAGTAAAGTTTCTTTTATGAATGTTGGTGCCCTTGCATTTGAAGCAATTGCTCACCAAACCCAAATTCCTCTCAGAGAGAGCTCGTCTCCAAGGAGTACTGACAAAAAGGCATGCAGAAGGGACAAACCACAGTCAGAGAGAGCAAGACCAGGTAACACCAGAGATAACCAGATGGCTAAAGGCAAGGGCAAGAATATGAGGAACAGAAGCGAAAGCAGCATGGAGTCATCAGAACCCAGTTCTCCCACCACAGCAAGCCCTGGATACCCCAACACACCAGAAAAGGAAGACTTAGATTTAAATTCACTTCTCATGATGATGATGATAGAAGACTTTAAGAAGGAAATAAATAACTCCCTTAAAGAAATACAAGAGAACACAGGTAAACAGCTAGAAGCCCTTAAAGAGGAAATACAGGAAAACACAATCAAACAGGCAAAGGAAATGAAAAAAACCATCAAGGATCTAAAAATGGAAATAAAAACAATAAAGAAATTGCAAAGGGAGACAACCCTAGAGATAGAAGCCCTAGGAAAGAGATCAGGAGATATAGATGCAAGCATCACCAACAGAATACAAGAGATAGAAGAGAGAATCTCAGGTGTAGAAGATACCATAGAAAACATTGACACATCAGTCAAAGAAAATGCAAAATGCAAAAATCTCCTAACCCAAAACATCCAGGAAGTCCAGGACACAATGAGAAGACAGAAAATAAGGATAATAGGTATCGAATAGAGTGAAGATTCCCAACTTAAAGGGACAGTAAATATCTTCAACAAAAATATAGAAGAAAACTTCCGTAACATAAAGAAAGAGATGAGCATAAATATACAAGAAGCCTACAGCACTCAAAGTAGATTGGACCAGAAAAGAAATTCCTCCCTTCACATTATAGTCAAAACACTAAATACACAAAACAAGGAAAGAATATTAAAAGCTGTAAGGGAAAAGGGGCAAGTAACATATAAAGGTAGACCTATCAGAATTACACCAGACTTCTCACCAGAGACTATGAAAGCTAGAAGATCCTGGGCAGATCTCATACAGACTCTAAAAGAACACAAATGCCAGCCCAGGCTGCTATACCCAGCAAAACTCTCAATAATCATAGAGGGTGAAACCAAAATACTCTATGACAAATCCAAATTTGCACAGTATGTTTCAACAATCCCAGCCCTACAAAGAATAATAGATGGAAAACGCCAACTCAAGGAGGGAAATTATACCCTAGAAAAGCAAGAAAGTAATCTTTCAACAAACCCAAAAGAAGATAGCCACACAAACATAAAAATAACATCAAAAATAACAGGAAGCAACAATCACTATTCCTTAATATCTCTTAACATCAATGGACTCAATTTCCCCAATAAAAAGACATAGACTGACAGACTGGATACATAAACAGGACCCAGCATTTTGCTGCATCCAGGAAATGCACCTCAGTGTTAAAGACAAACACTACCTCAGAGTAAAGGACTGGAAAACAATTTTCTAGGTAAATGGTCCCAAAAAACAGGCAGGAGTAGCCATTCTAATATTGGATAAAATCGACTTTCTACCAAAAGTCATCAAAAAAGATAAGGAAGGACCTTCATCCTCATAAAAGAAAAAACAACAACAACAACAACAACAACAACAACAACAACAACAACAAAAACCAAACTACCAAGAAGAACTCTCAGTTCTGAACAAGGTCAGCTCTGGGGTGTAGAAAGAAACCATAAGGATCCTGTCCCCAGTTGTCCCTTGGTTCCTGGGTTCTGATGGCTCTGAGAGGGTCCCTCTAGATTGAGGAATGTGAAGAGAAGTGGTGGTCTTCCTGTACTCAAAGGTGTGTCGGCACTCCTGAGAGACCAGCTCTCTCCTAGCACTGAGTATGGAGCCCTGTGTCAAGGGATCAGCTCCCAGGCCTCGAAGGAAAACAGAATGCCACTCCTCAGTCCCTGTATCCTGAGGGTTCTGGGTGGATCCTGCTGAGCAGTGGCACCTGTCTTAACTCCACTCACCAGCTTGTCCACACTCTCTGGATGCTAGCCTTCTCCCTGCTCTATTTGGTTATGGAGCTCTATGGCACAGACTGGGGTCCCCGGCCACAGAAGGAGACCCAAAGGCTGCTGTCCCAGGCTGCTTGTAGGTCCTTATGTCATGGAGGTTCCGGGCCGGTCCCTCAGAGCAGAGGTACTGGCCTTACACCCTGATCACAGTCTTGTCCACACTTCTGAGAGGGTAGCTCTTTCCCTGCCCTATTTGGGTATGAAGCCGAGTGGCACAGACCACAGGAGTAAACTGCAATCAGCTTTACATTTCTTTAAAGTGAATGTTTAATGGTATGTTTCCTGAGTTAAAGCAGACTTTTTTTTTTTTTGAGTCATGTTCTTGCTATATAGCCTTGGGTGGCCTCAAATTTATATTAGTCTTCCTGTCTGAACTGCCCAAGAATAGAGACTTGCACCACCATGCCTAGCTTATAGTACAAATGTAATGACATTAATATATGCAATCTACATTGGTGGATATACCACAATTTATAGAGGAAATTCCTCTTTAAGAATATTTAGATAGTTTTGAGTTTTAAAATGCAAGGCTACAATGACCATTTTAAGATAAATCTTTACAGACATTTTTGTTAATTTCCCTTTTTTTGTTGTTGTTTTTTGTATTTTTTTTTTTATTGAGACAGGGTTTCTCTGTGTAGCCCTGGGTGTCCTGGAACTCACTCTGTAGACCAGGCTGGCTTCGAACTCAGAAATCCGCCTGCCTCTGCTTCCCAAGTGGTGGGATTAAAAGCGTGCGCCACCACTGCCCGCCTTTTTATTAATTTTCTTAACAAAAATTCATAGAAGTGTATTTATTTAATTAAAGGCTGTGAACATTGTGCTGGATAGTTTCATGCTAATGACATAAGCTAGAATCACTGGAGAGGAGAAAGCCTTAATTGAGAAAATCCCTTCATAAGATAAGCCTGTAGGGGTTTTTAAACTTAGCGATTGATGGGGAAGGGTCTAGCCCATTGTGGATGGTGCTATCCATGGGATGGTGGTCCTGAGTTCTATAAGAAGCTGGCTGAAAAAGCCAGGAGCAGCAAGCAATTAAGTAGCTCCCCTTCATGGCCTCTGCATTAGGTCTTGTCCTCAGGTTCTTGCCCTGTTTGAGTTCCTGTCCTGAAAAAACAGTGGTGTGGATGCATAAGCCAAATAAAACCTGTTCCCCCAAGTTTCTTTTGGTCATTTTTTTTTTTTATCACAGTGATAACCTTAACTAAGACAAACATTTTAAAGGCATTTTATATAAATGACACTACCATCAGAAGTCTTTATTGATTTGTGTGGAAAGAGAATTATTTTTGTAGGACAACACTATCTATTGGTATAATATTCAAGGTACATTAGAAATGACATATAGTATAGTGGACTGAGGATATGTCTCTTACATGTCCCCTTTCTCCTGAAATATTATAAACTCCTTGAATGGCAAAAGGAACATAGGTTACTTAACTTTCTATTACAATGTCAGGTCCCAAGTTTTGGGTCATGTGGAATTTCCAGGGCAGAAATTCTGAAAAAGTAGATTTGATTCCTGAGGCTATTGCCACACTTCATTACATTTAAGTCTTGTTTCTTCCTCCTTCTGAATATGTAGAATGGGATTATCTATATCTCATTTTTATAACATGCCAGGATATAAAATTTCAAACAATATGGAAATACTTTGAAAATGTTAATGATTTTACAAATGATGTTTGTAATCTCATATCTATAGATGTTATTGGAATAGTTATAGATTAAATCACCCTGCTACAGTTAGAAAGTACATATCATCAGATCTTGAATCCACTGCTAACTACTAGTTTTAAAACATATATTTAATCATGGAATATGATATATATTTTAATATATTTTAAAATATATATTTAATATTTATTGTGTGAATGCCTGTGTGTGTGTGTGTGTGTGTGTGTGTGTGTGTGTGTGTGTGTGTGGTCTCACAGAAGGCAGAAGAGGGGACTGGATCATCTGGAATTGGAGTTATTTGTTTGCAAGCTGCTATATCATTGCTGGGAAATGAAACTCTGGTCCTCCAAAAGGGTAGTTGGTGCTTTTAACCACTAAGCCATATTTCTAGCCTTTGCTAACTATTCTCAATGTGCCCCATGCAGTATAAAATATAATGGACAAAAGAGAATTTGAATCTTTCCCAGATTCCTGAGCTTATGGGTTTTTTTATAAATCTCTATCTTTTCTTTTCTCTTTTAGAGAGCAATTTCTATCATTTCTATTTCAACTATAAAAGACAACTAAGTTCTACTACACGGTCTGGGAGTAACAAAATTGCTTCAAGTACATGGGCATTTCCTATGTGTCAATCTTTATTAAAGTCTCACAAATGCCTGCATTTAGCTAGGCTTGGTGGCACATGCTTATAGGTTAAAGGAGAAAGATTTCAAATTCTAGTCTATCCTGGGCTACACAGTTCCTGCCACACTCCCCCCCCCAAACAATCAGCTTCCTATTAAGCTTAATATATATGGAAGAAACCCTTTATTAAATCTGGCATAGTGCTAGTGGTGGTATCTTCCCAGGAAGATGAGAGAGCAGACCTAAGTCTTAGTACTTTATGATGCTAAAGAGGGGAAACATTCCTGTCCCATGAATTTTAACTTCTGATGCCTGGTGGTCAACTTCTTCTGTGTTTATATGAAGAAGAATAAAATTCTCACAAACTGAATCCAAGAACACATCAAAACAATCATTCACTACGATCAAGTGGGCTTCATCCCAGGGATGCAGGGATGGTTCAATACCCGGAAATCCATCAATGTAATCCACTACATAAACAAACTCAAAGAAAAAACAAACAACATGATCATTTCGTTAGATACTGAAAAAGCATTTGACAAAATTCAACATATCTTTAAGATAAAAGTCTCGGAAATATAAGGAATTCAAGGCCCAATCCTAAACATAGTAAAAGCAATATACAGCAAACCAGAAGCCAACATCAAACTAAATGGAGAGAAACTTGAAGCAATCCCACTAAAATCAGGGAGTATACAAGGGTGGCCACTCTCTCCCTATCTATTCAATATAGTACTTAAAGTTCTAGCTAGAGCAATTAGACAAGAAAAGGAGGTCAAAGGGATACAAATTGGAAAGGAAGAAATCAAAATATCACAATTTGCAGATGATATGATCTTATACTTAAGTGACCTGAAAAACTCCACCAGAAAAATCCTAAAGCTGATAAAGAACTTCAGCAAAGTGGCCAGATATAAAATTAACTCAAACAAATCAGTAGCCTTTCTGTAGTCTAAGGATAAACAGGTTGAGAAAGAAATTAGGGAAACGACACCCTTCACAATAGTCACAAACAATATAAAGTATCTTGATGCGACTCTAACCAAACAAGTGAAAGATCTGTATGACAAGAACTTCAATCTCTGAAGAAAGCAATGAAAGAAGACATCAGAAGATGGAAAGATCTCCCATGCTCATGGATTGGCAGGATTAATATAGTTAAAATGGCCATCTTCTCAAAGCAATCTACAGATTTAATGCAATCCCCATCAAAATTCCAACTCAATTCTTTATAAAGTTAGAAAGAGCAATCCTCAAATTCATTTGGAATTAAAAAAAAAATAACCCACAGGATAGCAAAAACTATCCTCAACAATAAAAGGACTTCTGGGGGAATCAGCATCCCTGACCTCAAGCTGTACTACAGAGCTGTAGTGATAAAAACTGCATGGTATTGGTACAGTGACAGGCAGGTAGATCAATGGAATAGAATCGAAGACCCAAAAATGAACCCACACACTTATGGTCACTTGATCTTTGACAAAGGGGCTAAAACCATACAGTGGAAAAAAGACAGCATTTTCAACAAATGATGGTGGTTCAACTGGCGGCCTACATGTAGAAGAATGCAAATTTATCCATTCCTATCTCTCTGTACAAATCTCAAGTCCAAGTGGATCAAGCACCTCCACATAAAACCAGATATACTGAATCTAATAGAAGAGAAAGTGGGGAAAAGTCTAGAACACATGGGCACAGGGGAAAAGTTCCTGAACAGAATACCAATGGCTTATGCTCTAAGATCAAGAATCTACAAGTGGAACCTCAAAAAATTACAAAGCTTCTGTAAGGCAAAGGACACTGTAAATAGGACAAAACTGCAACGTATAGATTGTAAAAAGGTCTTTACCAATCTTACATCCGATAGAGGGCTAATATCCAATATATACAAAGAACTCAAGAAGTTAGACTCCAGAGAACCAAATAGCCCTATTAAAATGTGGGGGGCAGAGCTAAACAGAAAAATCTCAACTGAGGAAACTCAAAGAGCTGAGAAGCACCTAAAGAAATGTTCAACATCCTTAGTCATCAAGAAATGCAAATCAAAACAACCCTGTGATTCTACCTCACACAGGTAAGAATGGCTAAGAACAAAACCTTAGGTGACAGCAGAAGCTGGCAAGGATGTGGAGAAAGAAGAACACTCCTCCATTGCTGGTGGGATTGCAAGCTTGTGCAACCACTCTGGAAATCAGATTGGTGGATCCTCAGAAAATTGGACATAGTACTACCTGAGGACCCAGCTATACCACTCCTGGGCATATATCCAGAAGACACTTCAACATGTAAAAAGGACACATGCTCTATTATGTTCATATCAGCCATATTTATAATAGTACGAAGCTGGAAACAACCCAGATATCCCTCAAAATAGGAATGGATACAGAAAATGTGGTACATATACACAATGGAACACTACTCAGCTATTAAAAACAATGACTTCATGAAATTCGCAGGATGGAACTAGAAAATATCATCTGGAGTGAGGTAACTCAGTCACAAAAGAACAAACATGGTATGGACTCACCGATAAATGAATATTAGCCCAAAAGTTCAGAATACCCAAGATTCATTTCACAGACCATATGAAGCCTAAGAAGAAGGAAGGCCAAAATATGGAGACAAAGTATGGAGCAGAGACTGAAGGAAAGGCCATCCAGAGACTGCCCCACCTGGGGATACATCCCATATATAGCTACCAAATTTGGACGTTATTGTGGATGCTGGGTAGTACTTGCTGATGAAAGCATGATAAGCTGTCTCCTGAGAGGCTCATGTACAGCCACACAAATACAGGGGTGGACGTTTGCAGCCAACAATTGGACTGAGTGAGGTCCCAGATCAAGGAGTTGGAAAAGGGACTGAAGGAGCTGAGGGAGTTTGCAGCCCCATGGAGGGAGCAACACTGTCAACTGGCCTGACTTCCGAATGCTCCAGGAGACCAGATCATCAACCAAAGAATACACATAGAGGGACCCATGGTGCTGGCCACATATGTGGCAAAGGATGGCCTTGTTGGCCATCAGTGGGAGGAGAGGCCCTTGGGCTTGAGGTCATTAGATTTCCCAGTGTAGGGGAATGCTAGGGAGGGAAGATAGGAGTGAGTGGGTGTGAGGGAGCACCCTCAAAGAGGCAGGGGAGGGGGATAGAATAGGGAGTTTCCAAAGGGAAGACTTGGAAAGGGGAAAACATTTGAAATGTAAATAAATATCCAAAATAATCAACTAAGCACAGACACACAGTGAAGTCTGGACATGGCTCTAAGGGCTCTCTTGTGTGTCACCAGCCAGAGAAAACACACACACACAGAGAGAGAGAGAGAGAGAGAGAGAGAGAGAGAGAGAGAGAGAGAATGTCATCTTTTGCTCCCCTAATGCACTTTATGTAGAAATAGAAAATCAGGAACTGTGCATAATCAGTCCAATAGCAAAAGTAAGTCTATGAGCCCAATGCTCCAACTGATTTACAGGATTCAATAGTCTATATATTATTTGTTCTCCCCCTCTTTTTATTGGATAGTTTATCTATTTACATTTCCTGGTTACCCCTCTGGAAATCCCCTAGTCTTTGGTTGGTGGTTTAGTCCCTGGGAGCTCTGGGGGTTCTGGTTGGTTGATATTGTTGTTCTTCCTATGGGTTGCAAACCCCATCAGCTCCTTCAGTCCTTTCTCTAACTCCTCCATTGGGGACCCCATGCTCAGTCCAATAGTTGGCTGTGAGCATCTGCCTCTGTATTTGTCAGGCTCTGCCAGAGCCACTCAGGAGACAGCTATATCAGGCTCCTGTCAGCAAGCACTTCTTGGCATTCTCAATCGTATTTGGGTTTGGTGACTATATGGGATGGATCTCCAGGTGGGGCAGTCTCTGGATGGCCTTTCCTTCAGTCTCTATTCCACACTGTCTTTCCTCCCGTGAGTATTTTATTCCCTCTTCTAAGAAGGACTGAAGCATCCACACTTTGGTCTTCCTTCTTGAGCTTCCTATGGTCTGTGAATTGAATCTTGGGTATTCTAAGCTTTTGTGTTTTTCAACAGATCTTTCGTCAGCATTAATGATAAAAACCATTAGCCTATATTTTATGCAGTTAACCCTCTATAGAACAAAACACTGCAATAGCATCTACAGACACTTTTATACAGAGTATCCTTATAGCAATTCATCTCAAGTTACTGAAATTTTGTACCCATTGAGGCATATCTTTTAAAAATTTTTTATTGGTGATTTTATTTACTTACATTTCATGTAAGTAAGTATTTTATTTACTTACATTACTTTTATGCCCCTTCCAGGTTTCCCCATCACAACCTCCTCTCCTCACCCCTCCCCTGAAGCATATCTTTTAATTTCCTCCTAGTCACATACTGTGGCTACCCCATCCTTCTTTCTGCTTCTGTAAGGTTGCCTATTGTGAAATACCTCACGTAAGTGCAAAATATGACATAGTCCATTTTATCATACTCTTTTATAATAAAGGATTCATCATATTAGAACTTAGGATGTCAAATTATATTTTATTTTCGTTGACATTATATACAGTTACCAAAGGTAAAAGAGTGGAGTAGAGAGGTACTTCCTAAATGATTTGTACAAGTAGTAAGAAATTACAGGTGATATTTAAGAATTAGTTACTAGGCAATTAAAGACTGAGTTCATTGGCAAAAAATAAATTAGGATAAAAGTTTCTGATGAGTGATATAATTATGTTAAATATTTAGAAGATGGATATTTTCATCCAAACTCAAGTCGGAGATGATTATATGTGTTAGAATAATGGTTGAAGCTATGAAAATGTTTGGGATCTTTAAGGGAGGTTGTAAAAGAGAATTGTAAGTACACAACATATTGATGGAATATTATTTAGCTTTAAAATAGGAGGTCTTTTAGTTTGCTTTCTATTGCCTTGATGAAACACCATGATCAATGGTAACTTGGGGAGGAAAAGATTTATTTCAGCTTAGAGTATCAGGTCATACTCTACCCTGAAGGTAATCAGGGTGGGAACTCACGGCAGGAATCTGAAGGCAAGAACTAAAGAAGAGGTAGGACTTAGAGGAATGTTGCTTACTGGTTGCTCATTATGGCTTTCTTAGCTTGCTTTTCTGTACAACCTAGGACCATCTGCTAAGGTATGGTATTGCCCAAGGTGCACTAAGCCCTCTCACAATAATCATAAATCAATAAAATTTCCCCCAAAGACTTGCATACACATCAATCTTATGGAGGCATTTTCTCTTTAGGTTCTCTCTTTTCAGATTGCCCCAGATTTTATGAAGGTAATACAAACAAAGAAACAAACAAACAAACACATATGAAAATTTCTGGGTTCGATAGTGTACATTTATTATCTCATCACTTAAAAGTCTGAGACAAGAAGCTGAAGAGTTTTTAGACAGTCTAGCTTATAGAGTAGGATACTACTTCATAAAACAATCAAATACAAAAGAAGGAAAATCTATCATTTATGATTGTGTGGATGGAATTTGAAGAGGTGTCCTCAAATAAAAGATCAAATATTGCATTATTCTACTTCTATAAGGTACCTGACAGTAATAAGCATCATAGACAAGATCGGGCTGCTTAGGATGGTTGTCTATGATAAGTAAATCTTACAGAAACAAAATAGAGTGGTGCTAGGCAAGGCATAGGGGAGGAGGAAATGGAGTGCTGATGTTTAATGGGTACAACGATTCAGTTGTCTTAGATGAATGAACTATAGAGGCAGGCAGTGTAGATAGTTTCTATAGTGTTGTTAAAACTTTGAGATGGGTTAAAAAGAAGAAAGATAAAACTGTGATTATACTGTCACCAGAGAAGATGTGGGCACTATATTCTTACACTGTGGAGTCAATTGGACCACACCAAAACACGACACAGACATGTGGATTAGGTAGAGTTAATCATAAGGAAATCCTAGCTTGTGAGTATGAATAACAATGATTCCAGTAGACTGGAGATTTAGGGAAAGAGACATTTGATGCTTTGAGCATAGAGGACTTGACTTGGACATGCAGAAAGTGGTAAAGGTAGAGGCGTAGCACCGGGGCTGAACAAGGAAGCATGCCAAGGGGAAGTAGCTGGACTAGACCCTGATCAAGCATTGGAAAATTGCATTTGAAGTGAAGGATGTGTTAAATGAAGAGGGACAATGTTAGAGGGTAGGTTCTTCCTTCTCCACAGCTCTGCAAAATAGCCCATTCAGTCCATGCCTTTACTGAATTTTCATATGAGGGTTTTCTTTATGATACACGATTACATGAAGGACTTATTTCTACTATTTTTACTTTCTGAAGCCATCATTGAGACTGCAATCCACTGTTTAAATTTCAGGAAGTTATTAAGCTGCAAGTATGTCTATGTATCATTTCTCCTTGCAATTGCTTTCTGTATGGCTTCTATTTTCATTTGATGTGATGCATATAGTTCCTGTAAGTTTTCTGTCACTTATCTGAAAGAGAGAGTTAAATTTAACGCTTTTCAAAACATTAAATTAAAATCAGCATTGTGCTTCATATGTCTGTGTCATATATCAAAAGTAAAGACTCAATGAAAAGTTGAGGATCACTTACTAAACTTGCAAAGATGGGCTGATTTTCCATAAAGATTTCAATAGCAGAGACAGATGGGCTACATTCCAGAGGGGAAGGTCACAAGAGTGATGAATGAGACCTCTAATGTCTGCCATAGCTGTGAAAATCTTTATGGCTAACTAAAATTCCTCACGAATAACAACCTGTAAATATTATATGAGCTGTCAGGCGGATAACACTGAGCTCTGAGACCATCACACATGGTGAACAGAACAGCACACCACGGGATTTGTCAGGAGGTGGCCAAGTCATTTAGCGCATCAGGCTTATATTTGATCTGGGGAGTCAAGAGTTCATGCTAAACTTGGCAAGGTGACTGAGTTGCTGAGATAACACTATCTATTATCCAGTGGTGTTGGCTGCAGAGTCCCACCAAGTTTAATAAGTAATGTTAGCTGGCTGATTCATGAAAGAAAGGCTCCTTCAGATAGATGCACAGAACAGCAGCTAAATCCTCACTGTGATCATTCGGAAAGAAAGAAAGAAATTAATCTCCATAAATTTGGATGAGTATGTATCTATGTAGAGTTGTATCCAACTTCTGCTCCTGGCATTTCTGAATACATTTGAAGAGAGCCAGATAATGACATTACCAGAGGCTTTTTGCTCAGGTAACAGTGGTTACAATCTTTGGGCCATCTGGGTTAAGTCAGGTTACTAGCAAGTCAGTGCAATATTGCCAGGTATCTTTAGTGTCTATCCAGATGTGCTTTTAAAAGACGGCAGGCAGTCAACACCATTTGCTGAATGCTGTCTGTGCAAGTGGTATTGTATTAGGCACCAGGGAAATTTCAAGGAAAGTAAAACTGGAAACCTGAGACAGTGGGGAACAGCTCAGATATTAAAAACCAAATGACTGTAGGTGATGGATATATCCATCTAGAACCAAGATAAGAAGGCTGAAAAAGAGCTGAGGATGTGACAGTAATTAAAGAAAAACAGCTAATGGAATGCTCTTCATTTGAGTTCAATTTTCATTCCATGGTAAAAAATTAAATCTACCATAGTTTTTTACTGGTAAACAGTGTGGCTTCACACGTTTCCCTTGCTTTAGGAGAAGTGCTGTGGACTTGGACAAAGGTTTGATCTCTTGTGTGCTGGCAATATGTTATAAGAACATGCCCCAGGCAGTAAATTCTGCTCCTTCAACCTGGGTCTCAATCTCTAACATATTTAGAAATAATCTGAACTGGATTCACAGCCTGGAAACAAACCCTACTAACCTGTAACCTGTAGCATGAAGCAGTCAGAACTTTCCAGTCAAACTTTAGCTAGACCCAAAAGCATGAAAGCAGAATCCAAAGTCGCTCCATACAAAGCCCTTCCATTTGCTTAGTTACTTCCTCTGCTTGCATTTGAGGATGAAGAGAGATTATTCCCACTACTATTCTGAAGCATTGAAGCCTTTGAGATCCACTAACTATTCACTGTAAGCCCCTTCTATACAGCTGATCATCCATCTTGTTCACAAGTAAGAACCTGGACATGTTAACATATTGTCCAGACTGGTTATTTTTGGACAATCATTCATTTCATTTTGTAAGGCTGTTGTGAGAATCCTAGGTGCATAGTTTATCTATTTTTGCTTTAATACTATTATTAATGTCATGAGTTATCAGGATGTTTATCTCAAGAATTAACCTATCCTTAGTGTGAGGAATTTCAGTAATGAGGAAAAGGAACCAGACTCTCAGTATTGACCAACAAAGCATGAAACCAGTGAGCTACGCAAGGACATAATCCTTCTTCTTTTTCCAGCCATTTTCTGACTTTTCAAAAACAATTATGAAGTACTCAGAGTAGTAAAAGATGAAAGGAGACAAATCTTCCTTTTGGCATCCTGATTTTGCTATCAGCTATGGAAATAAACCATCTTTTATTACTTGACATTAATATTGCGTAGGAATCCAAAGCAAATTGGTAAATATTCACACACTTAAATAAAAAATTGATTTTAGTTTTAATGTCTAGTGATGAATTCTAAATTAAATTCCACATTAGCAAACTTAGTTTCTTTTTTCTTTTTTTCTCTTCTCTTTAAATTGTTATGGATGATTTATGTTTGAAAAACACTCTGCCAAAAATTTACATACTATCCTGGTTAAAATGTAAGCCTTGCCAAACTTATTTTGTATTAAGATAGGAAAGTTCTCGTGAGATTTTTTTGCTAGGCTCCACAAATAACTGAAGATTCTATTTGAAATTTTCTCTCCCTCCCTAACATCTTTAATTGATGTTTCTACTTCAGGCCTTCTTGTCTTTTGAATTAGTTTCTTTGCAGTGATAGCTAAATTAGGTCAATGTCTACAACACAAACTCTGATGGTTTGCATTTAGTGTGTGTTGCAAGGATGTATGTGTTACAGACTTGGTCCTCAGGATGGCGATACTGACGATACTGACGTAGTGAGAGGTGGGGCCTAGTGAGTTGGGCAATTAGGTCAAATGTGTTCTGGCCTCTAAGAAGACTAAATTAATTTTCTTGGGACCCTGGTTAGTTTTCAAGATAGTAATATTTGATATTTTGAGATAGGGTCTCACTATGTGTTCTTGGATGACCTGGAATTCACTATGTAGACTATGTTAGACTTAAACTCACTGAGTTCTGCCTGCTTCTGCCTTCCAAGTATTTGGATTGAAGGCATGCACAACTATGTTTGGCTTAAGATAGCAAGTTTTGTTGTTGGTAGTGGTGCAAGTGGTTGTGGTGGTGGTGGTGATGATGATTTTTTTTTAAATGTATATTTTTGTCTTGCTTGTATGTTTATCTGTACACCTACACTCACATGTTTCATACCCATGGAAAGCTAAAGAGGTTCCTGGATCTCTCACAATTGGAATTACAGATGATTGTGAGTGATCATTTGGGTGCTGGGAATAGAATCCAGGTACTCTGGGATAGTTAGTAGCCAGTGCTGTTAACCACTGAGCCACCTCTCCAGCCTTCTGCAGCATATTTTTATAAAGGAGAAAGCCTGGTCCTTCTTTAGGTGGCTTCCTATCTTGACATGTCATCCTATTTGTACATTTATTTTTTTCCATCATACTGCCATTCACTACTTTATGCAGCCAAAGTTCTTTTCTGTATAGATTAGCCATTTTAAGGTATCTCTTATTGTAATGGAAAAGAGAAAAATTCACATTTTACAATTTGAGAACAAATCCCTTCTGTCTTTAACTCACAGCAAATGAGCTCTTTCTATGCCTCTTCTATTTTTTCCCAGACATTTCTCCTCAGACTTTTTCTTTCCTCATTATATTGCCCCCATGTTGACTAACTCTTCAATTATCCTATCCCTTGTCTGTCTATTTCTATCTCATTAAAATATTAGCACTCTCTAAAACCTATATTTATATTCATTATACATACATAAGAAGTTCCTTTTCTGAACAGAAGGGCTATAAGGAGACAACCCATAAGATGCAAAGTGTGTTATTCATCATATCAGAATGGCTACATGGAAGGAAGAACCTACTTTTTCATTGCTTAATGCATCTCATGACTCTTGCTAATTGAAATCAAGGACCAAACAATTAGAAACTTTCTTTGCTAGATTTCTATTAGAAAGAATACCCACTACCTCAAATTTGCATATAGCCTTAGGGAAAATCCGCATCAGTACAAATTATTTCCTTCCTAATTCTTTATAGAATTAGTTCCTGTTTCTATTGTACTCCTGTAGCCCTTGTAGTTTGCTACCTCTATAGGTCTACGTATAGGTCTACTTTACCTAGAATTTGAGGTTCCCAAGGGCAAAATTATGTCTTTTCTATATATACCTTTCTATTTTTCTTTTCTTCATTTGTCAGAAAAACTCTCATGTATTTCAGGGTCTAGTGTTTCCTGGGGTGATAGTGAACTTACTGCATAGCTGAGAATGACCTTGGGCTTCTGCTCCTCCTGCTTCCAGGGTTACAGGTAAGTGTCACCTTTGTGTAGTAATTTGGACCAAATACTTCCTACATTCTAGATATGCACTGTACCAACTGAACTACATCACCAAGCCCTCATCCTTAGATTTCAAGTGCTTAGGGAATTTGAATTATCCATGAATGAGTAAATGACATAAGTATGTTACAGCAAGTAAGAATGGCACAGATCCATGCTACTTCTTAACTGAGAATCTGAAGCTTTCTCTTCTCATTAAGAACATGTTCCAAGGTCTTGTGGTCACATCTAAGAAGGTCTTACCTGGTGTGACTCTTAGTCCCTCGCTGACCTAAAATTCTCCATCTTGTTTCTTGACTCCAGTCACACTTGCTTCTTCATTAATCCTCAAACCCTCTAATCTTACTCCCATGTGGAGGCCCTTAGCTTTACTGCCTCATCTGCCTGAGACACTTTGCCCCCAGTAAATCTATCTGATTAGGTTATTGTGGTGGCTTGAATGAGAGTAGCCCCCATAGGCTCATATACTTGAATGTATAGTCATCCGGGAGTAGAACTATTTGAGACAGTTTAGAAAAATGTGTGGCCTTGCTGGAATAGGTGTGGCCTTTTTGATGGAGATGTGTCCCTTGGAGTGGACTTTGGGGTTTCAAAAGCCCACACTAGTCCCACACTTGCTGTGGATCAGAATGCAGAACTCTCAACTCCTTCTCCAGCTTCATGTCTACCTGAATGTTGTCATGCTTCCCACCATAACAGACTAAACTTCTGAAACTGTAAGCAAGCTCCCAATCAAATGCTTTCCTTTTATAAGACTCAAGATAGTGATGGTGTCTTTTCACAGCAATAGAATAGTAACTAAGACAGTCCCTCTTTTGCTTTATTCCAATCTCTTCACTCCAGTCAGTCCAACCCACACACACCCACACTCAGATCTCTTCATGTCTGACCCTTCTACTTAAATTGTTTTTTCCCTTAATGTGGAAAGTTGGGGAAATCATCTTCCCAAGGAAAGAGCCAGTATTACATGGACTAAGCGGTTGTATTTATGAATTTAGGAATATAAATTAGCAATTAAAGAGAATGAGGCTATGAATTTTACATTGAATGCGAGGGTATATGGGAGCAGTTGGCGGAGGAAAATTATGTGATTATATCACAATTTCAAAACTTAAAAGAAAACATTAAAAATCCTCCCTTCAGCCCTCTGACCCATTTATTCTTCTTTATTAATCTCATCATTACTTGATTTTATTGATCTACATTTTATTAGAATTTAAGTTCTATGAAACAGAAACTTTGTTTTTTGTTTACTGCTATTTTCAAGTTTTTTGAATAGAACTTGATTGATATTGGTCGCTCAAAAGATAGTGTTAAGTGACAAATCAATTCTTAGTTGACTTAAAATAAAGGAAAGCTCATTGACTTCTTATGCCATTAGACTAAGCCCAAGGATATGTTCTTTTCTAGTGTATGAGAGTAAGAAGACCCTTATTCAAGTACTGCTTTATTCATTCAATCAGGCATATTTTGCATGTGTGTAAAAGATACTTTAACACAAAGCTGATTTTTTTAAAAGCCACACACACACATGCATGCACACACATCATACACACACTCCACAGACAAACACACACACAGACACACAGACACACAGACACACACACACACACACACACACACAGGCATGCTCTTTACCCTATGCTGCTCATGCTCTTCCCAATTTCCTAATAGGATCTGTTTAATCAGCCATCCTGCATTCTAACTCTTGCCTGTCATTGGTATGACTCAAGCTGTAAGGCAAGAGGCTGATGTAATTTTCCACTGTCCCCAAAGACCTTACCTATTAATGGAGATCATAGGCCACCCACCTTAAATAATGATCATCAGTACTTACAATGGACAATATTATCAACCTCATTATAAAAGTGAGAGGAAATCAAATCACCCAGCAATACCACAGTCCAAAAGTTACACTGTCCCCTCATATATGGGTTTCCCTAAGAGGTGGCTGTAATATAAAATTTAAAGTATAAGACAGTTCTCAAGGTATATCACAGGGGTTTGCAACTAAGGAAGGGAGGAGACGGGAGAAGGAATGTCTGGAAACAACCCAATGATAACTTCAGCTGACCCTACAGGCTGTGTTTGTTATATTTAGACTTTCATAAGTTTTTCTACCATGTGTAAATGAAAGTCTGTCTGTAGAGCCCATGCAACTTTGTCTCTGTCAGGTACAATCTCTTGTCAAGCAAGGCAATTCAGACTCTCCCTGGAGATTGTTAAAATACTTCCATTTGCTTGTGCATGCATATTGTTGGAGTTGGTGATGAGAGCGCAGAGAAGTAGACTTAGTTTATTTCAAAAGCATGAAATTCTACATGACTCCCTGCGTCCATGCACAAATTGTCCAGGGGCTGATACACAATAGTGCTGCTTTCCATGTATGATGTTGCATACCTCTGCTCTGAGTACATTGAAGAATGAGATTGGTATGGAGTTTGAGGTTAGCCTTGAACGTATAATGACTTTTAGGCCCATCTGTAATACATCTTAAGATCAAGTTTCAAAAGAGCCCAAGAAAACAGCTAATAAATGAGATTGTAGTTTGAAATCAGGGACAATTTTCCTCTTTAGGAGACATTTGACAATGTCTGCAGAGAGTTCTGTTTGTTACAACCGAAGAGAAAAGGTATTACTGCCATGCAGTAGATAGAGGCTGAAGATCAGTTGTCAGGGATAATACAGAGGACATTTCCTGACGATTATCAGGCTCAAAGTGTTACAGTACCTAGTTCAGGAAGGACTGGTTTACAGTTAAGTCCATATTTCACTCTTGGATGGTGTGATGCTTCGTATATGCTCAGCCCAGTGAGTGGCACTATTAGAAGGTGTGGCCCTGTTGGCATAGGTGTGTCACTGTGGGCATGAGCTTTAAGATCCTCGTCCTAGCTGCCTGGAAGTGAGTATTCTGCTAGCAGACTTCAGTTGAAGATGTAGAACTCTCAGCTCCTCCTGCACCATGCCTGCCTGCATGCTGCCATGTTCCTGCCTTGATGATAATGGACTGAACCTCTGAACCTGTAAATCAGTCTCAATTAAATATTGTCTTTTATAAAACTTGTCTTGGTCATAGTGTCTGTTCACAGCAGTAAAACTAAGGCAGATGGATATGAAATCACTCACCAAATCAGTGTTATGGCTGACCTTAACATACAGGGATAATCAGATGGTAGAAAAGTAAGAGAATGAATAAAATGTCACAACAAATGAAGAAAACAATTCACGGAGAAGTAAAAATTGTGGTGAGTAACGGAGCTTGCCTTCCTTTTATCAGAGCATTCAGGAAGCACAGGCAGACAAGTCTCTTGAGTTCAAGCCCATCCTGGTTTTCAAAGAGAGTTACAGGCCAGGCCAACCAGGCCTACATTGTAAGACTGTGCCTCAAAATTGAAAACGTAAAAATGATAAGGAGGGTTTTGTTGTTGTTGGTGTTAAACAAAAGAAGCTATGATACCGTGATAGATTAAAGCTTGTGCCAACAAATGCACACAAGTCTGCCATGTTGTGCCATGATTATAGAGCTTTCTGTGTTTTTTTTGTTTTGTTTTGTTTTGGTTTTGTTTTTTGTTTGTTTTTTTGGTTTTTTTTTTTTTTTTTTGTACTAGGAATTAAAGCAGTGTCCTTCTTATACAGGAAAGCACTTTGCTACTAAGGTTGGAGCCCAGGCCTTGACCTTTTATATTGAGAATAAGCACTGGCTATGTTTCCCAGGTTGCCTTGAATCTGTCTGCAGTCCAGACAGGTCTTCCACTGGTGATCTACCTGCCTCACCCTCCTGAGCAGCAAGGTTATTGGTTCATTGCACCAGAGCTATTCCTGGTCACTTTGTGTCCCTCCATCCTGAAACTATGACTCTCATCATATAAACTTATTCCCATTCCTTAGAGTCCTACAGAAACATAGCAAATAACACAGCAATACCTGCATGTGACTGAAACAAAGACACATTTTTCATTGCATATATGTGAAAATCTATTTAGAAATTCAGAAGAGTAGTTTTCAGGTGAGAACGGTTTATGTAATTCTACAAGAGAACAACAAGTCTTTGTCCTCACCTCAAAGTTCTTACCAGAAAGTATTTTGCAATCTCAAACTGGTTGTGTTCTGAAAATGGAAAACATCCAAATGGAAAAATGAAAGTAATGATTTTTGCCCACAGGGATGTGATTCCACCATTTCTGCTGTGCAAAATTTTGTATTCTGAGACAGATGACAAAATAGTACCCTAGGCCAAATGCACAAATGCTTTCATTTTCTGAATAGTATAAAAATATACCTTTTAGAGCCACTATTCCACTAAAATAGTGCCCACATCATGGAACTGATTCAGAAGTCTAGCACTAGTCTCTCCTACCTCAGGTCATTATGAGACTATCCCCAGAGGAATCTGTCACAAGGAAGATGAAATAAGAAAGACATAAGCGTTTGCTTCATGACTGCCACATGATCAGACACTTTCTTATAGCTATAAGATAAAGTATTGATAGCTAGTGACAAAGATTGAAGCCACAACTTAACACTAAACAAAAGTCTATATAGGCTATCATAGCAGGTTCACAAAGGCTAGAAGAGGTCACTATTGGTGATCTACTTGGATTCCTTTAGCCAGGCTGGATGATGTACACATTTCTGAGGTTTCTAAGTGTTGGCTAGGTAGTAAGGATCCACTCATCCCTTCACTAGAGAATCCCTGTAGTGGTTAACCTTATAAAATTAATAGGGTTCAGAGTCATAATGAAAATAAACCTCTGTACATACTTCTGAGGGATCATTTGACTAAGATGAGATGGCAAGACCCATTCTAACTGTGGGCAGTTTCATTCTGTAGGTTGGGGTCCTTAACTGAATGATAAGAAGGTGAGATGAGCACAGGAATTCTTCCTCCTTTGCTTTCTGGCTGCACATGAGATGCAATCAGCTTCCATGACATACAGACTGTACCCTTAAAGTATGAGCCAAAATGAGCCCTTTCTCCCTTAGGTTGGTGTTGTCAGGTAATTTCAGCAAACAGCATGTAACATAACTAATAGAGTCTCTTTTAGCCAAATGGGATTTGCTTTATCACCTCTGAATACATCTGGAATCTATTCTCAGGGAATGGTTAGTCATGTTCCTAAGGCGTGTCCAACTCTGTAGTAAAATATACCTTCCAGAGTCTCCTATGGGATCAGATTGAGGTTTGTCTCTTTATTTGGTTTGAATCACATTTGCTCCAGCATCTTCATACTTCAGACAACTTTCCCCCTTCCCTTTATCCGAGAGTATTTGCTGAACAAATTGCTTCTATAAGGACTCCCACTTAAAGCTGTATTAGTATGAAAATGTCTCCAAGGCTAAAAAGCCTAATTATTCTGATTTCCCTAGAACTGAGGATGCTGAATTCTGGAAACTTCCATACAAGCTTCTGTGGATGGTTACCTTTGTGGCAGATAAAGATTGGGGTTATACCTTTGCATCAAGTGACTTGGTTGATCTAGATAACATAGTATTTATTAGTCGTAATCTGACAAACTAGATATGACTTATGACCAAAATGTGTGATTCCTTGTGTGGTCATTTCTGACTGACTGAATCCTACTCAAAATTAGTGTGTATTCACCATTTACTTCTCTTGAGCCAGTTGTCTTTATGATGCCAGCTCCAGGATTTAAATTCCCAGAGAAGAAAAAAATGGAAAACTTTGCTAAGACTACTTATGTGTTCAAATACATGGAGCATACAAGGCCAATGACACAGAATCTTGATGCAAAAGATAATAGAGGAGAAAGAGCCATAGAAATAGGTTCTGAGAAACAGGTGCAAGTTATCAGCCTATCTTTAGCCTTAGAGAATCATGACCAACATCACTGACAGCTTTGACAGCTTTTGTCCCAATTCCAAACATGTAGGATTTCATGTGATTGCTGAAGAAACTAGCTCAAATTATTTTACCCTGAGACTCCTGACAAAGAACTTTAGGCTGAAAATTAACCTCACATTGTACTTGCAAGATTCTTTTGGACTTTTATCAGGATGATGTATTTAAACCCATCTGAAGCTCTAAATTACTAGCTCTCTCATATTTTAACCCACCCATTCCCTAAGGACAACGGTGATCTATATTGGAGGACAATTTATCATCTAAATATCAGGAATTATTAGATGAACCAAAAGGTTTGTTATCCCCTACCCCATGTTTTTTGTAACAGGACTTAATTATAGGACCTGGCTAGCCTAGAACGCACTGTGTAGATCAGGCTACCCTCAAACTCACATAGACCCATGTGCTTTTATCTTCCAAGTGCTGTAATCAAAGGCATGCACAAACATGCCTGGCTTGCTCTTTTCTATTTGAAAAAAAATTATGCATGTAAGGAAGAGGATTGAGGGTGAATAATTAGTTACACTGAAGCTGGAAACAAAATATTTTGCCCTATATATTGAGGTGAAGCTATAAAAGCATGAGTTTCTCCGACAAAAGAAAAAAAAAAAGAATTAACCAGGGTTAAGATTAAACCAGCTAAAATGATAAAGTCAGCAAGAAATAACTGATTTTTCTTTTATTTTATAATGTCTCATAATCTGTGAATAGAAAAGTCACTTGATGAAGTTCACAGTTTTTCATTTAGAATAAATAATAAGGAAGAAATTTGTCTTACAGTGTTTCATTGCCACCAATAGAGTATAATAATTGAAGAGGTCATTGGGTTAAAAGCTAGAGTATAAGAATTTTATCCTTTATTGCCTTTTTCTATTATGAAGGTAACATCTGGTCATTATAAACAATCTGCACCAGCACAAAGACATGCTAACAGTTTATATTTGGATGCACTCTTATTTTCAGTACTACTGTGATCTTTCTCTTCATTTATTCTTAAATATCCCCATGATCATGCCAAAATTCAGAACCCAATATTTTCCCTTACTAATGGCAAATGTTTTCTTTTAATATGGCAAAGCAGAATTTTATAAGAGTGACCATGTAAAGTTATGAATGCTATAGTGCTTGCTAAGAAGCAACATAAAAGGTCACTTTATATATATTATGCTGGCTATATGATAGTCATTATGTTAGATTCTCAGGCAACTATGATTTAACAATTTCATGAGTAATTTTGTCTCTTATTATTTTGGTCATAAGAAATAATTAATTCTGTAAATATTTATTGAACACCTGTAAAATTTTAGGTATCATCCTAGAATAATATAATTTTCATCAATTTCGAGAACTTTCTGATATGATAGAAATTAGAGTTTACCCATAGGGTTATTCTTCTGTTCATTAATTACATAATATTAATCCCTTATAATGTGTGAGGCATTGGATTTTCACATTATATCCATTTTAGAGATGAGATTAACTACTTACATTGAGAATCAAATTCAAGAAGATAAATGATATTGTGTGAAGTTTGAATCTAAAAGATTCAACTGCCAAGATGATAGCAATCATGATACTAAAGGTAAGGCTAGTAGCAAACATATGCATAGCTATTACCATGTCCCAGAAACTCTTCTGACGGTTTAATATATATTAACAATTTAACCTTCATTATAACATAATGTTACTGTATTTCACTGGACTCAAATCCTATGTTCATAAGATGCCTTTTGATATCACAGCTTTTGAAGTATGAGTGAAAACCTATATTGTAATATTGATGAACTATTGACATTTAATTTTATAGAGCATTTTCAATAATAATTATGGTTATATTAAACAATTTTTTAGGTATCTGAATGAGAATTTGAACCCACAAAGTCCATATACACTGTAGCTATTTCCTGCTCTCTTTTTCTTTATGTGAAAGCCTTTGCTATTTTGCCCAGGATGGTATCAAACAATCCTCCTGATTCAGTTTCCCTAATGCCTAGGAATATAAACATGTACTACAGACCTAGCCAACTGGTGCAGGGAAATTCCAGGGTAGGAAGGCAGGAGTGGGTGGGTGGGTGGGTGGGGGAGCACCCTCATAGAGGCAGGGGGAGGGAGGATTGGATAGGGGGTTTCCAGAGGGGAGACTTGGGAAGGGGATAACATTTGAAATGTAAATAAATAAAATATTTTTAAAAAAGTGACTCCTGGGCTAAAGCTGGACAAGCATTGGGAACATAACGAGAAATAGAAAGTATACCTTCCTGCTTTATAAATATGCATATTCTTCATAATAGGGTCATGTTGTTAGTACTTTTAGGAGTTATTTTTCATTATACATTGGGCAAAGACTTAGTGTGTTGTATGTCATATTGAATGACAAATTTATTGTACCTGAAAAACAGTGTTTTCATAATCACCTAATTATGAAGAAAACTCAGAGTCTCTCTATCCTCTTTGTAGTGTCCAACATCTACCAAAGATCCCAAGATATTCAGAAGGCAAAGTATTGCCCATCTCTGTCAACCCTCAGGGACAGTTATCAAAGTCATATAGAACATTAATGTTCTAGGAAGCACCGCTTGGAAAATGCTTCTTTAAGGAATTCTATAACTTATAACATATGAAGACACCAGGAGTTCTTTTAATTGCTACTAAAGGAATTTTAGCTTTTGCAAAATTTATTTATCCTTGGTAAAAAAAAAAAGTACAATTCACAATAGAAGCTCAAATAATGGAAAAATAACCTAGAAAGTCTTCTTAAATTTTTGAAAAAGGAAAAGAATAACAAAATTTAGATTCTAGGATCCATTAATGAGTATTGTAATATTTTCTTGATTACTGACATAAAAAGCTTGACATGGTACCTCCAACTGTATAATTACATGTACTTTTATATTACAGTGAAGAGGACAATATGTGAAACAATTGAAGCCATATTGCTCAAATAGCTCCCTTTTCTTGATTAAGATGCAGGAATTAATATTTAAAGTAGGAGGAAAGACAAGTTATCTTAAAGGAGAAAGAAAATATTTTACAGCTTTTTCATTTTCTCATTTCCACTCAGTTCTAAGACCACAGAAACAACTTGTTTGGGCAATGAAGACATCAGGGAGAAACAGTGGAGAGAGTCTGTCTGTCTCATCTGACAGAAAACTGACTATTGGTTATGTAGTTTCCCAACGGGAGTGACTGTATGCATCTGTAAAAATGGTGGTCATAGTTGAGAGAGAGAGAGAGAGAGAGAGAGAGAGAGAGAGAGAGAGAGAGAG
>JADRCH010007474.1:1251470-1606813 GCA_019843965.1 Rhynchomys soricoides
GAGAGAGAGAGAGAGAGAGAGAGAGAGAGAGAGAGAGAGAGAGAGAGAGAGAACTCATTGGTGGGTAAGTACATGATTAGTTTGTGGCCCAGTATCATTTTCTTTCCATTTGTAATTGGTAAGATTTAGAAATCACCCTACTGCTATTCCTAGTAACATAGAGACAAGCATATATTATACCAACACTTCTTATACAACCGTAATATGACTTAAGACATATTTATTTTATTTATTTTATAGTAATTAAGTTGCTTAATTTTTATAGAAAATGAACTGGAGAGAAAATAAGTGACTTCTAGATGCCCTGCCTCAGACATGATTTTGATGTGACACCTAATTTCTTGTGCAACTTTCTAGGTCAGATTGATAATCCACAAGGAACGTCCTATAAATCAAAACAACCTTTAACTCTATAACTTTGTAGTTAGACATTTGTCATATAGAGAACATCTGAGATGACTGTAGACTAGCAGTCATAATATTGAATTTAATAGTGAATATTTAGTGATAATCTTAGTATCAAAAGTCAGAATTTTCTTGGTAAATTTGGCTTAGCCACAGAAGGAATTATATGGTCAGCTATTAAGATTATGAATTGATAGAAGGATATGTAAACAAAAATACTTTCAATATATTAGTAAGGGGAAAAATCAAGTCATAAAACTTTAATTTTTCTTTTCATTTTTATTTTTGAGAGAAGGTCTCATTTGGTGTTCCTGGATGATCTGGAATTTATTACATAAACCAGGAAGTCCATGAACTCAAGGTACTCTGGCTCCAAGTACTGGAGTATCATGCTTTTTTATTTTAAATTCGTATCTGGTTTAAAAGAAAAAAAAGGCTGGTGATATAGCTCAGAAGAAGAGCACTTGCTGTCATGCACAAAGGCACTGGGTGTTATCTCTGGATTAGGAGAAGAGATGAAAAAGAAAAAAGAAAAAAAGAAAAAAGAAGAGGATGACCTTGGACACAGACAAATAGAAAAAAAATAAACTAAAATTTGGAGAGTGTTGTATTTGAGTAGTGGGATTTTCCTGTTTTTCATGTTATCTAAAATGTTCTAGATGAGTGTATATGATATTTGAATTTAAAGAAGACAACATGAAGATTCAATCCATATTTAGTCTTACTGTCCTATTTCTGCAACATGTCTTTAAACATTTTAGTATATTTTTACACATATAAGTAGAAAGTCTACGTGTATTTTGATTTTCCATATGAATATTCAAAATTTTTTGACTTCTAGGACTGGTCCCATTTAGGCAGATAGATCAGTTTCTTTCTGAGTGCACATGGCCACAGGCTTGACCTTTCTAAAAGTATCATATGATACAGTTTGGAAGGTGTGAAGATGTTTTACCTAGTTCATGAAAGCTCAGAGCTTATGGCTCACATTCTACCACCAGACACTCATCCCTCAGGCTTATGATTTTTACCCCATTAAAATGCAAATAACCAGGGAAAAGTATACATTAAACTTTACCTGTCATCTGCATTAAATGAGTAACATATCATTTTCAGGGAGTAGAGTTTAATGGGAAAGACATGGGAATTTAAGGGGAAATGCAAAGAGAAGAAAGTATGAATGGATATACTTGGTATCCTAGGAGTAATTAATATTCATAATAGTAATATTTGTATTTATGTTTTATGAGTCATAAAGGAGAACATTTTCACATTTACTCTTAATTAAATTAAATAAATTGACTGTTGCCAAGACAATCTTCAGCCTTCATGATTTTTCTAGCAGAATTACCAAAAGCCATAGTTCCACTCATAGAGGAATATACCTTTAACTTTCCTGTTTAACCTTCTAATCATATGTGCTATCAAAAGATTGTCCAAATAACTAGACTTAGAACAAGTCAAGAAGTTATGATGATTTCTAACTTAACACACACACACACACACACACACACACACACACACACACTATATGAATGACAGGAATAACATCTTTTATGAAAATTTTGTCAAAGATAATGACCAACTGAAAACAAAGGACAAAACTTCTACTCAAATACTGCACAATATTTGTAATCTTTCTATTCAATTAACAAATTGAAAATAGATAAGACTGGGAAAGAAAAAAATTAGCAAGAAAATAATTGATGAGAACTGTTGGTGTGGTTCAGTGGGAAAGTGATTGCTGTGCATGTATGAGGATCTGACTTCCAATTTCCAGCCCTTACTGAAAAACTGTAATCTTGGGGGTATAGAGGCAGAGACAAGGAGATCTCAAGAACTAAGTAACTAGTCACTCTAACTGAATTGTTGAGCTTAAGAATCAGTGAGAGATCCTACCTCAAAAAACAGTAGAGAACAGTAGAGAAAGCCAGCCAATATCAATCTCTGGTCTCCACACACATGTGCACATACATGTACATCCATAACTTTATGCACATGTGTGTACATACCCACATTAAGAAGTACATCATGCATGTACACACACACACACACACACACACACACACACCACTTGCTTGAAGGGAGACCCTGCAAAATTACTTACTTCTTTTTTTTCTACTTTATTTACATTTCAAATGTTTTCCCCTTTCCAGATCTCCCCTTTGGAACCTCCCTATTCCCTCCCCCCTCCCCTGCCTCTATTGGGGTATCCCCCAACCCACCTACTCACCCACCCACTCTTGTCTTCCCTCCTTGGCATTCTCCTATATTGAGGGATCTAATACCCTCAGGCCCAAGGGCCTCTCCTCCCGTGATGTCTAACAATTCCCTCCTCTGCCACATATGTGGCCAGCACCATGGGTCACTCCATGTGTATTCTTTGGTTGGTGGATCAGTCTCCAGGAGTATCAGGTGGTCAGGCCAGTTGCCACTGTTGCTGCCTTTCTGGGGATGCAAACTCCCTTAGCTCCTTCAGTCCCTTCTCCAAGCCCTCCATCTGGGACCTCCCACTCCACCCTACTGTTGCTGTGAAGTGACTCTTGGGTATTTCAAACTCAGCTGTAGTGTAGTGGTTAAATATAGACCCTACAGCCATTCTTTTGAGTTTGAATTCATTCTGGCTTGCTTATCCACTAGCTGTATAAATGCAGATGTCTTAATTTCCTCATCAATAAATTGAGTATAATTTTATTATTAAAATGAATTTAATACTGAACCACCTCACGGACATGCTAGAAGAATCAAACAAATTAGTGTTTATGAAATTGCATATCATAAAGTAACTGTATTTGAGTGATCTTAAAACCATATACATAATCATACAGGAACAAAAAAATCATATATCAACTGCTAAGAGGTATTAATTCTATATAGTAGAACTGTGACTTACAAGTACTCCAAAATTATATAACATATGACATTTATATGTATATTATATATAATTTTGCTATGGAAATATATTTGTACATAAGTATATACAAATATATTTATATATACTATATTTCCATAGAAATATACAACCATAGAGATATTAAAAATTGCCAGAAATAATTAGAGGAAAACGGGTGCTTGCCAATTCAATATTCATTGTTATACTAATAAGATATTCCAGTAAAACTTTCTATAAACTAAAGGTGTCTCTCTTAGTAGTAATTACAAAACATGTAATTTTCATTAATAATATAAAAATAATACAATTGATTACAAAATCCAATGAACAAATTATAAAAGCTGGTAAATAAAAGGGGACAGTAAAAACCAAGGATAAAAGAGAAGCAAGAATAATTAGGGTCAGAGAACAACTGGAGATGAAAGTACTTAATAACTTTTAACTTTTGCTGGGTGTGGTGTCACATGTCTGTAACTCTAGCACTTGAGACGCTGAGGCAAAAGGATAGTGAGTTTGAGGTCAGTTTCAGGTACACAGACCTTGCCTCATAAGAACACAGGCTACGAATTTAGCTCAGTGATACAATGGTTGCTTACCAGGAACAAGGCCCTGAATTTGTATCTAACACAGAAAATAATAATACTCGCAATAACATATGTCGAGGGATGATATCATGATTTTATAATGATCACTTTATGGAGTGAGTTGTGACTGTGGGATATTCAAAATATTATTGAAATCAGTACTGGAGAACATATTGGGAAACAATTGTGTTTTAGTGGATGAGTAGAAAAAATGATCTAACTGGGCCTTGTGTGCCAAGATGAAACAGAGTTCAGGATGAAATATACTTCTAGTGTATTTGACAGAGATGACTGTTAATTCAATACCGCCCAATGTTTAGCTACTAAGATACATTGAAGAGGTTAAGTAGGGAACAATGAAAGTGACTTACTGGATAGGAAGTGCTGGGATGCTGGGCCGAAGTCCCTGTGGGCTTCATGCAGTTGCCTGACACGGTCTTCTACAGCCATCTGGGAGGAAGAGAAGAGAAATGATGTTTTCTCATCACTTTTAATGAGGAACAATTAAAACACTGTTTCCTTTTTGGTAAGATGCTTTGGGTCTAAGGCTAAGAAGAGAAAAGCAACACTTCGTAACTCTGGCTTTAATAATTCTTACCTGGAAATGCTCTCCAAGACTCATTTTTATCAAACCAAGGTCAAACAAAAAGAAGTTGCTCTATTTTGACAGTTTTTAAATGACACTTTTTATAACTCTCTCCATTGGAAACCACCAATAAAGTATACAATCTAATTTATTTTACAGAATGCTGGGAAAATTGTCACAAGGTATTATGCTGATTATTGATAGGGGCTGGTAAATACATATTTGGCTTTGGGTCATAGTCGATTGTTTTTGAAACTAATGATTCTTGTTAAATTAATTTTAATAGATTATTAATAATTATCGAGTTATAATTAATTCTTAACAATAAGCAATCAAAGGTTGATGATGATTATTAGGTAAGCATTAGTGCCACACACCTGAAATTTTAGCACATGAGGTGCTGAAGCAGAAAGGTCATGAGTTAAAGCTACCTAGAGTTACATAGTGTGACCAGTTTCACCTCAACCAAAGAAAACAAAGCATAATGAAACAAAAAGTACAGTAAAAAATTAAGATAAAAAAGGATGAATTGGGGAGATAGTTCAGTCAGTAAAGTACTCGTGTCTCAAGATAAGAGATCTGAGTTTGACAATTTCTAGAAGTTATGTCAATGGTTCTCAACCTTTCTAATATTGTGACCCTTTAATAAAGTTCTTCATGTTGTGGTGACTCCAACCATAAAATTATTTCGTTATTATTTCATAATTGCCATTTTGCCATTGTAATGAATCACACTGTAAATATCTGATATGTGACTCCTGTGAAAGCATCATTTGAGCCTTAAAGGGGTCAAAATCCACAGGTTGAGATCCACTGACCTAGGTAAAAGTACCAACTATGGTGGCACATGTTTATAACAGTAGTGCAGGAGAGGGGACAGGAAGATCTCTAGGGTCTTCCGGCCACCCAAAACCCTGTCTCAGAAAAGGTTGGTGATCCTGAAATTAACACTTGAGGTTGTTTCAAGTTCTCACAGGAATACACACATACATACACATGTACCTACACACACGCCCATGTAAACATATACATAGACACATTAAAAAGTAGAGGCAAGGCTTAGATTTGTGGTAGGGTAGGGTGGGTAATGAGCTAAAAGAAAATTTCAGGGTTCAGTTTTCAGTGCATTAAAGAAATGACAATATACCGCAGGCAGCATGGACTGTCTTGCCATTCTTTTTTTCCTATTAGGATTTTCTATAATACATTTGCACAGTGTCCTATTTAAGCTTATTGAATTCCATTCTTGGTAGGGAAAGGGGGAGACCTTTTGGAAGGTATGAAATGATAATCTTTGTCATCTGGCATTTCACCAACTCAGTATTAGTCATGGCCCCAGGCATCCTCCTCATGACACTGGATCTTAGTTTTGTTGTCAACAGCCCATACTAAAGAAGAAAATGTTCAGAGCTTGCCCACAGGCATCAGAATTTAGGTTCTTGTGCTGTGGAGAATAGCCAAGAAATAAAGCAGTTCTCAATTTCATCAAGAAGTCGAAACTAATATCAACTCTGACTTGTCAGGATCAATGAAATATCTAATATAGATGTCAGTGAAATATCTAATATAGATCTAGGAATTTTGTTGTATATATATTTTTTTGGATATTTCTTTATTTATATTTCAAATGTTGTCCCCTTTCCTGGTTTCCCCTCTGCAAACCCCATATTCTCCCTGCTTCTATGGGGATACTCCACCACCCACCCACCCACTCCTACCTCACTGCCCTAGTGTTCCCCTACATGGAGGCATTGAGCCTTCCCAGGACCAAGGACCTCTCCTCCCATTGATGTCCAACAAGGCCACCCCCTGCTACATATGCGGCTGGAGCCATGGGTCCCTCCATGTGTACTCTTTGGTTGGTGGTTTAGTCCCTGGAAGCTCTGGGTGGTCTGGTCGGTTGATATTGTTGTTCTTCCTATGGGGTTGCAATCCCCTTCAGCTCCTTCAGGCCTTTCTCTAACTCCTCCATTGGGGTTCCTGTGCTCAGTCCAATGGTTGGCTGTGAGCATTCACCTCTGTACTTGTCAGGCTCTGGCAGAAGCTATCAGGAGACAGCTATATCAGGCTCCTGTCAGCAAGCACTTCTTGGCATCTACAATACTGTCTGGGTTTGGTGTCTGTATATGGGATGGATCCCCAGGTGCGGAAGTCTCTGGATGGCCTTTTTAAACTCTTTCTTTTGCCTTGCCTATCTTGGGTTGGGATTCACTAAGCAGGGATTCAAAAGCAAAGCAGGATTTCACTTAATATTATACACAGGGAAGCACTAGATACAATTTCAGATTTGTCTGCCTGGATTTAGAACTTTGATCTGCAAGCCATACTCTATCTGCTGAGTCCACCAAACTATCAGCTGCCCTCTAATGCTCCATATATCTCAGGGTTTTTTTTTTTTTTTTACTGCCATTGTTTTTCTCCAGACCATTTTAACCACTTTCTCTCCCACTGCTAGGATGCTAGGGTTTATATGTTTAATTTTCTATCTCCCAGGTGAGAATTAATTGCTCCCTCAGCATGCTCATAGCACATGGTTTATGCACAGGCATGTGTATAGTACCATCCAGTAATTATAAGGAAATGAGTGTCTCCTAAAATAGAACATGGAACTCTTGGTGGTAGGGGCTCCTCTTTGCATGCATCTGTCTCCACTCCTTTCTTTACATGACTCTCTGAATCCTGTACCGAGTATGTGATAGCAAAGATATGTTTAATGACTATTTGACAAAATAAATGGAGAGATAGAGGAAAAGAGAGATAATCAATGATTATAAAGCTGTGCTAGTCAATTTTATGCGTAAATTTCACTCTACCAAAATAAACGTTATTTCTGAATGTATCTGTGAGAATATTTTTTTAATTATTGTAAAAAATGAAATTGGAATTGGAGTTTGTGATTTCAGCAAAGTAGATAGTCTTCCCAAAGGTAGGTGGGCTTTATGCAAAATGCAAATCAGATGAAGGCCTGAAACATTTTTTTTTTCTGTCCTGCTTACCTACTACAGCTTGGACATTGATCCTTGATAGAACTAAGATTTACTATTTTGCCTTTGGACTTGGATAGGCTTGCTATCAGCAACTGTTCTGGGTCCCTAGCATGCTGACACAAGATCATGAAACGTATTAGCTTAGCTTCCATAGTCTATGAGCTAAGACCTTCAAAGCAATCTTTCTCTCTCTCTCTCTCTCTCTCTCTCTCTCTCTCTCTTTTTCTCTCTCTCTCTCTCATCTATAATTTATCTACCTACCCTCTATCACCTATCTCTTTACCCCCCACTGAGGTCCTAGAAAATCCTGATTAATACAATGTCTCTAAATTTTTTCTATTACGGTTAATAAATGGAGAGGGGAAAAGTATAATGAACAGGGTATCATATACAACACAAAACAGCCAACATTTGTCAAATGCTATGTATGTAGCAATATGAATTGAAATTTATTTTTTATAATAACTCTATAACAAGTAATATTACTCTGTAATTTCATTGATGTAGAAACTGAGGCATGACAGGCTAATAAGGGAACTTGCTTGGGCCAGGTAGGCTAAAGCATACCTATAATCCTTGCACTAAAAAGGGTGAAGGAGAAGAACTGCAAGCTCATAGCCAACCTAGACTACATAAAAAGCATAAAACTAGCCTAGGCTACAAAGCAAGAAGCCATAAAGCAAACCAAAGAAAATTACTCAACAAATGAATTGCAGTTGAAGCTTAGTAAGTTGGTGAATTAGTGGTGAGAATATTCAAACTTGTTCTGTCTGGGTATTGCTCTTAATAGCCTTGTGGAAGATTAAACTAGAACATTGTAAATATCTGGTAAGTAGTTAGCTTTTAAATTTCTTTTTTGGTGTTAGGGGTGCCATGCGGTGGATTGCGCCCCATGCCTTAAATGTGCTAAGGAAGTTCATTATCATTGAGATACATCACAGCCTATAAAAGTCTTGATGTTTCAATTAATTTATAAAGATCAAATCAAGGATGGATATTTATAAATGTTTAATCATTAATTCATTTTGTGATCCAATATGAGGTCTCTTCTTAGTCTTTAAGAACACGATACCATAAGCTTACAGAGAAAAGCTATGAAAGAACACGAACACGTATAAATACATGCTTGAAATATATAATTATTTCTAAATTTTGAATGTATCATTTTATGAACAAATAAACCAGGAGATAATTGTGAAGTTAGGAAATAGAATATTGGACAATAATCAGAGATTCCTTTTCATACCATTAAGAAATCCTCAAGAGAAACTGGGCATGGATTATGAGTGTATGGTAGGCCAAGTCCCTTAATGACAATGGTGGTCACTTTTTAGGGACCACATAGCTGTAACATCTGAGCCAAGAGTCAATAACAGTTTCTCAATTGTTAAAGGCTATGGCTAAAAAATTTCCATATAAGGAGAACAAAAATGGTAATTTCTAGTGTATACCCAGCATTGTCAAGAGGTGAAACTAAGATCAAAGTGAATTTCTCTCCCTATGGCTCAAACTTAATGAAAACACAAAAGAGGACTCAAATTAAAAATGTATCTTTTACTGAAATGAAAATAATCATGAAACATCTTTAAAATAACTAAGAATTAAGCATATATATTTTTTTAATTTACAGATTGTCACAAGGGAAAGGTTCTGTGTAGATTGACTGCAAATTGACTAAATAAAGAAATGATTATGAGAAAGAAAAGTGTGAAGGAGACCAATGGTTTTACAAGCTGTAGCTCCTTACCCACAACGTACTTTATTCTATGAGCAATTATTTATGAAGAAAATTGATAAGCCTTGGAAACAATAGCTCAACTGCACTAGAAATTTTGAACTGGCTGTTTTTAAGCAATATGAATATATATATATATATATATATATATATAGAGAGAGAGAGAGAGAGAGAGAGAGAGAGAGAGAGTCAGAAACAGAAGCCAGATAACAGTACCATGCATTCAGACAATTTTAATTATCCTCTCTGTTATGTTTTCACTTTATGTGTACTTGTTAATATTAAAAGGAATATGAATGCATTAAATGAAGGTTGTAGTCTCTGCTCTCTCAAAGCTTAACTCATTGGGAAGTGAGACATGGTGATAAGCTTGCTTTTGAGACACCAAGTCTGCAGTGACCATTTAGAGACTGTCTCAGTTGACTGAACTTGGGGTGATATGTGCAGCAATTAGGTTAGCATTGTATGGAATATACAAGAAGGTAGATAGTGCTAGAATTTTGTCTGGTTTGAGTTTGCGCAGGTCTTAATTTTGTTGTCAGTCTCTGTGAGCTCATATTTGCATCAGCCATGTTGTGTCTGGAAGATGCTGATTCCATGGAGTCAACTACCACCTCTGGCTCTTACAGTCTTTTTTTCTCCTCTTCTGCATAGATTCCCTAATTCTTGACATAAGAGGTTTGTACTGAGTACTTACTGAGTGCTTCAAAGGGAATTGGGAGAAGTAAAAAAAAAAAAATCAAAGCAATTGATATCAAATGACAAAGATTTTAAAAATAAATGTAAAATGAAGGTACACAGGAGTATTTTGAAGGAAAGATTCATTTGAATACTAGAGCTTCTTTTGATTTGTGTTTGCAGGGCTGAGGGTAGAACCCAAGGCTTCACACCTGTTGAGTTAGCAAGTGTCCTCACACTGTTCCACTCTATACCACAAGCTTAATTTTTGAAACAGCCCACTTCTTGATTTCAAATCTGTGAGACTGGAAATAAGGCTCTTAGAAGAGGAACAAGTAGTATAAGTTTGCAGGAGTTCATTTGAAATATGAGACTCTTTACCTGACAAGAACAAGTTGTTTAAGTCACCAAAGGAAGGGAAAGGAAGCATGAAAAACCAAACTGAGGTAAAAATGAACTTAAGAAGGTGAGTTGAGCAGAAAGAGTTAAAGGAGTGTAAATGAAATTATTTAAAGAGACAAAGGGAATAGAATTTCCTCTGAATTACTACATCATGTCCTTTGTTTCCATTTTATAACAGTAATAAAAGTAAAAACATCAGTCTGGAAGCATGCATCCTATTTGTACTATTTGATCATAGACCATGAAAGCTTAGAAGTGGAAGAAACCTTATCTATTGATACACAAGGGTCTTTTCTTTAGAACTAGCCCAGATGGGAAAAATACTGCCATCAGTTCTGTGAGTACTCATAATCTAGTTAGCAGCAGTTCTTCACTAAATGCATGCCAGGGGAGAGTAAAAAGAAAAGTCTTTTTATATGCTCTGTGAGTACAGGGGACATAACTTTATTTCCTGGGCGATCTCCAGGCAGGAGCACAGTACCTGACTTACAACAGGTGCTTAACTCATGTTAGTTGACTGAATTAGCAGACATATTATTCTTAAGTCTTTATCATAACAAGTGCACTTTAAATAAACATTTTCTTTTCCAATATTCCTAACACAAGACTTTGTAATATCTGCTTACTTTTCTTCCTTTCCTTTCCCTCCCCTTCCTTTCTTTTCTCTCTTTCTTTCAATTTGATGATGCAATAGAAAAATCATATTCATTATATATGATATTTATTACATTCATCTTGACTATCATGTTAGAATTTGGAAAAATTAATGCAACCAAACATAAGGCAACCTCAAAGCCCAAATTTCTCCCATATTGTTAATCTACATTGAATATAATCATATTCAAGAATTATGAAGGATATATACTATTTTTTGCTTTCCATTTTGATGGGTTCTATATAATGTGCAGTTTGTGGAGACCTTATATGAATAAGTCCAGTAAAAAATGTTTCCTGGGTTCCTATTGTGTATCATTTTGCTTTGTGTGGTGTCAAGGATTGAACTCTGGGCTTTGTAAACAAGAGGCATGAACTCGGCTACCAAGGTACCCTTAGCTCTAAAAGCAAAGCAAAGCAAAACAAACCACTTCTCTACATCCATTCAAAAGATAATTACTGGAGTGCAGGTTCTTCATCTATGAGGCATCAATGCTATCTTGTTCACAGTTTAGCATAGTGCCCAGTATATAGGAATTGCTTAGAAAATTTTACTGAGGGAATGAAAGAAAGAATTGAATTCCTATAATCTGTTAGTCACTGTGCTAAATATGAATATGGTAGAACTCAAAGTGTAATTTGCAGGAAAATGAATGAGTACCAAATCATCCAACAAATCTTAATTCTCAGCTCTTTTCCATGGCTCAATACATTCCTGTGTGAATTTGAAGGCCCTCTTGATTTCTTTGTTATTTTCTCTAAACCTGCCAAGAGATGTTTAAATAGAAAAGCAAAAGGACAGAGCTAAATAGTTACTGATCTTTGGAAACAGTATTACCAAATACATTGTTGACTTTGTTTTAAAATTTCAAGGGCTTCCACTTTTGTTTGATTTGTTGGTTAATCACATTTAAGCTATTGTCTTCTCTAAGGGTTTACAAGAATCATAGTTACCACCAGATGAGGAAATGTTTTGCTAGACAATGTGGATTCTTTCTAATGTCCAAGGGTTCTTTCTGATACCACACAGAAAGCATGTTTATCACAGGCCAGGAAAAAAAAATATTTACCTAGGCTTGTGCATTTTGATTGTCTGGCTATTAGTTTGTCTTAAAGCTTGATGAATGCTCATGCTCATGGGAGAACTGTACCCCACACCTCCACTAATGAGGCTATTAAAAATAAAAACAACAAAGCAAAATAAAACAAAACATGAATAATTCCTAACTCTCCTTTTATTGTGAGGATAGGGAAAAATGCCCTCCCTCATATCCCTGAAGACTTTCTACAATCTACTCATGACTTTTTTGTCCAACAATTTTGCAATCTTTAGTTGTCTCCGAGTTATATATATGTGTCGGAGAGGCCCTATGTATTGCTTCCAAGCCCTTCCATGTGTTAGAATTCATACCATCTAGCTACCCTTTCCTCCTTGCAAAAATTAGACCATGCCTCTGGCTGTCCTGGAACTAGCTCTGTAGACCAGGCTGACCTCCAATGCACATAGACCCAACTACTTCTATCTTCCAAGTGCTAACTTTAAAGGTGTTGCACCACCATACCCAGTACTAAAATAATTTTTAAAGGATAAGTTTATATTTTTATTTAGTGCCTGTCTCTCTTTCCCTTGGTTTGTAGGCCAGGCTAGGTCAGATCTGATGGTATGAAGATTATCTAGCTCTCCGAAAACCTGTAAGAGTCAGAAACACTCTTTGTTCTCTGGAGCCAAAGGGTTTGTTCCCCCATTAAGGATCTCAGTTACCTGTTTATTGTGGCTATCTCTTCTAATGTAGCTCCTCTCAGTATTTGAAGGGAAGGTTGTGTACAGTGTGATGCTCAATATCTTCCAATGATCTCCTATTTTGAAGCCCATCATCGCTACCATGTCATTCTCTCCTAATAAAGCTCATTCTAAAGAATAATTTCATGTCAGCTCTTTTGAATTCTAACAACATAGAGCGCTCATGTATATATGTTAAAATAACATTCTGGCAACTCAACTGAGACTATCACAGCAATAGTTAAAATTCTCTTAAGTAATTACAATTCTTTTCAATTTAAAATTAACAGTCTTTAAATTCTCATTTCTTTAAAAAGATTTTTATTTTATGTTATGTGTATGTGTGTTTTGTCTGCATGTATGTCTGTGTACTATATTTATGCATTATGCCTGAAGTGGCCAGAAGAAGGCTTCAGATTTCCTGGACCTGGAGTTACAGATGGGTTGTAAGCCACCATGTGGGTACTGAGAATTAAACCCTCGTCTTCTGCAAAATCTGACAGTGCTCTTCTGAGTCAACACTCCAATCCATGACTTTTCATTTCTATTGAATTGTATCTGAAGAAAAAATACACTGTGATATAAGGTTTGGAATGAGTATTTATGATATATAACAGCTTTGTGGCCAAACACCTTGGCCTTCTTTAGTACAAGATCGACAGGGAACTCTTCAATTTATGTTTTCTAACATTAGGACACTTAGGAGTTAAACAGAACATTTCAGGTTAAACCTTGGGAACCCAGGGTTAATGCAAGTTTCACTCTGAGTGGAAGTATAATTGTTACCTGATTTTTGGTGTGGAAACTAATGTGTGTCTCTGAGACCAACATTAATCTATTATTTTTCATTTTTTCTCTTTCTTTCTTTCTTTCTTTCTTTCTTTCTTTCTTTCTTTTCTTTCCCTTCCATTATTCCTTCCTTCCTTCCTTCCTTCCTTCCTTCCTTTCTTCCTTCTTTCCTTCCTTCCTTCCTTCCTTTTTAGATGGATTATTATTATGTTACCCATGCTAGTGTCAAATTCTGGTGCTCCAGCAATCATCCTGCCTTAACTGGGATTTTGATAGTGATATTACATGCATACCTAATCTACCTTTTTAATATTCCTCTTTTATAGATTTCTCCTTACTCTATTTTATATTTTTTGTTGATTTATTTCTTAATACCTTAAATGATTTATTTAATGTGTGTGTGTGTGTGTGTGTGTGTGTGTGTGTGTGTGTGTGTGTGTAGTTACCTGTAGAGACTAGAATAGGATGTCAGGGGTCCCATGGAATGGCAGTTGCAGGAAGTTGTATGCTGAGAACCAAACCAGGTCCACTATAAGCACAGCAATCACTTTTAAGAGCTGAACCATCTTACCAGACCCTAGATTTTAAATTTTTGACTAATTTTCTTCTTTTTTCAATGTTTGGTAGTGGTGCTATGGCTCAACTCAAGGTCAAAAGTATTTTATATGTGAGTTGTGAAGGCTAAAGTCATGTTTTATGGTTAATTGCTGTGTTTAAGAGATCTACAAAACAAAAATGCTTCTAACCTGTAAGTTCCACTTGGCCAGAGACAGATAACATCCTGGAATGCTGGAAGCTGTTGTTCATATAAATGTTTTCGCTTCTTTAAACAAGCTTGGTTGCCCCGACTGCACAGACTGTGCTTGATCACATGTAGGTGGGAGGTATGAAGGCAGGAAGTATGTCAGAATGTATGTTTGCCGCCCAATTGGAAGGAGGTGAGAAGTACGTAGCCTTGTGGGTTTTGCCTTTATAAGCCTCTGACTAATGTAATTTGATGCCATATGCTGGGAATCCTGGGTATAGACCTGGCCATTGTTCATCATCCTGGCCAGTATTTAATAAAGCTTGCTTCAATTTTGTCAAAAATGTGGTAGTGAACTTATTCTCGTCTGGTGGGATTAACAGAGCTGCATCCCCAGCCCTGACTCCTTTCCCTTCACCACTTTATCTTCTATATAGTCCACCCGAACAGCATATGGACTCAGTGGGTGAACAGATAGTGCCTCAAATGAAGTGGCTATGGACCCCTGCCAGGTTGGCAAGGCATGATGAGAAGTGTCGTCCAAGACTAGATTTGGCCTATCTCCAGCAGCATTATTTCTTCACTTCTAAAGAACTCTTTCATCAACAAGAAAGCAAAAGAGACAGACAGCAAGACTTTTGTTGAGGCTTTAAGCTTCCATCTTAGCCATTTCTAAATCACACTTTGGAAATTTGTTTGTTGCTTTTCATGTGTATGAAATTGTTGGATTCTGTGATAAGGCAGTCAGGTTATATCAAAATTCAGTTGACTTCATGTGCTCGAGTACCTTAAGGATATCATTAATTTTAATTTAGAAAAGGAACAATCAACCTCTTATCCTGCATGTTTGTCAAAATCTTCACTCAGTTACCACTACAGATTGCTATGAAAAATTCTGAAGAAGAGGGGTCATAGGAAGTGTTTCATGTTTTTTACACTTTTTTTTTTTGGTCTCAAATAGTTCAACTACTCAGCTTAGATGATGTAACTTGATACTGAATTTATATTTACAAACAGGTCCCATATTAAAAGCTTTCCTAATGTAACTCCTGATTTGCAACAGGAACTACAAGTCAAGTGTCTCTCACCTTGCCACATTATTACATTGAATCATTTACATTTCAGCTTTAGCTATTTATTCCCCAGCTTTATTTATTCCACATTTGGAAGATATCATTCTCACAGACATTTTTGGAGGCCAATGGAGCATTCCTTTCTAGGGGCATTTCAGGCCATAAGGAGCATAATGTTCACATTGTAATTACATAATTATGTCTCCTGGTATTAGAACACAGGAGTGTTCCTAAGGACCAGAAGTGGTAATTTGAAATAATTGTCAATGAGATAAAATAGAATTGGTATCATTTTAATAAAAGTAACATATAAAGTAAATTCATACTAAAATGATGGAAGCAGGTTGAAATCATGAAGTTAAATAAATGAAAAAAAGATAAAACAGCAGAAATTAATCAGTTTTTCATCTTATATTTTGGCCAATAACACACGTGAAGATTTTTAATGAAGACTGGTAGGTTTTCCTTAACCAAGAAATCAATACTCCTCATCCCACCTCCCGCTTTAAGCCTTTCCAAAGCTACTGACCTTGATTCCCTTCACACTCAATTTGTCTGAATATCAAAAAAAAAAAAAAAAAAAACAAAAAACAAAAACCCAAAAACCTGTGTGTGCCAGGAGTGGGTTTCCAGTTACAAGCTTTACTCTCTGGCCACTATTTCTCTTTGTGTTGTTCAGCTGCCAAACCAGTGTGAAGCCTCTCTTTTACAAATCAGTAAACTGGAAGGTCTCCTCTGTTGTACTTCCCAACCCCATTCTCTCCATCTCTCTTTTTGGGTACATCAGTAGATAAGGCACATATTAAATAAATGAGTCCTTATTGAAGGAGAGAAGATAGAGCCATATACATGTTATTTGTGGAGGAGGTGGCAGCGGTACCAGGATTGGTGGTGGTGGTCTGGTGGTCTGGTGGGATGGTGCTGTCAATTTGACAGAATAGCTGTTAAAACTTAGGCCTGGACTTGCACATGGTCTACGTAGCTTGTCTCAAACAGTCTTTTTTATATAATTTTGATGTAGTTCTCCCGTTCTCCCCCTTGTCCCCCCCCCTTCTTCACACCACCTCACTCCAACCCCAAGGCTGCTTGTAAGCTCCCTGAATAATCATAAGACTTCCCTGAACTATTTTAGATATTTTCACTTCAGATCTAAACTAAAGCTATTTTTCTAAATGTGGCTTTACATGCTGCAGAAAACTACAGGGAAAAAATTTCCACAATACAATGTGATCTTTTACAGGAGAAACAAAAGATTGAATTTCTAGGTCATCACAGAAGTAGGTACACTTCCCAGAGCAATAATCTGAAGTACTTTATGAGATTCTTCCTTTCACTAAAGCACGAAATCCTAAAATCCATCAGGGTACGTGCACTGTACCTTGACTCTCTTTTTAATCCTCAAGTGAAACCAAGGCAGGAAAGTGTAATAAAAATGCATATAGCCTCAGGCTTTGTGCCTTAGCAAAGAGAAAAAAAAATAAGCTTCTTGACTTAATATGTCTACGGTGAATAATCAGCTACTGCATTTTGGGAATTTTGCCTTATAATCTTAATGTATAGAAGTGAAGTTCATGTTTGGGTTGTGACAAGAATAATGATTCTTTTAAAGGAGAGACACCCTCCTCCATCTTCAAACGGAGAGAGAGAGTCATACTAAGTTAAACAAGCAACATGTAGGGGCAGGGATATATATGCTTCCTCCCTCATGGTACCTGAAGTTGTCGTGGAAGTATAGACGAGGAAAGCGAAGGTCAAACGGCTCCAGGTTGGGGGATGATGTGCAAGGTAGGGTGGATATTTGGGTTAGGGGCTTTTTCAGTTCCATTTCCAGATGCTAAGCGTGCCCTTCATTCTCAGCAATTTGTTTCTTAGCTGATTAATAAATATCTTTGGGAAAATCAACGATAGCTCATCACAGGCTTCTAATATCACAGCTGTGAATATTTGCATTTTAAGAACAAGTTTAATTAAATAATTAAGCAATTAATTACTCAAATACTTATTGGGTGCTTATAAGGCACTTTGGTTGAAGGAAGAAAAAAACCTAAGAATACCGGATACTGTTGATAGAATTTGTAGATTAGATATTTACAAATAAGCATGATAAAAAACAGGAAATATTTTAATGTCATACACTCAATCTCTGATTTGACAGTATATCACAACTACCCAGTAAATTACTTATAATTTTATCTGTTTATTTTCTATTTATTTAATATATGTAGGGAAGCATGTCATAACATGCGCATAAACATTACAGGACATCATGCAGGAGCTGGTTCTCTCCTTTCACTATGTGGGTCCTGGGAATGGAAAAAAGGTTCTCAGTCTTGGCAACAAGCACCTTTACCACTAAGCCATCTCACTATAACTGCCTCCCTAGGAAATTCTTTAATATTACAGATTCTTAGATCATCTCTAGGGTTTCTGAATTCACTGTTGGGCTTGGGACATTTGGAATCTGGATTTCCTTTAAATATGCATAGATGAGTTTCATGTATATCCTGGAGCAGGAACTACCAACACATGGGAAAAGGTACCAATTTTAAGTCAGAAAGTCATGATTTGGAGTTTTTTACTTGCCCTTTGAACTTCAGTACCATATTTAGCAGTTTATGTCCCTTAGTTTATCTGTTAATAGAAATACTGAGTAAAAATAATAGTGTCAACTGTAATAATAGACAATGTACACAGAACATTTACTGCATTCTAAGTGCTGTTTTGAGGACTTTCTATCTATATTCCATTTAAACATTTCCTTCTCATATGTGAAGGCAAATTCAAAAAATGCTGAATGCCATCTGTTTCACCTAGTGCTGTATCCCCAGGATCAACGACAATGCACGCCTCATAGTAGGCATATGTAAGTATTTCAAAGAATGACTAACCCTATGAATATAGCACAATTATGAGCATTTTCAGAAGAATAAATGAATGTCCAGAGAATACGATATCATACAGTTGACAGTTGGAGAAACTACTTCCTGGCAACCATCAGGTATTCTGTTTGTTTCCTAGTAACTGAAAAATATTAAAGGAAGCATAAATAGTGCTAGGGGCTACCAAACACCTGGAATAAATGAATGAAGATGTGGATTTGAACCTGGGCCTGTAAAATTGGGTATGCTTTTGATGAACACGGATAGAAGAGACATTCTGGATGGCAAAAGAACAATGTGGGAAAAATTGGCACTAATACAGGACTATGTAGCATTCAAAGAAAAGGAAAGCTTGTGAATATAAGGCTGGGAATGTAACCTGGAGACAAATTCGAGCAATACTTTACTGTCAGATTTAAGAATGGAGACTTCACATTTAGATGTTCATGGGAAGAAATTCTAATACACTTTTTAAATAATCAATGGCTTTAAATTTTAAATTTTATTTCTTTTTAAAGTATTAACGTGATAATAAAATTCAAGAAGAATGCAAAAAATGTTTAAAAGGTAATTCTCTCTCTCTTTTTAAAACACGTCTTTAGTTATATGGTTCCCCATTCCAGTAAAAACTGCTACTGTTATTTCAATATTCTACATTAAAATATGAAAATAATATAGACAAATTGGAATTTCAGGGTGAATGGAAATATGGAGAAAATGAGGCAAGGTTATGTTGCCAGAAAGAAACCTAGTGATATGATAGGATAGAAGAGGTCCAATGTCAGGTATTCCAAAGAAGGAAGAATGCAGAGAGCCTTACAGTTTCACTCTGGGTGAGAAGCTATGCAATGATATATAGAGATATGTAACAGGAGGAGTCACTGGTTTTCTGGGGTACGTGTTTACTTACTAATAATAGCACTGAACTAGGGCTATAGCGCAGTTGGCATAGCACTTGTCTGTTGTAGAAGATGCCCTGGGTTTGTCTTCATCATGAAGAACTAGATAAAAGGATGCAACAATTATGGGCCAGAGGACAGAATTATTGGAATCACTTCATAACTTTCATACTGATTCTTTGCAAAATTTCTACTATATTTGGATAGAAATAGTATATTTGACTAAAAAAAATTAGCTAAGACATGAAAAATTCCATTACACATTATTTATTTGTGTCAAAATGTGGGTGTTATGTGTGTGTGTGTGGTGTGTTAAACTGGTAGTCCCAGCATTCTGAAGACAGAGACAGGAGGATTAGTATGAGGTCTAGACCAGCCAGAGCTACATAATGAATTGCAGTCCAGTCTGAACTATAGAATGAGAATAATTCTCAAAACCAAAATCAAAGGAAACAAAAAAATTGTTAAAGAGTGTCTATGGAAACAGAAGAGGAATGGTGGATTTGGTAGGTACATCTCCAGAGAAAGTTCCATGTCTAATTTGCCTCTTCTAAGCTAAAGAGGTGGAGATAACCAGGGTATTTCTCCCTTTTTAGCAGTAATTGAACAAGCTTCAGGAGTATGAGAGGTGGGCTTTACAGTAAATTCCTCAGCCCCCCACTAGCACATCAAGTGCTGCTATGTACACACAATAATGTGTGTTTATTTTGAATATAATGGAAAAATGGAACATGAAAAATCCTGTTCTCAACAACCTTGTATCTTTTGAGGAGACAGTACACCTGGGACTAAAGAAACATTCCTTAATTATTTACGTGGTTTTCACCCATAAAAGGGATCATATTTTCTAGCAGTTGGCAAGTATTGAGGCCTGCTGTAAGATGGGGAAACAGATTTATCATTTCAACAGCTCAGTGTAGCCTATGAATGGAGAAAGTTTAATTTGACTTTTTATGGGCATCTTTGTGTACAATGTTGTGTGCATATATACATGTATGTTTGCTCATGTGGGGGCACATGCATGTTTATAGGTATACATGAATGCATATGGAGGCCCAAGGCTAGTGTCAAGACTCTTCCTTTATTGGTCTCCACCTCATTTCTTGAGGAAAGGTCTCTGAAAGCCAAAGTTAAGTCATATGGCTTACTGTCAAAGGCCTACTTGCTCTGCCTTCCCTGTACTGTAAGTACAGACTGGTCACATATCCACTTGGCATTTATGTAGTTTCTGGGGATCTGAATTCAGATCTTCACTTTCATATGACAAGCAGTTTATCTGCTAAGCCATATCCACAGTGTTAGAGGAATTTCTTTTTTTTAAATAGGCACTTTGTATGCTACTAGCAACATAATCTTTTTTTAAAAAAAGATTTCCATTAAAAATGTGTGTGTGTGTGTGTGTGTGTGTGTGTGTGTGTGTGTGTGTTGGTGCTCAAGTGTGTGGGTGCTCATGGAAGCTATAGGATAGCATTAGAGTCTCTGGAGCTGTAGGTACAAGCAATTGTGACCTTCTCAACAAAGATGCTTCTAACTAACTTAGGATTCTCTAGAAAATCAACAAGAGCTGTTAATCACTGAGCCATCTTTCCAGCCCCATGTAATCCTAGTGGATTCTAGACCTCTGAAATTTCAAACATTGTCACATATTGTAGATTTCTTCCTTACTTTAATGAGCAAGAGATTCATCATTTTCCTTGTTAATGTCTTAAACTTGTTTGCAAGTAGCTTTCAAAATATAATTAGAATCATTTGTTTTCTTGTCTTTTCCTTTCTATACCATAATTGATTTTAAAGGATCTTTATAAATATAGGTGGATATAAGGCACTGAATGATTTTGTATTTGAAATAAAAACAGTGGGTTGTCCATGAGTAAAGAGCTGGTATCACTACTATTCCTAGTTGGTAATAATTTCACTGTACTGATACCATTTTTTCTAGAATATTCCAAAGTAATAGTAAACCTTATATGCAGAACTTTGAACATCTAGTCCTTGATCTAGGATTGAAGGTGTGTTTCTCATCTTGAGGAAAACTTTCTTTTTTATTTTTTGTTAACTGATCTTTTTATCCCTTCAGGCATTAACCAGTCTTTTTATTTTCCTAGCAGCTGCTTTGGAGCTAAATTCCCCAAAGGCTAAGCCATCTATTAGATGGTTCAAACTGTATAGTGCTAAAAAGTTTGCCTTCTTTCTCTTATTTTTTGAGTAAAAGTCCAAGAAAGAAAAAGATATGTTCTTGCACATGAAGATACACTATAGTAAAATTTCACTGATTTGACTCTAATTTAAAGTGTTCACCATTCCAATAAGAGCTGTTAATGTCATTTACCACCATAATATACAACTAAGGAAGAACAGGGTGTTGTGAATTTCTAGAGTTATTTAGCCCTGGGATATTTAAATACCCACACAGAATAGTAGTTTTAAGTATACTGCAAAATAAATATATTATCTAGGATGCAAATATTTCATGAATTCTATTCAGTCTATCTGTCCCCAAATTAAGTGAATTGGATAGAATTGCAGTAACAAGTATTGATGCAAATAAGAACAAAAGCAAATAATCAAGAAGAATTCTTCTGGAATCCATTAGCACATGCACATATGACAGTAACTAGTTGTAGAGAAGTTTCTCAACTCTAGTATATTTTGGCTCATATAAGTTTTTGTAGTACAACTCTGTGTGTTAGAGGATAACTTCATGACCTCTGCCATTGGAATGCTAAGAGCAACTAATCCCCAGTTGTGACAGCAAAAATGTCTCCAGACATTACCAGTCCCTGGGAAAATAACTGCCTTTTGTTGGAAGTCACTTGTGAACAGTAAAGCCTCATCCTCGATTTTACATATACAAATACTAATATTTGAGTTAAGACCAGAGTCCTATTTTATGACAAACTGATAATTAGCTCCCACTTACAAATACAATATTCCCAGCTCTAACAAACACATACCAAAACACATGTATATGCACACACATGCTCATATGCACACACATATGCACATACACAGTCTCTCTCTCTCTCTCTCTCTCTCTCTCTCTCTCTCTCTCTCACATACACACAAAACACACTTACACTTTAAAATCTTTAGAAAAAAATACGTTGCTAGTAGTATACAAGCTACCTATTTAAAAGTATGTTCTTCTAATACCATCAAGATGGCTTGGCAGAAAAAAAAATACTTGCATACAAAATTGAAGATCTGAATTTAGATCCCCAGAAACCACATATATGCCAGGTAGATGTGTGACCTGTCTGTAATTACAGTACAGGGAAGGCAAAGACAGGGGATCTCCAGTCGGCTTTTGAGACTATGCTGTTTGAATGAACTCTGGCTTTGAGAAATCTTTTTTCCTTTTTCTCAATGGCACTTCTAGTTGGCCGTCTGTTTTGGAACTCCTCATTGTCTTGGTTCAGTCTCTTTGAGTGCAGTACTTTGATGTGTGCCCAACATTCCACCCATCCAGTTCTTTCTTTTTTCTTTCTTATCCTCCAATAAATCTATTTTGATGCCCGCTGCTCAGAAACCTACAATATCAACCAAGTAATCAATCAATTAGAACATTCAATTGCCTTGGACATTCATCCCATGATCTGGTTTTCACCACTGAGAGCCAGACATAGATAATTTCAAAATCTTGAGTCGGAGTCAAATGCTCACTTCAGAAGGGAGTTCGTAGAATGTCACAAGGACAGCTGGAAGGTTGACAACAGTAAACTATCTATGTTGGTTTAAATGAGAATGGTCTACATGGGCTCACATATTTGAATGTTTGGTTGACAGAAGGTAGATTAGTTAGGAAGGAAGTATGGCCTTGTTGAAGGATGTGTGTCACTAAGGCTGAGATTTGAGGTTTTAAATTGCATACCAGGCTTAGTCTTACTATCCATTTGCCTTCTACTTGAAGATAGATATAAGCTCTCAGCTATTGCTCCGGGGCCATGCCTGCCTATTGCCACACTTGCTGCCATGATGGTCATGGCCTCCTGAAACTCTGAGCAAGCCCCCAAGTAAATGTTTTCTTTTATGAGTTGCTTTGGTCATGGTCTCTTCACAGCAATAGAACAGAGACTAAGACACCATCTGAAAATCATTGTCACTCCCCTTTTTAAAAATCTTTTCATTTAGTTTTTAAACTGTAGTTTGGAAAGTTAAATATAATTATATAATTTCTCCCTTTGGTATTTAGCCATTTGAAGGAGCTTTAGCTGTTGACAAACTCTAATAGTTACTCTTTAGAGTTAAAAAAATTATTTTAAATTATTTCTTAGAGGACTCCTATTTAAAATGAGCAGCTGAACAGTTTAGAAGGTGCCACAAATTTTTCTAGCATGACTTTTTTGACTAGGAAATTGTGTGTCATGACACAAAAATGCTCTCTATTTCCTATCTCGGGAGTGTGTTGCCCTGGTCATTTCCTCTGCCCTGTCAGAAATAACAGCAATACAGGCATATGAATGAGGTCGCCCATGCTGCTCTAAAGTCTCAGATTAGGAAAGGAGCAGATGAATAAGCCATATGACTTATGCTGCCCATTTATACAGAGGGGTTTTTTATCAGCATTTGTACAACAGTTTTCAAAAATCTGTTACATTTATTATGTTCTCTAGTTACTAGAAGGAACTCTGTTATGAAATAGATAATCTAAACATGGATTTCAATATGTAAAGATTCCTGAAAGTCATAGATGTTGTGGTATATATCTACAATCTAGCTGTGGCAATATAGAGGTAAGAGGACCAGAAGTTCAAAGTCGTCCTGAGCTACATAGTGAGTTTGAGTTTAAGGCCAGCATGGTCTACATGAAACCTTTTAGGGGAAAGACCTACATCTTGGAAGTGATTGAAGAAAAAACCCACTACATCAACTCTCTGTGAACAAAGGCACTTTGAATATCATTTTAAATTGCAAAGGGATCAAATTCATGGGGTTGCTGGGTTTCTTTAGGCACTGATTATATTATTTCAAGAACAGATAAAGGTCCTGGATTTGCTAACTTACTGGTAAGAAAACCTCTGAAGATATAGGAACAGAATGGTGAATGGTATGAATGGAGAAAGAGGGAAGAGGGGAGAAATGATATCTTCAAAACTGTAAGTGGTGGCTTTGGACCACTAAGAAATTTACAGGATTAAGATTAGGAGAATATGAATGGACAGTAATAGGCATTCTCTTATTCTTCCTCTTTTCTCTTTTTGAGATGGGGCCATACTGTGTTTACCAGGCTTGACTCAAATCTCCATGCTGAAGCAATCCTCCTAATTCAGAATTACCTGAGACTACAGGTGTACACCACTATGCCTGGCTATGTTTTTCTTTCAGTTTTACAATGATAACGTGTGTGTGTGTGTGTGTGTGTGTGGATGTGTCTCTCTGTGTGTGGATGTGTACATATGCATGTGTGGAGGCAGAAGACAATGTTGGAGAGTTGGTTCTTTCTTATCACCACATGGATCCAGGGATCAAACTCAGGTCTTCAGGCTTGGCACCAAGTTCTTTGCTGACCCATCTTGCTACTTTCTTACTCTTGAGAGTGTTTTGCCCTTACAGAAATATAATAAAAAGGGAAGTCTGAACTTGATGTAGTAGAAAGGATCTCAAATATCATAAACATTTTTAGAGGCCTTAACTTTGTCTTGGTAAAGGAGACAGAATGAAATTTGCTATTCCCTGAGTCCTTTCAGAAGATTTTTATCTTCCTTTGAACCATTTGCATTTAATGTGTGCAATAATTGCTGCAATTCTCCTTCTATATTCTTTTGTATTTCTTGGCATTTTAGTCCATTTCTATCATTTATACCTATCTGATTTCTTGTCATTCTAAGCCATTTCCTCCATATTGCTTTATTTAATGTTTTCTGTATGTTACAGTGAAACTACCTTTCTTGTCTATCCATATCTCTAAATTAAGGGTCTCTGTTTCTTTTCTATGCACCAGCTCCTCTTCAGAATGATGCTTTCACTGTTTTATATTGTAGTATCCACTTTGTTTGGCCAATAGCAAAATGAAACTTACTAGAATCCAATTCTAAAAACACTTTTGAAAGATGGAATCTTATCATTTACTCCTTGAATCACTATCATCAGTACAGTTGGTACAGAACAGTATTCTGTTTTGGGCCTCATTGGATAAGTATGAGTTTAACCTGGCAGACATAAGATAATTGGGGGAAATGTTTGTTCCATTCCTCTCATATAGCCCAAAACTCTGTGACTGACCTTGTTTTTACAATTATGTCCTACAGAGAAAAACTTGATTTATTTCTTTTATATTTTATCATGCCAAATATTTTCCTCGACTTTTTATGAACAGCAATATGATTTCATTTTTGTTTTACAGATCATGCAATATAATTTTGGAAAATTAAAGTATACACCCAAGGAAGGATTCAACATTTCCGGAGAAGCTAACATTTTCTGTTTCTCAGAAAACTAAAATTAGATCCAATTTTAATGACTGCCCATGCAACACTAAATTCCACATAATGAGAATGGTTCCATGTTCCTGCTGACAGACCACTTACTACTATTTACTGATGTGGACCTGATGATTCCTGACAATCAACAATAATAATCAAATAAATATGAACATTTATTGAGTGCTTGCTTTGTGCCAAACCTTGCACAGAGTGCTTTATAATAACTATTTCATTTTACCTTTTCAATAGCCCCATGGGATAAGAGTACAAATGCTCTGCCATTTCAGAATTGGTTACATTTCATGCTTGATTTAATATAGATTTTTCTAAAAACTGTTTAGTACGTGCCTGACCAACTTCTTGCATGCATTCTTTATAACATATCACACTAAGACTATCAAACTTTGAATTGGTATTATGTTCATATGTGGAGGTTTTAAAAAAAATAACTAGGGGTTCTCTTGATTCACAGGCAGACACTGCGACTGCCCTATGTCTTTTTGGTGTTTGCAGCAGACACCTCTGATATTTGCATCATATCTCATCAGCCCCCTTTCTGACTCTTAAGCTCATCAGGAAAGGGACAAATACTTCCTGTATTACCAGCATTCCAGTCACAAGAGAGGAGACCCAGGATTTCTCTTCTGTGTCCCCTGATTTGTTTACAATGCCATAGGAGCTTTCCTTATTCAATGAAAGGCAAGAGCAAGTGGCAGCACTCAGACTTCCTGTATTTCACCTTCCAGTTACCCAAACGCAAATGTGTTGGATTCCATACACTTCTTGCATGGCCCAGAGGACAGCTATCTTTGTTGTCTCATTTGTCTCTATTTTTACTCTAACTTCTTAGAATCATAATTTTTTTTTTTAAAAAAAAATCCTTTATTCAAGTACTTGTTTCAATTCTATGATGCTGCTTCATGGGACAGACCATGTTTCTACTAAATACTCGGGGAATACAACTGTGAATACTGTTAAAAACAGAATGTATGATGCTGACTATGGGAAGTTTCCTTTCATCCATTATTTAAGATACTGTTGCTTAATCAGTAAATACTTATGGTGATTCAGGCATGGAGCTAGGCATTGCTGTTGAGGCTGGAACTTAAGCCAGAGTCTGAAGAAAATGCTTGTGGAAACTTCTGCCTTCAAATATACTACATAGGACAACAGGAAGACTAAAGAAAAAGCAGTTCCTGAATCAATTTTGCATTTGATAAGGATTACCATAGCTGGATTATTAAAAAAAAAATTAGGTAGAAAGGACTGAAATCTAGGAGAAAAATCAGGCAACAAAAGACTTATTAGCATTTGAAGCAAAAATCATCAGAGACTGGATAGTGGTCAAAAGGAAATGAGGGTATGAGAAATTTGGGGATGGAGCTGAGAAAATCTGGTAGTACCTCACTTGAGATTTAAATATAAGGATGAAAATTCTTTGATAGGGGACTTGGGTCAAATGTAGTGCTAATTAGTACAGCACAGTTAAAAAAATGATGAAGATGGGTCAAAGCAGAGAAATGAGAGAGTTGTGCAAGGCCCTTTAAATCTAAAATGTTTATGAAGCATTTAAATGGCATCCAGAATGCCTAGAAAGTAGCCAGGTCTGAAGCAAGGAAAAATTTGTGAGTCTGATCTCATTTAAAAAATCAAGTCAACTGTTTGAATGAATGGTTTTTGAGCAATTGCACAGTCATGTTAAAATATGTACTTATATCTAAACTGCACACTTAATGTAACAATCAAGTAAAGTAGATCACTTGTCAGTGAGTGTACACCATGTGTTCTTTGTGACTGGGTTACCTCATTCAGGATGATATTTTCTAGTTCCATCCATTTGCCTAAGAATTTCATGTCATTGTTTTTAATGGCTGAGTAGTAATCCATTGTGTAAATGTACCACATTTTTTGTATCCATTCCTCTGTTGAGGGACATCTGGGTTGTTTCCAGCTTCTGGCTATTATAAATATGGCTGCTATGAACACAGTGGAGCATATGTTCTTGTTAAATGTTGGAACATCTTTTGGGTATATGTCCAGGAGTGGTATAGCTGGGTCCTCAGGTAGTACTATGTCCAATTTTCTGAGGAACTGCCAGACTGATTTCCAGAGTGATTGAACCAGCTTGGGAACCCACTAACAATGGAGGAATGTTCTTCTTTCTCTACATCCTCACCGGGATTTGCTGTCACCAGAGTTTTTGATCTTAGCCATTCTGAGTGGTGTGAAGTGGATCTCAGGGTTGTTTTGATTTGCATTTCCCTGATGACTAAGGATGTTGAACACTAAGTGGATATTAGCCCAAAATCTCAGTATACTCAAGATACAATTCACAGACCACATGAAGCTAAAGAAGAAGGAAGACCAAAGTGTGGGTGCTTTCGTCCTACTTAGAAGGGGGAACAAAATTCTCACAGGAGGAAATATAGAGATAAAGTGTGGAGTAGAGACTGAAGGAAAGGCCATCCAGAGACTGCCCCACCTCGGGATCCATCCCATCTGCTGAGACCAAACCCAGACACTATTGTGGATGACAAGAAGTGCTTGCTGACAGGAGCTTGATATAGCTGTCTTCTGAGGGGCTCTGCCAGAGCCTGAGAAGTACAACTGCATATGCTTGCATCTAACCATTGGACTGAGCATGGGGACCCCAATGGAAGAGTTAGAGAAAGTGCTGAAGGAGCTGAAAGGGTTTGCAACCCCATAGGAAGAACAACAATATCAACCAACCAGAACCCCCAGAGTTCCCAGGGACTAAACCACCAATCATGTAGAGACCCATGACTCCAGCTATATAGGAAGCAGAGGATGACTTTGCCTGGTATCAAAGGGAGGGGAAGCCCTTGGTCTTGTGAATGCTTCATGCCCCAGTGTAGGGGAATGCCAGGGTGGGGCAGAGGGAGTAGGTGGGTGGGTGATAGAAGTAGGGGAAGGGGATGGGATAAGGCATTTCAGGGGGTAACAGGGAAAGGGGATAACATTTGAAATGTAAATAAAGAAAATATCCAATAAAAAGTGTAAAATTGTAAGATACATAAAGCAAAACAATGTCTCTGGGGTTTATGGCTAATGATACATGAAAGCATGATCCATGATATTACAAGTACATTAAATGTTAGCAAAATGTAATAGTTTTGTTGTGTGCAAGACCTTATTATGAACAGGATGAAAACACAAAGAAAACCATGAGCAAATCATATCTACAATAAGAGACTAATGTATATCTATGTGTAATGAGGGTATTACAGTTTTTATATATAAGTATATATAAAGTAGAAAACAAGGGGGTAGCAAGATGTTCACTATCATTAGCTAATAAGGATATGTAAAATAAAAACACAATGAGCTACTATTATACCAACTTCCAAGTAGCTTAAAATACAAAAGAAACATAACCCCAAGTTTTGATGATGAGCTGAAGAAACTAGATCATTCCCCTACAGTGTTAGTAGGATATACCATAGTACATTTGGGATGGATAAGTTTGGTAGTTTCTAAAGTAAACCCTCAACTCCAGGATGATCCATCAATTTCATGGGAGTGCTCATCACACAGAAATGAAATATTAGGCTTACATAAATATAAAACATACAGGGATTGGTGAGATGGCTCCGTGGGTCCAGGCACTTATTGTCTGATTTTCACATGTATGGTCCCTACTCCCCTAAGATGATCCACACTAATGAAGAATGTAAAACACAGTCTCCAAACGTTGATAGCTTAATTGATAATCGTCTAAAGCTAGGGATAAAAACACACCTGTGGAATATTAAACAAAGAAACCCAACCATACACTACTACTCACTGAAAAGAAGCATCTTGCTGCATACAACAATCTAGCTGCATCTCTCGGGGACCATATGGAACGAAACAACTAATCTCAAATATAACACATGGTACACTTGTATTATTTTAATGTCACTGAAATAAGAAAATCATTGGGTAGAGAGCAGATTAATAGTTTCCCCAGGTGGTGGCTAGTGGGGAAGAGAGAGGTGTTGGCTAGAAAGGGCAACAGAAAGGATTCTTGTGGTGATGAAAATGTTCTGTTTACTGATTTATCAATGTCAATATACTGCTGTGACACTAAATTACAAATTTGCAGAATGTATTATTGGAGAACACAGGGAAAAAGATGTGTGAGGTTTCTCTTTCATTGATTTATGCAATGCACAATTATCTGAAAATAAAAGTTTAATTAAAATGGAGAGCTTTAGTAGTCTTCAGTAATATGTCAAGGTCAGAATTTCATAGAATTGGCTACTATAAGTATATCTTATATACCCTTCATTGTTATCCCTTCTCAAGAGTCTATAAGCATAGATTTCCCTTTGTAGCAAGGTACCATCAGTTTTAACATTAAAAAATTTTAAAGTTCAGCATAGAGTGTATAGTGAAGAATTTTCTGGGTGCTAGAAAATATCTGCTTTTTCAGCATATGTAAAGTTCTTGGTCCTATCCCAGTACTGAAAAACCCACTCATGGTACTGTACTAGTATAATCCTAGACCTTACAAGGTAGAGGAAGGAGCATCAGAAGTCTAAATTTCAGGCCAGACCAGACTGGGCTACATGAAATCAGACAGAGAGAAAGAGGATTAAAATTAAGAATTACTTTTACTTCCAAACCCACAAAACCAGTTCTTAAATGACTCACTGGAAAAACAGGGGAAAAAAACCCTGCATATGAGAAACTGAGTATTGTTTAGTGAGAGTCAAGTTTAAGAGGTCTTTGGAGGATGCTGAGCTAAAGCTGGCTTCAATCACATCTGCACTGAAGGGGGATTCTTCTACTGTTTAGCAACAGCAGGGGAATGTACCCTGAAACAGCAATTGTGAAGGATGTTTCATCTGCTGGAGTGTAGAGGGAGATAAGAAGGGTATCTTTAATGTAGGTGTTTGGACCTGATCCTGAAGATACAGCAATTCAAGTTCTGAAGCGTGAACTCAGACTCTGGAATTGGACTGCCTAGCCTGCTTTTGCCAAACTTTGAGATTCTGGACAAGGTACTTAAGTGCTATAAGCCTCACTGTAGGCATTTAGAACTGAGAGTGCCTGTTAGAAGATCCAGAGAAAGTAGTTCATAGGATTAGGTAAGATCGCATACATCCAGACCTCAGCACAATGTCCAGGAACAATCTCACTTGGCACACACATTTGTCCCTTACAGATAAGTGATTGGTTCTTAAGCATTCCTAGAAGATACTAAAACCTATGGATGCTCCAGCCCCTCATACAAAATGATGCAATATTTAAATATAATACATGTGAAACTCCTGTATCCTTTAAATGCCAGTAAATACAAAAACTGATGGGCTACAATGGCTAGGAAATGATGACAAAAGTCTATGCACTCAGTACAGACAGAATTTTCATGTTGGACAGGATCTCATCTATTTCAGGGGTTGGCCTTAAACTTACTGTATAGCAGAGGATGGCTATGAACTTCTGGTCTTCTTGCTTTTATGACAAGCATATGCTACCACATTTGTTTTATGGGCTGTTGAGGGTCCAACTCAAGGCTAGGCTACCTATGGATCTAAATCTTTAGTCCACGACACAATACTTTTTTTTTTTTTTAGATAGAATCTTGCCATATAGACTAATCTTCTACTAAACTTGGCAATCATTCTGCCTAACATAGTATCAGTATTTATAGGTGTATATTACTCCATCCATCAAGGCAAAATGCTTTTTGACTATCTGATCTGTAGTTGGCTGATTAAATGGATGTAGAACATATGGATATATAGGATCCACTATATCTCTGAGCATCATTGTGATGTTATATTGATGACAATGGTACTGTCTCTCCAAAGGCTATAAAAAGCATGTGAGCAGAAATCACGGCTGTTATAGTAAGTTGGAAAATATAGTCCCCTTGAGAGATTTACTGGATAACAACAATCAACTGATCAAATAGTAGAAGAATCCTCAGGCACAGCAAGGTTATAAAAGCTATGGCAATGATACAGTCTCACTACTGAAGACAAGGACCAGAAAAGGAGTTGGTACCCATAGGATTAATAAAGAGTACATAATTAGTATACCATTGATATGGTTTCTGGGATTTGATTTCATTTCAAAGATGAATAGAATTCAAGCCTGATCTTAGTACCTGTGAAGCATTTCTTGAAGAGTAAGTCTACTGTGATAGAAAGAATATCAATCTCAGTGTCAAATAAACAGTGTCTGATTCTTACATCATTTATGGAATACAAGGAAACATTTATTTTTTAGTACTGTTAGTGGAGATTGTGGTACTCTACACTGAAGCCAAGCTTCCACGTCATCTGCTGTGCTTTTGTGTGCTTGCTTACAGCTAGGTTCCTTATTGGAGCTTGCCTTCAGGGAATTACATCATGCAAAGTGGCATCCTCTTCTTGAGGAATGGGACGGTGGCCAAAGATTGAATGAAGCAAGGGTGAAAGGCTTCACCATGTCATTTACTTATGATTTGAAAGCCTGAGCTGGCTCCAGAGATTTCCTACCGAATCTAGTTGTAACCCTGTTATAAGCACACAACAGAGCAACTTTACTTCTCCACAACCATTTGTGTTTCACTTCTGATCATTCTGCCAACAACTCTCTCCAGCTGCTACTGATTCTGATTCTGATCCCAGAGTGCTTGTTACACCCAATTTTGAAAGTAGTGTAAAGGCACTCTGGTGCCACATAGACTTATGGCAAAAATGAAACGAGACCACATGCCTGGAAGTAAACAGTGCTAAAAATGGTGGTGGATGGATGACATTTAAAGACATATGCTAACTGAAGTAAACCATTCAGAAAGGATATATAGGATTCCATCATGTAATGGACCTGGAGGAGTCAGATTCATAGGGGCAGAATCTGTGGTGGTGCTGTGGGCAGATACATAGTGGGAAAGCAACTGTGGTTTAAAGGGCACTGAGATTCCCTCCTGCAAGATGGGAGCGTTCTGAAGATACACTGCATAATGATATAAGAAATTGACATTGCTGAACTAAACGTGGCTAAGGTGGAAAATTTTATGTTGTGAGTTCTTAAGCACAATTTGATATAAGAACACTAGAAACAGCTAGCACACTCACACTGCCTGGTTTACAGCTCACCCTTTCTGCCTTCCCCACTATCTGTTCACCTTCTTGGCAGGGGCACACAGTTGCAAGCATTATTGAGGCACCCTCCTCCCAATGACACCTTGCTTAGCATGTATGTCTCCATCATCTGATCTTTTCAATCACAGGCATCGCTTAGAAAGATATCTTCCCATACCTCTTTATACTGACAGTTTTTGAATGCTCTGAAATCACCCTGGCAGAGGTGCCAGAGGACTCCATTGAAGCCAACAACACTGTCATACCTCCTTTCTCTAACAAAACAAACACTTAAAAATCACCACCATAACCTTTGGAAAAGCACATCAAATTGCATCATGACTTAAAAGAAATTATATGGTGTCAGTGCCAGGATGTTGAAAGGAAGGGATTGAGACCAGCCAGGAGTCTGGTGAAGCTGACAGATATAATGATGTGGCTAAATACTGTGACAGATTTTAATGCAAATTCTAGGTTCAGGCTGTGTGTGTGTGTGTGTGTGTGTGTGTGTGTGTGTGTGCTCGAGCGCATGCGCGATCGCAAGTGGGCACACACGCACCTGTGCATGTGTACATGGTTATATGGATATTATCTGTAAAAGAGCAGAGTCAAGATCAGAAAATATGGGAGAAGGAACCAGCAAGATAAGCAGACAACTTTAAAGTTGCAGGGGAGGATTTTTTGTTCTTTGAAAGTAAAAACTGGTTATCGAGCTATAAGTATACACAGGGTCAGGTTATGGGCAGGGGTCTGTGTCTCAAAATGCCTATCTGACAAGCAAAACTAAAAAGCAGATATCAGTGCCTAGTTTGATATTTGGGATGACATCGCATGATGAAACAGGTATAGTTCATAGAAACAAATCAGGAGGTTGGAATGCCAAGCGAAAGTGATTCAGTGGAAGGGATGTTGTCCAGATAGATTGTGGAACTGATATGCAGCCAGAGATTGTCTCTCCTGACCTACTTTAAACAGCCCTCCTGGAGGGCTTATGAGGGTCAGCAGTGCTGGGCTCCTCCCCAGAGCCAGGCAGGGTTCTGCAGGTTTTAATGATTACAGCAGAGAGCTTGATCCCCTGGAAAGCCCTTGCGGTCCTAACCCAGCAAAAATGCATTGAATCTGACAGGTCAGCATTTGCCACCTCTGGTGACAATGCAAAGGAGAAACAAATTGTCCCATTTGTAAGTATCACACATGCATGAGATTAGGAGTTCCTCATTTGTTGTATAAAATTATATTTTAAATAAAAAAAATACTGTAAATCAGATGCTATGTTTCTGCTTTCTATTTGGTTTTGGTTTGGAGTTTGATACCAGGGTTTTTGTTCTGAAGAATTGGTGTTGAGAGATTAAGGAGTGAGAGCTGAATCCTTCTAAGGACATGAAAGACCATCTTTGCTATGAAGGTTTATACATATCACGTATCCACCCAAAGCATTCATAGAGGCAAAAAGGTGGGGGTTACGGAAAGATCAATTTTTAACTCAGTTCAAAATATAACAGCCCGATGATTAGGGCTTTTATAAATGATCTGTATTGTGTTGCAAAGTCGGAGGTCTCCATCACTCAGTTTTAAAGGTTAGGCAAATATATTTCTGCTAGCAAGCTGTAGGTCTCCCATGCTAGGAGAGAAAGTTAACTGTATTTGGAAGATCCACTGAAACATTAAATCTTTAAAAAATTATTATTAGGTGTGAATCCATGTTTGTTGTATGTATATGTTCATGTGGGTGTTTCACTTTTTTCTGCATATACATGTGTGTGTGTGTGTGTGTGTGTGTGTGTTTGTATGTGTGTGTGAAGGACAGAAGTTGACTTCAACCTTCTTTCTCAAATGTGTTACACCTTATTTTTCTGGGTAGGGTCTGTTACTGAACCTGGAGATCACCAATTTGACTACACAGGCCAGCCAGTAATCCCTAGAGGTAGATTGGTCCTATTCCCACTGTAGTGCTAGTATTATAGATGTGTTACTCTATTTTACATGGGTGCTGGCGATATAAACCCAGCTCCTCACACTTGTGCAGAAATCACTTGATCTCCTTAGCCATTTCCCCAATTCTAGCAACTCAAAATCTTCCTGTTCATACTTGTTAAAATGTACCAAATACTAGCTTTAACAAATGAACTAAAGAGATACAGCAAAGCACAGTGGCTAAGATCATAGATTTGGAAGCAGGATTACTTGGGCAGGAAACTTGTCTGCTAACTAACTGTGTGACTTTGGAAAAAGTATTTAATGTCTCTGTATCTGATACTTATTTGTAAAGTGGTAATTAAAGCAGTACTTGCACAGGGACTGTTGTAACAAGCACAGGGTTGAATACAGATGAAATACATAGACGGGGTCTGGTGAGTACTTCTTTGTATTCTTTCTGCTGCTATGCATGTATTATTCTGCATGACCCTCCCTCTCCTCCTCCTATCTACTTTAGTTTCAAAACTGATTCTTGCTTCGTGATTATCATTTTGCACTCTGGTAGAAAGAGAAGAGAGGCAGGCTTGCAGAATACAAATTTGTGGTGAAGTAATCATCAACTTGTCCATTCATAAAAATCTACAGTGAAGGATCCTTTCCTTTATGCAAGTAAGATCTATTAATTAATTAATTAATCAATTAATTATTAAATAGGGCCCCACTGTGTAGCTCATGCTGGCCTAGAACACGGTATGTAGCCCAGGCTGGCCTAGAACTCAAAAGGCTCCTCTCCTCCTTCCTCAGTCTCCTGAATGCTGGGATTGTAGGCCTGTGCCAACATGCCTGACATTTTTGAGGAAGGAAATTGTAAATGTGAAACAAGTCTAAAATGTGGTTCTTGAATTTAGACATTCAGCAGCGATACTCTACCTGAAGTCCCACTATAACAGCAAGAGCTTTGAGGGGCCCCCGGTTGTTTCCTCTCCCTGTATAACTGAATTGATGGCTCTTGTTCTTTTCCATGCAGAACATGAACATCTTTGTTCTCAGGCCCACAACAATGGCCACATTTGCCATTCATCTGAGATGGTTCTGTTACTGAAACACAATGCCCAGCTGCATTTTTATTCAGAGCTCAGAAGCCCAGCATCCCAATGACTGCTGACCCCATCTACCTATGTGAACAAGAGAACATTCTTTCAGTTGTGTTTGTAGGATATATGGAGTGAAAATGACAAATAGAAGCATGGAGGATTGCAAATAATTCTCAAGGATGGAGGGCTTCAAATAATTCTCAAGGAGTCTTTTCTAAAAATGGCAAATCTCCAATATCCCTTGAGATCACTCAGGTCTCAATGAGAAGAAAAAGCAGCTGATAAAACATTAAGCTCATTCAAAATTGCCCATTCCTCTTCAAAATTCCTACATGAAGGTTCATTCCGTTTAAAGTACAAGTTGCTGGTAGCACCACAAATCTTTCTCAAGAGAGTGAATCCACCTCAGGGCCAATTTCCCCTCTGTTCATACATATATTGCTCATCCAGCAGCCTTGCTTGGATAAAGCCCAGAGTCATTTTCATGGCAGTAGGGAGGGACAGCCAGAGTCATCATCAGTCATTTAGGCCTGTGCTGTTAACAACTGAATCAATAATGTCACCGCCATGGAGAGCACCTTCACAGCCTAGTTAGGATGTCTGAACTTGTCACATTACAAAGGCAAGGCATTTTTGAAAAGGTTTCTGTTTCAGGAAATGTATGAATGTCAAATATCCACAGAATTTTTGCAACTCTCTCCGTTCATAAACATGGGCTTATTTATGGATTGAATCTGAGTTGACTAATAAAAGAAATTATTGCTTATTTTTATAATAAGAGGTAATATAGATGGTTTTTTATGTCATTGTAAGAATGAAAAATGATGATAATTTTAGTTTCTTTCTCTTCATTTTCTTTCTTTTTTAAATCAAGGAAGTGTCTTCCTTTTGGGAACATGAGTCTAAGTCACTTCTGTGCTTGGCACATAATGTATGCCCAGTACCATTGACTGGCAATATGATAAAATGAGATGAATAGATGGTTTCTTAGACTCATGTTGTATGTAACCACAAAAAATTGATCATTTTCTTATTATGGACTATAAAATATTTGTTATTTTCTCAATGGAGCTCAGGTGTCTTTCGTTCCACAGTGATATTTGAAGCTTCATTCTAGATCCATTCATCCATCCATCTATCCATCCATCCATCCATCCATACAACCATACATACATACAAATGTTTCTAAGATACTTCCTTAAGGCATTTCTATGGCCACACCTACTTAATGGCTGACATTGCACCTTCTTAATACTACTGCCCTTAGAATACTACCTTCTCTGTCCAGTATCTGTACCAGAACCTTATGGATTACAGCACAGTGATTAGGAGTAGTGGGGCTCCCTGAGGCCAGCAATATGGTGGATATAGAGTCTTTGACAGTAAATATATTAGTCATTTTGATGTATACAAGACCATCTGTAATACTCCTTGAAGGTGCATATGTTATAGTCTATAAAAAGCCATCAGTGGGACTATTTCATAAATGTTTTGAGTGATATAAAGTCTACAGCCATGTTTTTATCAATGTTTCAAAGATTCACTGCCTCAAATGTATCTGTCTGTCTATATGTCTATATGGTCATCATGTGCATCCTTTAGTGTAGATGTCAGAAAAGGGCATGTTAGAACTAGGCTTACAGGTGATTGAGAGGTATGGCATGGGTGCTTGGAACTGAACTGTAGTTCACTACAAAAGCAGCAAGTGCTCATACCTGCTGAGCGTCTCTCCAGCTCCTAATATATTGACTTTTAAGGTGGCCAAGTTTTGAGCACAATCCAGAACAGCAATTCTAACCCAGATAATCACTCAATAGTGACTTTCCCTGACTTCCTTTACATATAATGAGAATTTCCTGGAGTGTTTTCTAAGTTTGATTAATTTTTTTTACAATCACTCTATAATATGATGAAACACACTGATAATGAACCTTTAAATCATACTGTAAGATCCCATTAGGACAGAAGTTGGCAGTATTTATTGCTTTAAGTTTGGAATCTAAAATGTTGAGTGACACATAATAATCTCTCAATAGATACTGAGTGGGTGAATAAATGGATATTTCAAATTTTGGCTAAAAAGCTCTCCAGGATTTCTTAGGTACAATCTGGTTTCCTACGCTGACAATCATAGGTCATTAAATCATGGGTCATATAATCATTGTTTTAAAGCTGGGTCTTGGTGGTAAAAAACTTTTATCCAAGCACTTAGGAGGTAGATGCAGAAGGATCTTTTTGAGTTTAAGGCCAGCCTGGTCTACTCACTCCTCTATTGCTGGTGGGAATGCAAGCTGATACAACCTCTCTGGAAATCAGTTTGGCAGACCCTCAGAAAAATGAACATAATACTACCTGAGGACCCAGCTATTCCACTCCTGGGCATATACTCAGAAGATGCTCCAACATGTAATAAAGACACATGTTCCACTATGTTCATAGCAGCCATATTTATAATAGCCAGAAAGTGGAAACAACCCAGATGTCCCTCAACAGAGGAATGGATACAGATAATGTGGTACATTTACACAATGGAATACTACTCAGCTATTAAAAACAATAACTTCATGAAATTCGCAGACAAATGGATGGAACTTGAAAATATCATCCTGAATGAGGTAACGCAGTCACAAAAGAATGAACATGGTATATACTCACTGGTAAGTGGTTATTAGCCCAAAAGTTCGAAATACCCAAGAGTCACTTCACAACAAGAGTAGGGCTGAATGTGAGAACCCAGATGGAGGAGTTGGAGAAGGGACTAAAGGAGCTGAGGGAGTTTGCAACCCCAGGGAGGGAGCAACAGTGGCAACTGGCCTGACCCATCCATACTCCCGGAGACTGATCCACCAGCCAAAGAATACACATGGAGGGACCCATGGTGTTGGCCACATATGTGGCAGAGGAGGGTCTTGTTAGCCATCAGGGGGAGCATAGGTCTTTGGGCCTGAGGGTGTTAGATGCCCCAGTATAAGAGAATGCCAAGGAGGGAAGACAAGAGTGGATGGGTGGGTGGGTGGGGGAATACCCCCATAGTGGCAGGAGGAGGGAGAGGAAATGGAGAGGTTCCAAAGAGTAGATCTGGAAAGGAGAAAACATTTGAAATGTAAATAAAGTATGAAAAAAGATAACAACAAAGAAAAATAAAATAAAAATTTCTAGGATAGCCAGGACTATAGAGAGAAACCTTGTCTTGGACTCCCCTCTAAAAATCATTGTTTTAAAAGACACTGAAGCTATGTGTCACTATGCTAAGCTTTAGGAGCTGAACACGGCTATTTTGTTCTCTTTCCTGCACTGTTTTAATCATTCTTGTAGTTGAAAATAACTCATGGCACATTTTCTATTTAAATTCTATATTATGAAGGAAAAAACATTGCCTTCAAAGTGGAGAAATTTATAGCTCTCATCTTAACTAAGTGGTCAAGGTTCACCATGCCAGTCAGTAATAAAACATGAACATCATGTAGCCACTGTAGGATGTCCTCAGAAAGAGATGTCACCTTTGCTATTCTTTCCCTAAGACCATCACAGAGAAACAGAAGATCATCGAAAAATGAGGATCATGCATCTAAACAGCAAAACAGTATTCTGCAAAAGTGTAAAGGTCACAAAATAAAAAAAAAAAAGGAAGGCTTAAGAATGAATTTGAGCAAACTATGGAGTCAAGAATAATCCTGTAGAATTCTGGATCAGAAAAACACCACTAGTGAAAACATTGCAAAATAGGAGTAAAATCTGTAGTTTAGTTACCAGTATCATCCTAACACTAATATTTTGGTTTAGACCATTAAATTATGATTATGTATCACTATATGAGAAACAATAATGATTTTTCTGTGGAACTCGATGTCTCATGTCTTACATGTGTCAGTTTTCTGCAGGTTTGAAACTATTTAAAAATTAAAAGTGAAAAAAAAAATAAAACCAAAAGCAATAGAAGGTAAGCAGGTTTTGCTTTGTTTTGTTTTGTTTGTTTGTTTGCTTTCCTGGACAGACACATATATGCAAGTCTCAAGGTACCTAAAATGAGTGTTTTGAATTGAGACACTTCTGAGATAATTGCTTTTTGGAGTTGAAATATCATTTGGAGCTGGAATCAAAAGACTTTCCCCAATAATCTAAACAACTAACGAGAGCAGAAATGTGTTGCCACAATGCTTTCTAGAAGTCAACAGATAAAAGTGCCCACTAGATAACATTCTGTTCTAAAAATTCAAAACACTTGAGACCACAGCAATGATAAGAATTCAAGCATCCCACTAGGAACTTAGGTTATCTGTTCAAGAAGTGTTTGAAGTGCTCTTTAGGGCTATTTCATTTTGACTTTTGACATTGAAACTTGAGATGTTAGAAAAATACTTACTTATACTTACTGATTGCCATTGGGAAGTATTAGCTGATTTGATTAAAAGACATATTTTTATTTTTAAATGATTTTCTCTAACTACACAAAAATATCTAACCAAAGACTTATTTTGTTTGAGGTGTGGTCTCATGTAATGTTGGTCCTATTAGTCTTAAGCTCAATATGCAGACAAGGATGACCCTTAAGCATAACAATTCAGCCTACATTGCCTAAGTGCTGTGACTATACACGTGCACCAAAAGACTTTGAAACTTGTTGAAATACTCTTCCTTACGAATGAAATTAATTTCCTTAGTTTTGGAATGATGAAAAAAACAACATGATGTGCATGTGCTACTCTTTTCTTATTAAATACGTATGATAGTCATCGCTAATCAATTACTTCACTGTTTTGACTTTATGATCTTTTGTAATGAGGACCACTGGGTGGCTAAGCTATTAATGAGTCCACTTGTGCAGTAAGAATAACTTACCATCTCACATAGAGACTGCCATGGCCACATATGCGGCAGAGGAGGGACTTGTTAGCCATCAGGGGGAGGAGAGGCCCTTGGGCCTGCGGGTATTAGATACCCCAGTATAGGAGAATGCCAAGGAGGGAAGATGAGAGTGGGTGGGTGGGTGGGTGGGTGGGGGAATACCTCCATAGAGGCAGGGGAGGGGGGAGGGAATAGGGATGTTCCAAAGGGGAGATCTGGAAAGGGGAAAACATTTGAAATGTAAATAAAGTAGAAAAAAATAAAGAATGACCAAGGCATTAAAAAAAAAAAAAAAAAAAAGAATGAGAATGAATCGAGAAAGCAGACCCTAACACAGCTTTTCTAGTTGGTAACTTGATAAAGTTGTTTTTTTAAAAAGTAACTTCCTTCCCCCCTCTCCCTCCTTCCTTTCCTCTTTTCTTTCTTTCTTTCTTTCTTTCTTTCTTTCTTTCTTTCTTCCTTCCTTCCTTCCTTCCTTCCTTCCTTCCTTCCTTCTTTCTGTGTGTGCAGATGTGTCTGAAAGTCAAAGGAAAACTTGTGGCAGTTGGTTTTGTCTTTCCACCAATGTATATCCTGGGGATTTAACTCAGGCCATCAGATTTTGTGGTAAACATCTTTACCAACTGAAGCATCATGTTGGTCTAGCTCACTGCAACTTTTAGAAATTGTTCTTGTGTTCTCACATCCTTCATATAGTTATAGTGACAATCAAATAGAACCATACATATAAAAATGCCTTACAAAGTATCAAGAATTATATGAATAGAAGACAATCTTATCAAGAGAGTTAAGAAAATCAAAGAGTGGAGCAGAGACTGAAGGAAAGGCCACCCAGAGACCTCCCTGCCTAGGGATCTATCCAATCTACAGACACCAAACCCAGATACTATTGTTGATGCCAAGAAGTGCTTACTGACAGGAGCCTGGTATAGCTGTCCCCTGAGAGGCTCTGTCAGCACCTGATCAATACAGATGTGGATGTATGCAGCTAAACATTGGACTGAGCACAGGGTCCCCAATGGAAGAGTTATAGAAAGGACTGTGGGAGCTGAAGGGGTTTGCAACCCCATAGAAAGAACAATATCAACCAACCAGACTTCCTGTCCAGAGCTCCCAGGGACTAAACCACCAACCAAGGAGTACGCATGGAGGGACCCAGGGCTCCAGCTGGATATGTAGCAGAGAACTGCCTTATCAGGCATCAATGGGAAGGGATCCCCTTGGTCCTGTGGAGGCTCAATGACCCAGGGTAGGGGAATGCCAGGGCAGGGAGGCAGGAGTGGGTGGGTGGGTGAGCACCATCATAGAAGCAGGGGAGGGGAGATGGGATAGGGAGTTTGTGGAGGGGAAATTGGGAAGGGGATAACATTTGAAATGTCAATAAATAAAATAACCAATAAAAAAAGAAAAAAAAAGTCAGTGCATTTCACTGACATATTTTGATCACCATTTGTTTTCTTACCACTGTCCCTTCGATGTTATTTATGTCAGGAATAAAATACTTCCTTATATTAGGTGATATACATTACTAAGAACCCAATTTTTTTATCTATATGTTAACATCTTTCTCCCTTATACTTCTGCTAAACCTCTTTTCTGAGCTCCAAATAGATTTGTCTTTGTATTTGGACATACCATGGGAACCTTGCCTGAACACGTACAGGCATTAAGTCTTCAGCTAATTTCTAATCTGTTTTCTCCTTAGGTCTATCACCTCATTAAATACACAAGAAATTATTCAAACAAGCAAGTAAGGAAACAAACAAACAAACAAACAAACACCCAGGAGCTAGCTATAATCTTCTATTCATGACATTTAATTCATAATCAAACAACGTAGAATTTTACTGCCAAAATACCATTCAATCTAGTCTTGCTACTTTTTGGAGGGTCTTTCCTAGATCATGAAAGCTTTGCTATTAGTTTTCATTTGGTACTAGGTTCTTTACCTGTAAATATTTATTACTATTTATAATTCTATAATAATACTATTTTTTATTAGTTATTTACTCTTTGTATATTCTTTTAAATTTCTTGACATTTTTATTTTTTTGAGACAGGCTCTCACCTTGCCATCCTGGTTGGCCTTGAGTTCATTATGCAGATCAGGCTGCCCAAAACTCATAGAGATCACCTACCCCTGTCTCTTGTATGCCAGGATTAAAGATGTGTGCCATCATGGCAAGCCAAAATTTAAAAAATATTTAAAATGCACTTGGACACATGTACACATACATATCACACACACATAAGTGGGACATTCACTTGGGAAGAAAAATTTTGGTGGGAAGGGAAAAGGGATGAAAAGATAATGAAGAGAACTTTAATCAAATAAAAGAGCATTATTTATATGTATGAAAGTGAAAGAAAAAGTAAATTAAGAGTTCCTACTTCTTATTTTGTGTGAAGCAATGTGCACATTGGGATTGCAAAGATCTATAAGGAAGGAACTATTTTCAGTATAGTGCAGCCATACTAGTTTGGCCTGAAGCAATACAATAGCAGCTGGGGCTTTAGAAAGGTAAAGAAAATTGCCACTCATCCTTTACTGTCATACAGTGTGGCATCCATTATATGACCATAGAGCAAAAGTCTTAGGGACCAATGCAAAGTTTACAATGCCCAAATCGAAATACAGAATGTCACTGGATTCCTAACACTGTAGCTGAGCTCCTAAACCTACTCTGAAAGAACTTTTCACCCCATGTAGGAAAAAAAAAACCACCAGTGGTTTACTATTATATAATCCTGTTATTACAAGTGACAAATCACTCTGATGCAAACTTCCTGTTCCAACAACAGGACAGTCTTTCTAAATCACTGAGACCCTTGACTCAGATGTCAATTTTGGATCTCCTAATTCTACCTTTGGGCACTTCAGGAAACCTTACAGTTTTTCTCTTATTATATTGAAGCATGAAATGTGTGTCTCTGTGTGTGTGTGCGTGCGTGCGCATGTGCACACATGTCTATGCATATGTATGCACTGAATTCAAAAGAACAAAAAGTCACTACACAATTGAGATGACATATAAATTGGAAGTTGGTTGAAAGTAATAAATCTCTAATCTTCTATTAGGCTCCAGAAATCTTGGTGTTATAGTTTAGTAATATTTTCATTATTTCAAAGACTCAGATTTTGTTGCCTCTGAGGCATTGCAAAGGTGTCCATAGAAATAGAGAATAAATGTCATACCCAGAGTAGGAAAGCAAAAACAGGGTGAAAAAATGATGAGGAGCAAAGTAATGGAAGGTAGAAGGGATGTGTGGGAAAACTGCAGAAGCCATTAGGACCTTAGAATAAGTCTTTAGCAAGGAAGAAATCTGAAAGTCAAGAGGTGAGGGTGAATGAAGTAGTACTTCACTTGGCCACTTCCTCTCCTTCTCCTAACATATCAATATTTGGATAATATAATGTGGAAATACAAATGCATTTCTTTAAAACTCCAAACTGTATTTAAAATAAATGTATCTTTATCATCTACATATTTTTTAAACCTCAGATAGAACATTATACAAAATTGTTCTTCATATATTTAAAATTGTTTTCTTGAAACCCTGCCATCTCAAGATGTCTATACCAGAATTCAAAGAACCTTTGATTTACATATGTTAAACACTGTTAGATCTGGGAATATGGATTAATGCTAGAGTACTTACCTTCCACGAGAGAAACCTTGAGTTGAATAGTTAAATCTCCAGTAAACACACACACACACACACACACACACACACACACACACGCAAATGCACATGCATGCAGACACATGTACACACACACCAACACACGCACTCATATTCTAAATTTTTATTCATAACAAAGTTCACATGTAGATCATTCTACCACAATTGTGGGTATGATAAAACTACAATCTTAAGTATAGGTACTTATGGTACAACCAGAATCTAAAATCATTCTTTTAAAATTTTAAACTTCTGTTAATATTTATTAATATCTGCTGCTGCAATAAATATTATAGCAGTCTTTTTGATAACATATGCTATTTAAGGCAAATTATATTTGTATGCGAATTTGGAAAGAAAATTATATTTAGAAGGACTGAGATACAAAGGTGATGCAAGAATATAGTGGGACTAGGCTTGTTACCAAAAGGAGTGTGTGCACATACCAGCATCCCTCCCCTTGTGGTCTGCAATCTCTGTGGACAAAGAACTTGCAAACACAGCATCCTGGCTTTTAGGATCTCTATTATCCATTCTTCTATTTTAATTTTTTAAAATGTAAAATGTATTTATTTTGTATGTGTGATGTTTGTACATTAAGTATGGTCACACATACCATAGTGCATATATGTAGATCAGAAAATAACTTTGGGAATAAATTCTCATCTTACAATATTTGAGACAAGGTGAGAGCCTCTTGCTTCTGCTGCTGCACTGTTGTATGTCCTGCCAGGTGGTCCAGGATCTCAATACTGTACCCCTTATCACCTCCCCAAGCCATTTTTGTTATGTGGTTGTCATGTGACACAGGTCTGTAATATCCAAATGGAAGTGTTATGGTAAAAGCTGCTAAAGATCTCTGGCTTTGTCAGAAAAAAACAAAACAAACCAAAAATAGACTTCTAGAGAGTATACTCTTTTGATCTCTTTATTTTGTTTCTTTCTCTTAGTTTTGGACAGTGTATCAACCATGTATCCCTGACTGGTTTCAAACTCACAACAATTTTCCTGCCTCAGCCTCTTGAGGAGTTGAGGTTATATGTGTATCCAACACATGGTGCCATTGTTCACTCTCCCTCTCTCTCTCTATTCAAATCCTATACAAATGCTGGTGTATCGTTTAGTAGCCATTTCATGCCAATCACATGCTAAGCTTGAGTCAAACTCAATGAAAGCAATGGGAATGTAAGATGACATTGTTGAACCTCTAGTATCTTACTTCCAGACATCTTAACGCTATAGCCAAATACAGGTTTATTCACTTAAACCATCACATGCCATATGTGCCTTTGCATTGCTTATAACCATGGGGCTCGTGATACAAAACCCCAGACAACAAAATGGAGATATGGAAAATAATGAAGGCTATCAACCACTCTACATTGTGGGGTAATTTAAGAGGATGTGGCTTGGGCCACGAAGAAGAAAGATTCAAGCCAATTTAGACAGCTTCTAGGATTTGATCTTTGTCTCTTTACCACTATGCTTGATTGGTAGTAAGAAATGAAATGGAATTTAATGCACAAAGGATGTAGGTATACACTTCTACAAGGCTCTCAGCTTGTAAAGAGAGTGTTGTATGTTTGTATATGTGTTGCATGGAAGTATATGTGTACTTGTTCTCAGAAAGAGAGGGGCTTCTAACCTAAGGATCAATGCTGCTTAGACATAGGAAATTCCAGAGGTGTTTTCCCTACAATGCAGTATAAAAATCAAATGCTATTTTGTCAGTTACTCCTAAATTAAGGCAACATTCCCTTGAAACTGAAAAAGGTCAATAGTAGAAATACTTTCTTTTCCTTTTCTAACTTAATGAACAAAGTGAACAAATAAAAACAAACAACCACAATAAAACTGATGCAAGTTCCACATAATTTCCTGAAGTGTCAGTCACACATTCAAGGTCTCAAGAGGTCAAACTATGGAAAATCTAATGTATTCAATAATGTAAAACTTTTTCTGTTAATTTGAACTTTATACCACACACATGTAATCCTGGCCTTAAGGAGGCAGATCAGGAGGATAATGAGTTCAAGGCCAAACCAGGTTACATAGTAACTCTGTCTTAAAACAAAGCCCAAACAAATTGGAAAGGAGGAAGTCAAGATAACACTATTTGAAGATGATATGATGGTATGCATAAGTGACCCAAAAAATCCATGAGAGAATTCCCAAAACTGATAAACAACTTCAGCAAAGTGGCTGGATACCAAGTTAACTCAAACAAATCAGTAGACTTCCTCTATTCAAAGGATAAATGGGCTCAGAAAGAAATTAGGGAAATTACACCATTTACAATAGTCACAAATAATATAACATATCTTGATGTGACACTAATCAAGCAAGTGAAAGATCTGTACAACAAGAACTTCAAGTCTCTGAAGAAAGAAATAGAAGACCTCAGAAGATGGAACGATCTCCCATGCTCATGGATTGGCAGGATTAATATAGTTAAAATGGCCATCCTGCCGAAAGCGATCTACAGATTCAATGTAATCCCCATCAAAATCCCAACTCAATTCTTCATAGACGTAGAAAGAGCAATTCTCAAATTCATATGGAATAACAAAAAACCCAGGGTAGCAAAAACTATTCTCAACAATAAAAGAACTTCTGGGGGAATCAGCCTCCCTGACCTCAAGCTGTACTACAGAGCAGTAGTGATAAAAACTGCATGGTATTGGTACAGTGACAGGCATGTAGATCAGTGGAATAGAATTGAAGACCCAGAAATGAACGTACACACTTACGGTCACTTGATCTTTGACAAAGGAGCTAAAACCATCCAGTGGAAAAAAGACAGCATTTTCAAAAAATGGTGCTGGCTCAACTGGCGGTCTACATGTAGAAGAATGCAAATTGATCCATTCCTATCTCCCTGTAAAAGCTCAAGTACAAGTGGATCAAGGACTGTGACATAAAACCAGATTCACTGAATCTAATAGAAGAGAAAGTAGGGAAAAGTCTGAAACACATGGGCACAGGGGAAAAGTTCCTGAACAGAACACCAAGGGCTTATGCTCTAAGATCAAGAATCGATAGATGGGACTTCATAAAACTGCAAATCTTCTGTAAGGTAAAGAACACTGTCAATAAGACAAAATGGCAACCAACAGATTGGGAAAAAAATCTTTACCAATCCTACATCCAATAGAGGGCTAATATCCAATATACACAAAGAACTCAAGAAATTAGAATCAAGAGAACCAAATAACCCTATCAAAAATTGGGGAACAGAGCTAAACAAAGAGTTCTCAACTGAGGAAACTCAAATGGCTGAGAAGCACCTAAAGAAATGTTCAACATCCTTAGTCATCAGGGAAATGCAAATCAAAACAACCCTGAGATTCTACCTCACAGCAGTCAGAATGGCTAAGCTCAAAAACTCAGGTGACAGCAGATGTTGGCGAGGATGTGGAGAAAGAAGAACATTCCTCCGTTGCTGGTGGGATTGCAAGCTGATACAACCTCTCTGGAAATCAGTTTGGCAGACCCTCAGAAAATTAAACATAATACTTCCTGAGTACCCAGCTATACCACTCCTGGGCATATACCCAGAAGATGCTCCAATATGTAATAAGGAGATATGGTCCACTATGTTCATAGCAGCCATGTTTATAATAGCCAGAAGCTGGAAACAACTCAGATGTCCCTCCACAGAGGAATGGATACAGAAAATGTGGTACATTTACACAATGGAATACTACTCAGTTATTAAAAACAATGACTTCATGAAATTCATAGGCAAATGGATAGAACTTGAAAATATCATCCTGAGTGAGATAACTCAGTCACAAAAGAAAACACACCATATGTACTCACTGATAAGTAGATATTAGCCAAAATGAAGCTCAGAATACCCATGATACAACTCACAGACCATATGAAACCCAAAAAGAAAGAAGATCACACCAAAGTGTGGATGCTACTACTCAGTAAGGAGAAGAGAATATATCTGAGAAGTAGAGGGTGAGAGGGATCTGGGAGGGAGAGAGGAGGAGTAGGTTAAAAGGGGGGCCTGTTCAGATATGGAAAGAGATGGGGGAATTTGAATGGAGGTGTGTAGCAGTGGGGGAGGGGAAACTATGGATAGCCACTAGAAAGTCCCAGATGCCAGGGACCGAAGAGTTTTCCAGGACCCAACAGGGAGGACTTTAGCTGAAATACCCAACCAAGGGGAGATAGAACCTGTAGAGACCATATCCAGTGGATAGGCACAGCCCCCAGTTGAGGGCCTCCAGTTGAGAGATGGGACCACCCACCCACCTCAAAAATATTAATCCAGAATTCCTCCTGTCAAAAGGAAATGCAGAGACAAAGAGTTGAGCAGAGACTGAAGAAAAGGCCATTCAGAGACTGCCCCACCTGGAGATCCATCCCATCTGCTGAGACCAAACCCAGAAACTATTGCTGATGCCAATTAAGTCTTTACTGACAGGAGTTCAGTATGGCTGTCCCCTGAGAGGCTCTGCCAGAGCCAGACCAATACAGATACGGATATATACAGCCAAACACTGGACTGAGTGTGGGGATCCCAATGAGGAAGTTAGGGCAAGGACTGTATGAGCTGAAGGTGTTTGCAGTCTCATAGGAAGAACAACAATACCAAACAACCAGATCCTGCAAAGCTCCCAGGGACTAAACCACCAAACAAAGCATACATTGGGGGTGGGGAGGGCATGGCTCCAGCTGGATATGTAGCAGAGGATTGCCTTATCTGGCATCACTGGGAGGGGAGCCCCTTGGTCCTATGGAGGCTTGACAGCACAGGATAGGGGAAATCTAGGCTGCTGAGGCAGGAGTGGGTGGGTGGGTGGGGCAGCACCCTCATAGTGGCAGGAGAGAGGGAGGAGCGATAGGGAGTTTGTGGAGGGGAAGCTGGGAAGGGACTAATATTTGAAATGTAAAAAATGAAACAACCAATAAAATAAGAAAGAAAAAACCAAAACAAAAGTCAAAACCAAAAAACAATCAAACAAGTGAAAGTAAGAAAAGAAAATGCACGTGAAGTGATAATAGAGGAAAGGGGTGTAGTCACTGAAAGAGGCAGAAAATCAATAGCTGTGTGCTTCTTTCTTGGAAAGGAAAAGTCTTCCTTAGAGGATGAACTTTGTTTAAGTCTTGCCCTATACAATTTGTTCCTCTTGCTAATTTTTGGATATGAGCTCTAAAAAGTATATTTTATTTGCTATATTTAGACTAAACTAACAGTGTTTATCATAGCTCTAAGTAGCTGAGTAGTATTTAGAGGTCACTGGCCATTAGCATTTAGCTCACTTGCTAAAGTCACAGAGATGACTATGAGGCCTCGAGGATGAGTTAGGATTTCAGGTGAGGTACGAGGACCTTTTCCAAGTCCTTCACACAACAGTAACAGGGCTATCAGAGAAATAAGCATTCAATTTCCAGTTTCAGGGGAGAAATGAGCTCTGGCTTGATTATCATTTATGGTGATTGAGTTGCCTCTGATATGGAAGCCAGCCTCGCTGGTGAGCTTTATGGACAATGCTTTCAACAACTGTCCAGTTAATCTCTTTAGCTATTGCATCTTTCCTAGATTCCATTGTCTCCTACATTAATGCTGTAAAATTCAGAAATGAAGTTTAAGCAAAATACAAATGTGGTTCTATTTTAGGATGGTAGAAATGCTATCCACATTAGCCCAAGATTCAGAGGTAGAGATGACAGGATGGCCTTTTTAGAATCATGACAAAGGAACTGCACGAAATCATGAGGCTTATTCCAGCCTATGGTAAAGATAACGAGTAAGTTATCCCCACAGGAAATAAGAATGTTGGAAACCAACATAAAGACAGCTTGGTCCAGTTAGCCAGACTACATGGTGTGCATTTCCTTTCTCTTTTTTCAAGCTCAAGGAGTCTGTGTGAGTTTTCTTTAAACTTTTTATTTTTTTAAAAATGACAATAGCAGGTTTTCTTTTGTCAAGGCAATTGTTAAAACAAATGTAGGAACAAAGTAACAGATAAACATATGAAAGGGGCTATTGGCTTTGCCTAGGGGAGAGCAAATATAACTTGAGTTAAGTACCACAAATGATGAGCAAAACTAGTTAATACTGGATGCAGACAAAATAGAAAGTAGTGCAAGACAAGTAATGTTGTGTGTAAAGCCTACAGTGAATACTCTGCCTATTTGATGTGTGTGCATATGTGTTTATATGTGTGTGCACATGTGCTCACATGCGCACCGTGGCATGTGTGTAGAGATCAGAGAACAACTTGTGACAATCCGATCTCTCCTTTCCAGTGTGGACCCTGGGGATTGGACTCAGGTCATCAGGTGTAGGCTTGGTGGCAAGCTCCTTTACCAGTGGAGTCACCTCATTTGTCCTTTCTTTTTTGTCTTGTCAAATGCTATAAAGTATTCTAGGTTTCAAGGGATACACAATCCATTTTCACACAGTCTTCTGTGCAAGTTAAAAATGATATTAATATTCTTATCTCTCTTGCAACAGAAAAAACATAAAAGCTAAACCGAAAAGTATTCATTGTGTTGGTACTATGACCTCAGCATGTATGCATGCATGCATGCATGCATACATACATATGTATGCATGTACACGCACAAGCACTTGTATACACTTGCTAAACGTCTTAGTTCCATGTTGGATTTTTGAGTGAGACCTGTATTTGTTGCCCTTTCCTACCCTTTTAGAACGTATATTTCTTTTCCCAAACTAACCATTACTGAGGACCCATGCGGACCAAGCACAGTGCTAAATACTTTTCATACAACACTTGTAATCTTTATATGCAGTCTGAGCTCCCTTCATACCTCCTCCATGTTATAGAGGGGAAATAAGCTTAGAGCCTTTCTGTAGGTCACAGATAGTAACAAGGTCAGTCGGTTGTAGAACTGTGGGAATCTGAAGCTGCAGCAGAGGTACTGGAAAAGGGACAGAGAGTGACCAGCATAGATGGATTGGTGTGCAGATTATGATAGTCTAGGTAATCAATCATAACATGAAATGAAAAACTCATATAGTTTTCATCAACTATATCAGCCAACTCATTGTAGGTCAGAGAGAAAAGTTTGGTGCATAGCCATTCTAAAGTCTCACCTTAGATAACAAAAAGAACAGATAAAATTTGAGCTTTGGCAAGATCCCTTACAACTTAAGTTTCATAAAAGACTACTTAATTAATAGGCAATTCATTTGCCCTCCCTTCATTTCAGTTTTGTGTAGGCTTAAAATAAAGGGAAAGCAAAAATCAAACTAAACCAAACACAAACACAAAACAAAGAACAACTCCCCAAACCAACCGACCAACCAAACAAAAATATCCCCTTTGAAACCACATAGTAAAATTGAAAAGGAAAATAATGCGAATGGTCCTAAGACTTAGAAAGCAAACTTTAAGGTTTCCACATTAAACACAGAGGTGAATATCTGAGGGCAATGAAATTAACTAGAATCACCATGAAAAACAGCAATTTTCTAACCTTATCTTTCTTCAGAGGTGTCAAGAATAACCATCTTGCTATTATAGCATGCTAGGCTTATAGGGGGTCAGCACTACACTTGATTTGAAAAGAACATTTCTCACGACAGCACTTAGTATGAGAACCTGTTTCTCGGTTATGTAATGCATTTTGAAGGATATTAAGGAAGGATCATATGTAGATAATCTATGCTATAAAATCTAAGGTGTTGAAATAAGAACAATATAAAAATGAGCTAATTTTATGCACATGCATAAAAACTACCTACATCATTTCATTCAAAATGAGAAACTCCAAGTTAGGTATCAAGGAACTTCCTTACAAGTATTCAACAGATGTAAATGGTGTGCTTTCTAGTACTGGGTAAGAGAAGGAAAGCAAAACGTAAAACACACACACACACACACACACACAAACACACACACACACGCACTCACCTGAACACACATCAAGTACAGTTCTGAGAAAAAGAGAAGTCACCAAAATCTATTCGTATGGCATAAGGTATTATGAGTAACATCATTTGTGATTATATCCATCTTTGCGTTTCTCAAAATTCTATTTTTGAATCGTTGCTTATATTCATGCCTAAAATAGCTTATTTTTGATTCTTTGATGGTCTTACAAAAATGAAAGGTTACATAAAGCATTTTTTTTTAATCAGGAGTGATTAGACATGGATAAATATTTACATTAAGCAGTTCACAGAGGAGAGGAGTATTGTTCTTTAAGGAATTGCACAGTCAAAATTTTTAACTGATTGAGATTTAATATGTCAGATCAGGATTATAAATAATATCACAGCAGACTTCTTTTTCCTATTTTTTGCCTCTTTCCTTTTCTATTGTCCCATTTCTTTCTTGACATATGTAGACAGTCCTCTCTCTAACCCTCCTTCAGGTCTGAAGAAACTCCAAGGAATATAAGGCTCAGCTGGTTATATGGAAAAATACAGAGAGTATCGAAATCTCAAAGCTGTATGCTTAAGCAAAGCATACTTTGCTTTAAAGTATGGTATAAAATTTAAGGCATCTCTATATAATATTTTAGTTTTTCATTTCTTATATGTGACTGAATTAGGAAGATACATACTTATAAAATAAAAATTCCAGAGTTCCTGTGTTTTCCAGTCACAGCGCTCATTTAAAGCTCTGACATGGCAAGCTTTTGTTTGCTATAGTTCATTTGTCCGGGTGCTTGCTGCATACCAATACATATCATCTCTCTACAACCATCGACCATGTAGATGCATTTATTTGTTAGTCAATATATATTCTGTGAATTACATTCTGCAAATTTGAACACAAACAAAATGTGGTCGCTATAATCCCTAACACTGCACAGATGTCTTGAAGAGATTGGAGAAATCTGTCACCAGGAGGGTGACTATCTGAGAATTATAAAATGCATTTGGATGGACAAATTAGAGATCAGGTTCAAGCAGTAACACAATCCAAACTTTGTAATTTCATCAGGGCTGTGGGATGAAGTCAAATAATAGGTATAGTCATCAATTTATATTTAAGTACTGAAAATGCAAAAGGAACCATGCATACAGGAAGAAAGGAAACACACATACACAGAGAAACAGAAAGGAAAATCCTAACAAATGATATCCAGAAGAAAAGAATCAAGGAAAAACATCCAGCTGTGGTAAAGTGCTCTCAAATTGCCATTTATGGAACCAATGCATGGAATAGACATTTCTCAATGTAGAGGGTAGAAACAGAACATTATTAAGAACAGAGCAGGATCTTTGGCAAAGTACCAATGAAATTACACTTTTCCGTAGTAAAGAAAATGGAGGGTGTGAAATAATGTCAGTTAGAAAGAAATGCATTCTACTGGAGAGAATCGGCACTATTCCTGGAAGAATAGCCATCACACTTAGAAACCCTGAGAATTCTGGGAAACACTGACTGCAGAGACAAGATTTACTGATTCAAACCAACACTTCAGTTGTGTTTAAGGGATAAACCATAATTATAATAATATCCTAGGATGAGAAAATTAATATCTATAAGTAGGAGTGATATTCAAAATGATATACATAATCACTACTATGAGACAGACACAAAGAAGTCCGGCATAGGCCATGATCAATCAGAGAAGCATTGAAGATTTAAAATGAAAAGAAATTGGTATCTGAGGAAACACTGGCTGAAAATTAGTGCTTTGCTAAACACACATAATGATTTCCAATGAACATTTCAGAGCATCCTCCCTTTTCGGCAATGACCCCCTTCATTAAAGGTAGTAGAAAATAGTTTAAAACTTCTTATCTTTTAAAACACCTCCTTCATATGGCTTGTATCAAACTTACCACAACTATGTAAAACAGGTAAGAAATAGACTAAACAGGTTCAGATTACTAAGAAACAACTAGAAAACATTTAGAAAATTGGGACGGGGCATGAGTATAAATTTAAAAATTATTCCCAGGCTGGAAAGATGGCTCAAGATCTAAACTGATATTGTAGAGGACTGCAGTCCAGTTTCTAGCATCCATATCCAGTGGGTAACTGTCCCATGTAACTCCAGCTCCAGGGGATCTGTCGCCCTCTACTGGACGCTTGGGACACCCACGGGTATTGACACAAAAATTAAAATAAATTAGCCTAGGTTTCTAGCTGGTCTGGAAGATGCTTCGCCCCATTCCAGTTTTCCTCCTGTCCCTCCCACATCTGATCCCTCCTGTTTTCATCCCACACCCACTCCAGTCCAGTCCAAGTTACTTATCTTCTTTCGGTCTGGATTATAACATGGTTATCTTTTACTTTACAGCTAATATTTACTTATAAGTGATTAAATACCATGTTTGTCTTTCTCAGTCTGGGTTACCTTACTCAGTATAATCTTTTCTAGTTCCATCCTTTTGCCCCCAAATTTCATGAGGTCACTGTTTTTAATAGGTGAATGATACTCCATTGTATAAATATAGTTCATTTTCTCTATCTATTCTTCAGTTGAGGGGCATCTAGTTTGTTTCCAGCTTCTGGCTATTACCCATAAAGCTATGGGTTGAACATAGTTGAGCAATTGTCCTCATGGTATGGTAGAACATCTGGTTATATGTCCAGCAATGATATAGTTGAACCTACAGCAATGGAAACGCCAAGAAATCTATGAGGGTAACCCTAGCTAAGACTCTTAGCAATGAGAGATAAGAAACATGAACCAGCCATCTCTTGTAACCCAGCAAGAATCTAAATAGAGAGATTGGAACACTAACCCAGCCACAAAACCTTCGACCTACTATTTGTTCTACCTACAAGATGTGCTGTTACAGGAGCATAGGATAACCATCACCAGAGAGGTTTCACTCAGCAACTGATGGAAACTGATGCAGAGACCCACAACCAAACACTAGGCAGAGCTTGGGGAATCCTGTAGAAGAGGAGGAGGAAGGATTGTAGGAGCCAGAGGGGTCAAGAACATCACAAAAACCTACAAAATCAAGTAACCTGAGCTCATAGAGGCTCACAGAGACTGAACCACCATCCAGGGACCATGCATGCGTCTGACCTAAGCCTACACATGTGTTACACTTGCACAGGTTAGTCTTCATACAGGACTCCTACCAGCATGAACAGTGGCCATCTCTGACTCTGTTGCTTGTCTTTGGATCCTGTTCCTCCTACTGGGCTGTCTCATCTAGCCACAATAAAAAGATACGCCTAGACTTACTGCAATTTGGTACTCCAGAACTGATTGACTTTCAAGGGAAGCCTAAAGTGAAACAGAAGAGGGGTGGATGGAGGAGAGGCGCTGGAGGACAGACTGAGAAGAGAGGAGGGAGAGGAAAATGTGGTAGGAATGCAAAGCAAATAAATACATTAATTAAAATAATTCCAAAACTACCCACTTTACTAAATTTCAGAACAGTAAATAATCAGTAATAAAGATTGTAAATAGTTTTCCATCCATGGGTTTAAATTGCCTTTTGAAACTCTTTTTAAGAAGTTGGAACCAAAACGGTAAAACTATATGAAAAAACAAAGTATGGGCTGGAGAGACGGCTCAGTGGTTAAGAGCACTATCTGCTCTTCCAGAGGTCCTGAGTTCAATTCCTGTCAACCACACAGCTAGCTCACAATGATCTGTACTGGGATCTGATGCTCTCTTATGGCATGCAAGGGTACATACTGACAGAGCACTCATAAAATAAACCTTTAAAAGAACAAAAAAGAACAACAACAACAACAACAACAACAACAACAACAACAACAACAACAACTTTTTAAGAAGTTGGAACCAAAACGGTAAAACTATATGAAAAAACAAAATATGGGCTGGAGAGACGGCTCGGTGGTTAAGAGCACTGTCTCCTCTTCCAGAGGTCCTGAGTTCAATTCCTGTCAACCGCACAGCTAGCTCACAATGATCTGTACTGGGATCTGATGCTCTCTTATGGCATGCAAGGGTACATACTGACAGAGCACTCATAAAATAAACCTTTAAAAGAACAAAAAAGAAGAAAAACAACAACAACAACAACAACAACAACAACAACAAAACAGAACTCAAGTAAGTTAACAAAAGGAAGTGAAGGGCCCAAGTGAAGATGCTTCAATCCCACTTGGGAGGTTGAAGAAAGCAATCATGGGGACAGAGGGAGAGAGGGATCTGGATGAGAGAGGGTACAGGGAGGGGAAAAAGGGAACATGATCAGGTATTCGGTGGGAGACAGGAACGAAGCCCTGAGGGCCAGCAGAAAGAATGGAAACAGGCAACCTCAGCCTCAGGAGGTAGGAGGTGGGGGCGGGACACTCTAGAATGTACCAGAGACCTGGGAGGTGAGAGACTCTCAGGATTCAGAGAAAGGGACCTTAGATGAAATGCCCAAGAGTGGGGAGAGGGAACTTATAGAGTTTACCTCCAGCAGAACAACAGGGCGTCACGTGGAGAGATGAGGTTGCCATCTCACAGTCAAAAACTCTGACCCAGAATTGTCCCTATCTAAAATAACTGAGGAGATTGAGGGAAAGGAGGTCCGGTGACAGGCCCAACTTGGGATCCATCTTAAAGGGAGGCTCGAAGGCCTGACACTACTACTGATGCTATGGTGTGCTTACAGACAGGAACCTAGCATGGTTGCCCTCCGAGAGGCCCAAAAAGCAGCTGACTGTGACAGATGCAGACACTTACATCCAACCAATGGACTGAAGTTGAGGGCCCCTGTGGTTGAATGAGGGAACGTCTGGAAGAAGCTGAGGAGGAGGACAACCCGATAGGAAGACCAGCAGTCTCAACTAACCCAAACCCCCAAGATTTCTCGGACACTGGGCAGCATACAGGAGCTGGTCTGAGGCCGACACATATACAGCAGAGAACGGTCCAGTTTGGCCTTAGTGAGAGAAGATGCACCTAACCCTGGAGAGACTTGAGGCCACAGGGAGTGGGGTGGGGTGTGTATGGACATCCTCTTAGAGACAGGGGAGAAGGAATAGAATGAGGAGCTTTTTAGAGGGAAGACTGGGAGAGGGAAAATGACTGGACTGTTAAAAAAAGATTAAAGATAATTAAAAAATAATTATACTTCTTCAGTACATGTATAGCACATAATCCATAATGATTTTAATAATAATAACCACCATTAATACCTGTTCAGAACTTACAATCATCCAAGTGCCCTGCTCTGTGCAGACAGATCTTAGTAAAACTGATACTCTAAATTAATATAATATACTGTGAAACAGGCCATTTGTAGACAAATAAACCCTGTATTGTCCAAGAAGAAAAAGAAGAAGAAGAAGAAGAACAAGAAGAAGAAGAACAAGAAGAAGAACAAGAAGAAGAACAAGAAGAAGAACAAGAAGAACAAGAAGAGGAGGAGGAGGAGGAGGAGGAGAAAGAGGAGGAGGAGAGAAAAAAGGAACTCATCACAATTTTAATGGACCATGCAATCATTCTATACAAATTCTCAAAAGTACTATCCAAAACTAAAATTCCAGTAAGAGGTATCATAATTCCATCAGTATCAATGCATAAACACGAGAGCATAATGATGACAAATATGGGGGATTTGTATCTAGAAAAAATTAACATCTAAAGGTCATAAATGACTATATTACAAAGTATTAATTTAAAGTCTCCAAGATAAAATATTTACAATATAGCCAAGCCAACATCAACATAAATTCTTAAGGTTTAAAACATTGTCATCCCAAACTAGTGACTATGTAAAGTACATTGTATCTCTTCTTTCAGTACCAATGTGCCTAATTTATATGTTTTGTGAATCCATGGAAATTCCAATTTTAGGATATATACATTGGCATAATTAAAACACAAGTAAGCATGAATAAATAGCTTATATAACCATATAAGAATTAATTCACTTCATCTGGAGGACTCAGGGTTCAATGAAAGAACAAGATCTTGGTAAACAGTTTATAGAATTGATGTTCTAATTGGGAGGAATAATTTCAACAGCAAGGAAAATAATATATAACATTTCTTTGTTAGATAACTTAGACTCTGAGTCTTACCATTTTAATCCTTTAATTCTCCCACAAACTGTGTTTTTGTTACTCCATTTTACAAATGAAGAAACTGAAGCACCAAAAGATTCACTGTAATGATATCTATCAAAATTAGATGTCTGGAGGGCTGAGTTTAGCTGCCTATGATTTGTCTCCATACCAGAGTAAGTGATGGGTGTGGCATGTTAGCTAGAATATGGTTTCTAAAGAAAAAGAGTGGCTAGTGGGCTGAAAATATGGCTTAGGGTTTCCCAAATACATTGACAAAATGATATTTGAGACCTTTTAACTCAAGAAATGTTCATCTGTAGAACAAGTTTTCATTACTAACCCCAACACAAATATCATGGTGCTGCGGTCCTAGCATTCCACAAAAGTTGAAATCATCAATACTAAATTCAGTTAAGCTGACAATGAATATTAATGGGCCTGGTAAACAAGTGAGTGGTGCAAAAAGACATCACAAATATTTTTGGAGGACTGCTTTCTTAAGACCCTTTCCTCACTGTGAAATGTATCCTGAAACTTGGTAATATTAATTCTTCTTAGACTTTTGATGTTAGTTTCTGAATGTTATTTTCTATACATAGAAAGCTATCAAACTGTTTTGTTGAGTTTAGTTTCCTTGGAGGATTCCAATGCCTGCTTCAAGATGCCAACAGATATGTGATCCCTTCTTCAAGATGCTCACATATGTGGCATTGTGACAATTTTGATTAAGCAAATTATTTCATTCCCTGTAAATACTAGTTACATTAATACTTCAACACAACCACATGAACTCTGTTAAGGGGATTTTAAGCACTGGAGGTTTTTCTTGCTATGGTTTACTAGTTTCTCAGATTATAATGACAATTAGGTGAAATTATAATGTGAAGTTCTTAGTCACCTCTAAAGTACTGTACAGATAAAAAGTAATAACTACTGAAATATTTGATAGAGTCTTTGATCCAAATACAACCAAGGTAAACAGCAGTATTCTGTATATACACAACATATTCTCTCAGTAAAGTCAACAAAAGTGACAACGGGCCCAGAGTTCTTGAACTTGATTTTCAAAATGACACTTTCAGATCTTTCATTCAATTTAAGTGTTTCTTAGTATTGAATGATCAAAAGTTCTTAAAAAGTGGCATCTAACGTAACACAAAAGCAAAACAGGAAGAGGTAGTCTGATTGGATGGAGGAGAAGAATTCAAAGGTATTGGAGGATTATAAAAACTATTATGTTTTCTCTTATATTCACAGTTTATGTACACTGTGTACATAGTAATGTGTATATCATGAAAACAGAAGAGGGGCTAGTTTAGAGAAAGAGACCAGAGGGAAGAAGGGGGGATGCTAAAGAATGGCCTTAGAATATAAATGGAAGCAAAATAGAATAATATATGTATGAAAATGTCATAATGAAACCTACTAATTTGTATGCCATCTGCTTTAGTTAGGTTTCTATTGCTGTGATAAAACTCCATGACCAAAAATAACTTGAGGCGAAACAGTCTAATTTTAACTCTTAAACACATCCAGAAGTTGGATATGGTTCCTTCAATATGTCTATTATCCCTGCCAACTGGAAGCTGAGGCTAGAGGATTGTGAATTTGACATCAGCATAGGCTACAAACTCAGACCTTGTCTCGAAAAAGTAGCCTGCAGATTGTACCCTTTTTGGTTCTATGGTACCATGCTTTAGTTGTGAATATCAACCATGAACTCTGCTGTAGCCTCCAAACTGCATGCATCGCTCTCCCTTTTACTACAGAAATGGCCATCAGTAGGTTTGTCATAAATAGTTCTTGAGAAGCCAAGTCTGCTGCATTGTACTTCTCGAGGGAAGCAATTGTACAGTATTTAAGATGCTGTTCATTATGTAATGGCAACTTTGTGCTTAGAACAGCTCCACAGGGAGAAGTGATACAGCTAGATGTAAAACCGCTTTTCATTTCTCAGTGCAGAAGTTTAATTTTTGCAGTATTATTTCCTTTCTGCCATCATATTTTTACATGTTTAGGAAGAGTTTCCATGAAGTTTAGCTTATATATATTGTCTACTAGCCAACCATCTCTGTCTCTGTCTCTCACTGTCTCTGTCAGTCTCTCTCTTGCTCTCTCTGACTCTCCTACTGTCTGTCTGTGTGCATGTCTGCGTGTGTGTGTGTGACCTTGAACACATTTGTTTATTGTACTCCACTTTTTTTAAAGAGCAGGAATGTTGGCACATGCCTTTTAAAAAAGATTTATTTATTTTTATTTTTATGAGTACACTGTCGCTGTCTTCAGACACATCAGAAGAGTGCATTGGATCCCATTACAGATGGTTGTGAGCTACCATATGGCTGCTGGGAATTGAACTCAGGACCTCTGAAAGAGCATTGAGTGCTTTTAATTGCTGAGCCATCTCTCCAGCCCCACTTTATTTTTTTAACATACATTTATTGATTGTGGTAAGGGAAGGAAAGTCACAGTACATGTGTATAGGTTAGAGAATGTTTTAGACTTAGTTCTATCTTTCTGTCATGTTGGTATCAGGGAAAAATTCAGGTCATTAGGCTTGTCAGTGAAGTCTTGTCAGCCTGACAGTTCATTATTTTTAAGCCAGTGTCTGTCAGTGAACCTGGAACTCTTTGTTTCAACTAGATTGTCTGACTAGTAAGCCCAAGAATATGCCTGCTTCCAGGCCCCAGCACTCTAGTTATAGCATATGTCACTATTTCTGGTTCTTAAATAATGGTGTGGATTTGAACTTGGGTGATAATGCTTTTTGCAGTAAGCACTTTTACCCATGAAGCTATCTCTCAGACCCCATTCTAAAAACCATCCAAAACCAAAACCTCTTAGAGTTGTAATGAAATAGAGGGAAGGCTAGATAGCTTGGGCTTCTCTTGATCTGATCTTTACAATAGTTTGAATTTTTAGAGTAATCAAGTTTATCAAGCAAAGTTATCCAGTAACTCTGTTTCTACTGACAACTAATGAGAATGCCAACTAGGAAATACAGCATTACTATGGCAGAGAAAAATGTTTTACTCATTCAGATGAATTCATTATTCCTCACAGAAAATGCTTATTGCCTCCCATATAGTATAGATCTTTCTTAGGTTACAAACATCCACAGGTAAAAAATAAAGCTCCCAGGTACAGCAGAAACATGACAATAAATAAAGCTCCTTAACAGAAGACATTGGTACTTCTTTGAGTTAAAGCAACCATTAGGCTTTCTCAGTCTGTGTTGTGTTTTACATATATATTTTTGTAAAGCTTTCTAAACGTTATTATTAACATCTTTGTGTTCCAAGGTACAAAATAGCAGGAGTGTTGGCTTAAGAAAAGAGATGCAGTTTCTATGGCAACAATGGAAAAGAACTTGTGTGAGGCTGTATACACACACACACACACACACACACACACACACACACACTTACAAACACATACATGTCTTTAAAGTCACAAGAAAATTAACTTCCGAAACCTTCCAAAAACCATGAGAATAACTTTTCTTCATAGATAATGGAGAATTTTGAAATGTTCTAAGAATCACAAACTCCTAAAAATAGATAGGATTCAAGATTCTTCTCCTCTACATTCTCAGGCAATTAATAACACTTTTTAAAAAACATCACTGCAACAATGATTATTGGTTGTTTTTGTACTTTTGCCATTTCTTCCAGAGTGGTAGAACCTATAACTTTTAGTTTGGTAAAAATATACTTCTTAATATACTGATATTTAAAAAAAAAATACTGATTGCAATTGCCTTTTTCTGCCCTGCATATTTCTATTCATTAGAAATCAGATGAGAAGACAAAAAAAGTAGCAAGCATGTTGCTCCACAGAGCAACAGTGAGAATCTGAGGCCACCATGGTGATACAACAAGTTAATAGAGGATTTCAGACTTTGTGAGACAGAATAGTCAAAGAAGACCTGGTCTATACATTTCTAGAGGAAAAATATGTTTTTGTCAATTTTAACCTAGCAATATGTACAATCTGCTAACTGATCCGCCAGACTACACATGGCGTAAATTTGTAAAGAATTCAATTGCCTCTAAAGAGAATTGAATGTTGGGGTTCATTGCCTTCCCCCTAATATTTCCCTATGTTTTTGTACACAATATTATGTTCATCCTCTTAAGACATTCACCCTATTCAAATGCATGATGATGCTATCTTACATCTCAAATATTCTTGCCAATAACTATTCTATATTTTTAAAGAATAGTCCTAGTATAACCATCTTTATACCCTTCTTCATCGTGGTTGCTCTTAAATGGATGTATGCATTCATACTTTTGTCAAGACATTTCTTAAATGTGATACTCATAAGTGAGTCTAGTAATTCACAGGTAATTTAACCAGTGAACACTACAATAAAACTTTGGTTCATTCCACCAGTAGAATAAAATACCACATTACCTTCTATAGCAAATTGTACTAGACTATACTGGATAAGAATTAGTTAATACTGAGCTGGTTGATACCTAAAAACAGCAAATGATATCTAATGAGAAGCACTGACAAGGTCAAATGTTCCTTGGACTATATTTGTGCACAAGACCTTAAAAGATTTATGTAATTATTTTTTAGATTTATTTATGTTAATATATATATACCACATGTATGCCTGGTATTTGTGGAGTTTAGAAGACAATATCAGATAGCCTGGAACTGGAGTTATGGATTGCTGGGAGCCACCATGTGTGTGGCTCACAGCAAATTTACTAAATAAAGGTAATGTTTTATTTTCAATCTTAATGTTCAGCTTTTGTGCATTATCTTACACGATTTCTTTTGTGTAATAAGTGTATGGCCTATATTATTATCTAAGGACAATGATAAAAATCTGGGTCAAAGTGCAATCATGGAAGCTTTATATGTCTGTGACATTTATGTGCCATACAAACATTGGGAGGGGCCTTATTTAAAGATAATTAATGGAGAATCATGTAATGCAGTAGAACAAACTTCAACACCAAGGAAAACTGCCTTAGAAACACTCTCGGGCCTGGTTATTGAAACCTCTCAATAGCCACCAAACTGTACTCCTCTCAATGTGTAATTCTTTATGTAATTTAAGAAAATATTGTGACCACCCATGTCAAACCCATTGCTGAAATTTACATATATCACATATATTCAGGAATTTTAAAAATGAAAGCCAAGTTGGCAAAGTACAAATGGGAAATCCACAATATATTGGGGGAAAACATTCCAACATGACTTTATTTACTCTTAAAGTCTAAAATAAGAGAAAAGAAACATTTGCTCAATGTTTCATAATATGGCTTCCCCCCAGATTGATAGCTTTTTAAATCAAAGTGACAAGCCAAATTACTTTTTTAAAAAAAAAAAAAAAGTGAGACATACAGGGAAAAAATGGAAGTGCCAAGTGGTGGACAACTAGCTAAATAGTAAAAGAGTAGTTAACCAATGCTTTGTTATTTAAAATCTTTTTTCCTCAAAGACCAAGAGTGATAAATTGTAAGGACCATCCCAATACATTTTCAATTAAATGACTAAATTAATGTAGAGACATTTAATTAAAGTTCCAGTAGTTTTTCCAAATCCTGTTAATTATCCTGCCTATCTAAAATTAAATCTCTCCCCAAACCCTTTTACATTTTTCCCTGCTCATCAGATACAGATATAATTAAAATGCTGCAAGTTCACCTAAATGCATCCAAATATTATAAAAGAAAACAAGAAAACCTGGGGTTTCGGTAACTACTTAAGAAGCTGCTGTTTTAATGGAATTTCTAGTCTTTTGGGAAAACTATTTATTGGATATGTATGCCTGTACAGCTGTGTAGGTGCATGCACATATGAGCATGTGCTTACAGTCTCAGTCCTTTGAAAATAAAGATTTTTCCTTATAGCAAAGACACTACTCTGGATGCCACAGGCAAGAGTTTCAATGTTTTCTCTCCATAAAATGATAAAAAACTTTTGAGACTCTGAGTAAATAATTTCAAGGAAAAAAGTTCTCACACGTGTGTGCTCCTGTTTCCAAAACAATAAATATTCCCTAATTGTCATTCAGAAAGGAGTCTCTTAAGAAAACTCAGAATACAGGCTTGTCACTATTAGGGCCAATAGTTCAGCATGGTACAGTGTTCATTCCTTGAGAATTGACATGTTATCTATTGGTTTCATTCTCTCCTCTGGATTTCTCAAAATTCAATATGGAAAGAAAAATGCTTTTCCTCAAGAAATGGTGAGTTGCACCAGGAATGATTGGCATTTGCTTGTTCAATAAGGACCAAACTGGGGGATTTAAAGTGACTGACTTCTTTGCATCTCATATAATAATCAAATTCTTGCAGGATGGATTTCATGTCAGCAGACTTGTGATTTACATTACACACCTTGCAGATGTATTTGTTTACCAGTGACTTTCCTCTGTTTTGCATGGAGCCACCCTGGTTCCTTTTCCTTTAGCATCAGAGTTTTACCATATGGCTGCACTGTGAAATCCTTGGGACTTGTAGTAGATACTAATGCTTGAAGCTCATCCCTAGAGACTTAATTGGCTCTCTGTATAGCTTGGGCCATTTGCAGTTTTATATGGTCCCTTGATAATCATCCTATTCTTCAGTGTGGGTAGGAAGAGAAGATATCCTGCTAATAAAGATTCATTACTGATCCATAGAGGTGGCTACCAATTTGAAAAGGGATATTTTGCACAGTAAAGGGAGAACAATTAGAATTTAAGATAAGTAGTGGTGGTACAATGTCTGTAATTAATTTAAAATCTGCCAGTACAGATTATGTGATATTTTATATGTGTAACCAGTATGAGTTTCAACTCTGCATGCTCCAGGAAATTGCTTATCTTAATCACAAATTCACAGTTCAGGAGAACAAAACCCTTATCTCCAGAAAAAGGCCAAAACCCAAAGACTGTTTTATTAGTTATCTTCATGAATCCATGGGATTTCTGTAATGCTCACAACAAATGTCACAAATATGTTTGTGCTAGGGAAAATAGTGGCCAGTAATGACTATCTCCATGGATTCTCAGTTACAAAATTTAAGACAATCAAAATACGTTAATTGACTAAAATATTTTAATGATATTTGCTAACACTGCATGAAAAGGATGAGAGAAAACCCAGGTTTTTAAATTTAGATTTGACCCTCAAGAATCTTGTGTCACACACAGCATTGACTTAGGAGCAAATTGGCTGCCTGTTACAAAACTGAAGTTCAGAAAACCCTGCTTTTGTAATGGGGTCAATTTAAGGCTAAAGACCTGGATGTTGTTAGAGTTTAGGTTAGAATCTGTCTTTTGTTTCCTACTAGATATTTGTTGGCTACATGCTTACATTTGGGATGATGTTAGACTGATGTCTCAGGCTGAAACCTAGGGAACAATGAATTAGTCAGCACCCATCTATACCAAACACATTTATATCAATTCATTATTTCCATCAAGGAGGCTTAGGGCAAGTTCATAGCAGATGGGATTTGATGGAATAAAGAGGGGTAAATACTTGGGGTTAAGGGAATTTCCTGGGTAAATTTTAAACTCCCTCATGTGATTTTCTATTAAGAATGGCCCCAACAAAAGAGGACTTTCTAAGCTTGAGATGAGTGCTGTTTGCAGCAATATTGCAGACTTACTCAAATACCCTCTGGGTGGAGACAGGAGTCCATGTCTTAGCATAGGCCTTTTTCTTGAGTACCCAGAGCCAGGAATGCCCTGCTCTTCTCCATAGCATGTTCAGTTAGCTTGCATTCCGGGAATGTTCATTAGTTCCAAGCAACATTAGACATCAATGCAGTGAAGTATAGGAGATCACTCATTCGAAAGGTTGTTTCCTTAAGTTAATGCAAGCCTACAATTTTTCAAGTCCCATTTCCCAGGAAGCTTGAATACAGAAGTACTAATGACTGCAGCAGAAAGATGCCTTGTGTACACTTAAGTCAGATAAAGAATACTACTACTAAATATGTAGTATTTAAGTACTACAGAATGACTATCTGTAGTTAACGTAACAAACATGTATAACCAATCGTAGGTTGCTGCAGAAAACTTTAGAAACTAGAAAAATGAACCACAGCTTACACATGGAACAGGTTCTTTTATATAATAAATTCCATACTATCTTTGGGATGTAATAATGAAAAAATACAAAAATACACACTGTGTTACTTATGAATGGACTAAAAAAAAAAAAAAACCTTCACATTATGGTGACCAGAAAGTCCAATGTTAACATTTGAGAAGATTCAGCATTTAATGAGGATGATTTTCCTAACTTAGAGACAGCACTTTCTTACACTGTCCTTGCAATGTGGAGAGCAGTTGTTTCACATCTTTTTTATGAGTCTTCATGACTTGATCATCTGCCAAAGGCCCCATCTCCTGAGATTATCACATGGAAAACAAGGTTTGCCTGTACTTAAAGGTTTCACAGCCTCCCAAAATTAGGGGATAACTGGAAACAAGCATTCAAATCTGAGTCTCTGGGAACCGTCTGGGTCTAGACCTTAGCAACCTCCTACTTGTCCACTGGAAAAGGTATTTCCCAACATCCCCATCCCTGATAACTATTTTTAACACTTTGTCAACAAAAAGAGTGAAGATTCTGATAGCTATATGTGTCTATTTTATTACTTATTATACCTCTACTTTTTAGTTACAAAACATAAACTAGAGCCACAGTGGCTTCATTAAAGTACAATGTTTCCATTATACAAAGAGAGTGATCATAACCTGCTTTGACTATCAAAGATGGAGTACTTTCTACTTCAGGGATTATTGAGGTGGACACATTTAGCACATTTGTATTCAGGGTTGGGACAGGAATGGGATAAACCGGCCATATGATATCTATTCTCCCTGGAATTTCAAGAAATTAGAAAGCTATTTTAAAATCATTGACTGTGGCATCTAGTAAGAAATACATTCATTGAGGCCCTTCAGAATACTTTCTGTATACATGTCAATTCTGTCAGAAACTTTCCTGATACACCAAATTAGAATATATATATATATTATAAATATAATATATATTATTATATATATAGTATATGTATTAATATTTGGTATATATACCAAATTAGAATATATATATACTTCCTACCTCACAAAACAACAATATAGGGAAAGTCAGGAGCAGTGGAGTGGTAAGTATACAAGAGTTGCTTAGTAATTGCATATGGTTTGGTTAAGGTTTAACCAGAGCTGGTAACTCAAAACTCTTCCTTACAGGGCTTAGAGACCAGCAGTACAGTACAGTTCCAGGGCAGCAAGGCTACACGTGGGGAGCAAAAGTACAGTATGACAGTGGGATGTATTCTTAATAGGGCAACTTGCTTTTTATCTTGTTAAAGCTTTAACTTTTTTTCTGGTTGCTATCCATTGATGTTTCCCAACTAGCTTTTATTTCCCTTCTTCTTCCATTATTAATTTCCTTTATTATTTGTGGACTGTCCACAAAACAGCTACATTTAAAATAGGAAAAACTATATAAACCAAAACCCATTAAAGAAAAGATTTAAAAAATGTTCTTTCATTAATCACAAAAGGGAATCTCTACAGAATCTCATTTGCATGCCAGGAGTTGGTCATTCACTTGTTTTTTAGAAAACTGTCGAAAGTCAATGAATGAAAAACATAGTGACAGAATCCAATTGCTTTGGGTTCTTGCTGTTTTGTTGATACTAACGAACGTTAGGTAAATGACAATAATTTTCCTGGAAAGTGTATGTCATTATCTCCAAGGACACTGAAGCATACAACAGCCTGGGGATGTAGCTCTCTGATAGAGCCTTTGTGTAGTATGCACATGGTCCTAAGTTTGATCTCTAGTAGTGCTGAACAAATATGGATTCAAACAAAAGCTCCCATGTAGCATTAAATAAAAGCCAATTGTATGATCATATGGAAAAGAACTTAGATTTAGAGTAGAACTGGTGAACAGCTGGCTATGTTGCTCCCTGATCTAAATGATATTCACTGAAGCCTGTTCCAGAGAAGCAAAATATTCCTCGGGCCACATTGTAACAAAAGCTAGGGTCACTGACATATACATGATCCTCATTTCTATGAAATATTACTGTTACAAAGAATGTGTTCACGACATGCAAAAAGTCCAGCTATGAATTGCTGATATGTACCCTGTCACTGGAGATTTACAGTCACGGCCTTGTCCTGCAGACATTGCTATCCATCCAAGGTATCACCTTAGTTATAATAAGAATCTTGTCTAGCTGGGGACATCAACTGACTTATCTTTGTTATTTCAACTTGAAATCAGTGACCTGCTCTCATCCAGTGACATCTGAAATCCAAGGAGTCAAAGTGTGATCTCACTTACCATTTTTCATGTTTGAAACACATATCTGTACACTAAAGTACAAATATTGAAACTAGATAATGTTTTGAAACAGTGGCAAGGAGGGAAGTTTTGTTATTCTGAAAGCAATGGAGAAACTTTCTTCAGAGTTGGCAGCAAAATGCTGATTTTGTTCCTTTCCCTTATGAAGATAATGAAAAGTGTCCAGAGAGTTTCAGGTGTGGTATTTAGTTCATTTTTATGATTTCCTCTTAGAGTACACATAGAATAATTTTAAAATTATAAAATAATAGGGGATAAAAATCAGGTTTAATGAATAAAATAAGCAAATTAGAGATGTAATAATAAAAATGTCATATTTCTAATTCATGTTTTTTGGTGAAATGAGGGTACATGTGTCAGCTTGGTTACAAAACTAGATGTGTGGACCTGTACCTGTAAATCTCATCATTTGGAAGGCTGAGACAGGAGGATCACAAGATTGAGGCTAAGCTATCCTAAGCTATATAGTATGATCTTATCTCAAGAAAAACAAAATAAAATGTCCTTCTCCACCCAATCCTGGTGGGAATGTAATAGTGCTTCCCCTGTGGAAATCATTATGGAGCTTCCTGATTAAAAAGAAAGAAACAACTAAACAACAACAACAACAACAACAACAACAACAAAAAACCCCAAAAACCTACCATATAATAGTTATACCACTCCTGGGAATATACCTAAGTCAGCATGGCACAGAGATATTTGTCTATCCATGTTCATTGCTGCACTATTCACAATAGCTAACATGCAGAACTTGTCTAGCTGCCCATAAGCAGTTGAATATATAATGAATTTGTTGCATATATACGCACTGATTTTACTCAGTCACACGGAAGAATGAAACAGTGTCATTTGCGAGAATATGATGGAATTGAAGATTATCGTGTCAAATGAAATGATGGATGCACAAAGACAAGTATAAAATTTTTCTCATACATGAAAGAGATAACAAAAGAAAAAATAAAACCACAAAAGTGACTGTTGAGAAGGGGGAGGTATTAGGGGGCAGTGAGGGAACAAGAGAGGAAAACGTTGGAGGGTTAGTATGACCAAAGTATCTGACATAGGTGCATGAAAATGTCATGATAAACCTATTAATCTGTGAGAAATACGTTATTCTTTTCAGAATAATTTTGTTGAGGTAAATGATCATAAAGAACTAAAATGATCATCTGTACTTTCAAAATCCCTATTTCCATCAATTATCTAATGCAGATTGCAATTTGTAAATATAAACAGATTCAAATACCACTAAGACTACAGATGCCATCATAAAATGATCACTCGAAGGAATTGCTCTTGCAAAATGGCAATGCAAAATATTAATGTTATTGCAGGATTTGGCACTTTCAGAAGAAAGTACAACGTTTTGAAGCATAACCATTTTTGTTTTCCATGATGAAAAAAAAATTATCATGGTTTATTTCAGAGAATGCTGTATTGGGCCCGAGTTCTGATGTTATTTTTAACAAGTGAGAGTGTTTCAGCTAAGATATCCAGAATCTAATTACTAGTGTTTAAATCAATAGGGTTGGCCTAGATAACAGTTTATTTTATGGGAGGTTGTGAGAAACATTTTTGTGTATAGAGGAACTGAACACTTGGTAGGATGGAGGATTTGCTAGTATGTTGGATGTTTCCTCCTCAACTTTAGCCAACCTTAAGAAACACAAAGGAACTAAGAGTACTTGTTTCACACATTGTGTTTCATTGATGCTTAAGATGATATAAGAAAAAAAGCCAGACCAACCTCCTCCTCCACCACATATACAAGAATTGAAAGTATAGCACCTCAGAAGCTGAGATGAGAGTAAGGAAGGATGCTCAGAGGTGTTTGAAATCATACAGGGTAAAGTAAATTAGTCCATTGCTACTACATGTACATGATACTTGGTTTTGCTTCTTTTCAGCAGTCCTCATTGAGACATTCTATTTATGTATATGTTTTACATCCCCAGAAAACAGTCATGGGACTTTTCCACTTGTGTGTCTTTGTTCTACTGATTCATGATGCTAGCTGAGGTTGTCAGTATAGTGAAACCATACTGATGAGAGTGAGCAGATTATTTACCATTTTTTCTAGGTCTTTGAGCTGTACATCAAATCTAGGGCTGGCCATTCCACAGTTGTTTAGCCTGCCTATGAGATTTACACTGATTTTTCCAGTTCTGTGATCACTGATGAGCTCAAATCCATCAATGGAACATGCTTCATCATCATAGTTAGCAAGTGCACAATGACTTTGGAGCATTGAGCTGGCATCTGCCCTTTTTTCAGCAGTTTCAATGCTCTTGAGACTATCAGCCAGAGCATTCTCATGCATCATTATGGTCATGTAGAAAGGTGGCAGAAAGTAGGTACCTTTAAGATACAAACTAACATTTAAAAATGTTTAGAATTAAAAGGAACAGAAGATTGATGTATGAATTGGCATACTTTTCCTTCTACCACTTGCTTTGGAAATTAGGATATGAGTCAAGGACATCATCTGCTTCAACACTTAGGCATTTTTCTTCAGAGGGAATTCATCAGTTTAAACTTCTACAAAAACTGAACCTACTTACAAGGAAGCAGAAATAAGGCTTGATGATCTAAATCTTCATGAGCAGAGAATCATCTATATTATATCTCATTAGGTATACTACATAAAGAGATTTAGTATTGCTTAATCGTGTCTGTCCTCTCAGCTTCATTAAGCAACACAAATGCACACATGGTATGTGGTTGTTTGAGTTATGTCTTATGTCTCCTTCATGCTGAAAGATCTGTAAAGGAAGAAACCATGACTATGTGATCACCAACCCCTCAGTGTGTAGCAGAATGCTAGTCACAACAAAATAGGTAGTGATTAATGCATCCATGGTAGAATGAGTGCATATTATATGCATAGTTCCTTGAGTGGCAAGGACATTTCTAGAGGGGAGGGGTAAAGATGGTAGATTTTAAGTTTTAGCTAAATCTATGCAAGCCAAAAGGCATGTCATTTCTATTGTATACAATATGCAAACTATTGGACAACTAGGGGATTCTTTTCAAGCTCCAAGGTTGGTCAAGGCTACAGGCAGCTGTTTCTAGATGCTAAACAAAATGAAACACCAGTTTTAATTTATTTTGTTATTGCCATTTTAATGACACCCAGACATACATTAATGAAGCTAAGATCCTTGCTGCAAGGGTATCTGTATTTTTCTAGAAAAGGTCAAACTAAAATGAATTAACTGCCTGATATCATGTTATCTGCCTTCCATTTTCCACTAGGGTGTATTCCACTCACTCAGGCTTCAGCAATTTAAAAATTCTTGATCTTAATGTCCTCTGAAATGTACAGATTTTATAGCCTAGATTTTAAGAGACACCATTACCTGACAGGGTAATGACAGTTTTAGCTGCACGGGTGACTAGATTTGCTGTGATACTTAAATAATAATCCAAATCAAGTGATATTTTTGAGAGTATGTCAGGAAAGGAGAAATAAAAGAACAAAATGCACAGCATTGAATTTGGTTTAAAAACACAGCACACTGCAGCTTCACATAGCTTCATAGTTTACCCCAAAAAAAAAGTCCCTTAGCAATTTATCTGCCTTTGGGTGCATGAATGACATTTTACTGTGATGTGATTATAAGAAACGAAATCCCTCAGAGACGCTGCCTTAAAATATTTCTCTTTATAGTTTTCTGAGCTCGACAAACCTTGGTAGAAAACAGAATACTCTTAATTATGAATAAATTAACTAAATTAGTAACATGAGATGGATATGCAATTAAGGGATTGTTAATTGAAACTGGAAACACAGCTGTATACAGCTTAGAGATGAATCATAGCAGTAATGACGCAGATGTTTATAAAATGTGATTATCTTTAGTGCAGACAGAGCTGCATCTCCCAAGCCCATTCTTATATTGTGTCACTGAAATGGTTTTTAAACCCGTGAACACCAGGAATCAGTATCTCGGGGATGGCAAATTAGGCTCCCTGGATATGGGAATTAGTGTTGTCTGAATGTCAGCAATTTGATTCTGCAGCTTTCAAAGAATGCAGATATGGAGCCAACAACAAACATCTGTTAGATGCATGGTCTTCAAAACAAAAACAACCAAAAGTTGCTGGCAAACCAATGCCTGCTTCAATCAGAGAAGACAGTAAAGTATCTGTAAACAGTCATACTGCTGCAGGAGACTGTAAGCAATATATAAGAAATACAGTCCCAAGCACAGCATTCGAGATTCTGTGTACAATGCACAATGGAAAACGCCCCCTCTGCTGGAAGTGGCTATAAAACAGCTTTTGCTATTTTTCAGCCAACCTACCCAGAGGGAAAAACACACACACACACATACACACACACACACACACACACACACACACACACACACACACACACAACTCCAGATCTTCAAAATGAGAGGAAGCAGTGAAAATGTGGTCATTAAGTGCATTGTGTATATAACTATACTAAAATTAACGAACTATCAGGGATTCTTCTTCACTTTGAAAACTTTTTCTACTTTGTATTTTTATTTGTTGCTTATCTTATATCTTCTTCTTTTTCTATTTTTATTTTCTTGCTTATTCTATACAATTTTGCCCTGAGTGCAATTTCCATTTGTCCCAGGGAAGGGAAAGGTTCCTATGGACCTAGACTTAATTGGAGTTATAGTTTCTTTGTACAGACTCCCCTTGGACAAATTTGGGGGAGAAATTTGATATAGTGCCATAACTATTGCTTAGTGATTATGAATTCAATCCTTCAGCTAAAATTGATTACCATTTTTGAACATCAGTCTTTGGAATCAAGTTTCTAGTATTCTTTAAAACACACCTTTGTCATGTTGCAGGTCCTTACAAGTGTGACATACATGACTTTTGCTATTTACGTTCCAAGTTAACCATTATAAGGTATACTAAAAAAGGAAGTAGTGTATAATTTTAAATAATGACAAAAAGAAGATTTATTGTCTCCTTAGGATGACTCCTGTCCCATAGTTATATATTTTCTTAAGATCTAGTTGTGGAAAAAAATAATGGGAGATGGCCTCACATTAGTCACTAACTCACCCTACCAAAATAGCTAAAAGAATATGGAATATTTTCCTTTTACTTTAGTGGAGATCTTCTTTAATGAAGTATTTCAATGGCTTTAGGTCAAAATAAACAATTCAGTTTCTACTTTATATTGGCCATGAGTGTATGGGATATATCTGAGCTGTGTTTTCTTTAATGTTTTTACAGGATTGAACAAGAAGAAAAATGCAAACATTTGAAAAGACACACTAGTACCTATTGTTTTTGCTCTATATTGATGCATGTAAGTGTGAAATCTGTTAAAATTGGTCATTGAGTCTTTCTATCCTATGTGTTATTCTCCAGAAGTACAGGTTTCACCTATAATTTCAGTATTGATTTGCTGTTACACAGGTTCTAACTTGTCTAAATTTCATTACTTGAAGGGACAGCTTCCAATTCCATATACAGATATAATAAAAGCAAGATTACTACTTTATTCTGTTAGCTTTCAAAGGACACTTTTCCCCAGTATACTGAGCTAAATTCTTCATAAGAGCATTATTCCCTTTCAAATGGTGGTGGAAAAACCAATATAATAAATTATTTACTAACATTAGCATCCTGACTTTCAACTTCAAACATACCTATACTGATTCTAGTTATCAGAATAAATTTGAGACATGCCCAGCTATTTGCCTACCTAATATTATTCCTCAGTAAGCCTGTTTAGCTCTTTTATGGTATCTGGAATCACAGGACACATTTCTGGAGGAAGAATGAAACTTACCACAGCAACCTTATTCCTTACAGAGAATGAATGAATTAGATATTCATTGACCACTTTGGGTGTTAAAGTAGGAGAATTGCAAAGTACAGAACCTACTAGGACACATAGTAAGACACTGTCTTAAAACAAAGAAATAAAAAGGAATGAAAAAGAAGCAAAGGTAGAGTTGTTCACTGAGATTTGCGTATGGTTGAGCTATAAGGGGGGAATCTTCTATTGAGCCCATGGAAAATATTTTCCCCTAAAACAAAAATTAAAATCTAGATATAAATGAATAATACACATAGATAAAAGAGAGACAGAGATAGACACAGAGAAAGACAGGAGAAAGGGGGTAGGAGAAGGAGTAGGAGAGAGAGGAGAGGTAAAAAGAGAGATATCTGGATTTTTCATTTGTTTTTGTTGTGGCTGTTGTTTAAGAATGGGATGCTTGGTGGAATTGGAAGACATTTAGGGACTTGAAGAAAAATCCATAAATCCTCAGGGAATCTAGTAATGATAATGATATACTTAAGATGCTGAATTAACCAACACTAGATTTGATGAGCTTTATATAGTTCTTGCTTTGTTGGGAGCAGTTTTTCTCTGTGTCTTCTCACCAGCAGCAGCATCACCAGAGAACTTCCTAGAGATGCTGAGTATCAAATTCCAGTACAGAGCCAAAATTCAGAAGCTTTTGGTATCACTTTTTGACCTATAGTTTAAGGGCCTCAGGGTTTTCTGCTGCATGCTAAAATTTGGAACCCTGTGGTATATCATCAAATGTCTCTTACTTCCAATGTTGTTTTTCAAAGACTTGCCTGACTGCACAAGCACCATAGTTTTCATGTTAAAAATATATGTTTCTAAATCTCATACAATAGATTCACTAATAAAGGAGCTTAGGAAAAAGCAATTTAATCATTCACATTTGGTGACACTTACAAGCTGATTAAAGTTTGGGAAGTACACATGAACAGCATGTACCAGCTGTAAAATAATTTCAAGTGGCTGCAATTCTAGGGCCACTCAGAGTTTCCAGATAGATACCAGCTTTGGCCTTGGCAACAACATTATAACAACTTCATTTAGAAGATGTTGGACTTAGAGAGGTTTACATTTCTAAGATGTTTGGTTTCCTCACTTCACTTTCATTTTGGATTCCTGATTGTTTACATTCAGTACCTGTTTAACCTGACTCTGAACATAAACTTCAGTCTGAATTCCTAACCTCTTGTACATTTTTGACCCATAAAATCTGGTGGCCCCATCAACCCTTTCATGATTTTAGAACACTCTCAAGCAATCACAAGAGGAATGATGTATTCCTTAACTCTTTTGGCTACATTTTCTGAGGCCAGAATCCTACCTGCTAAACTTGAACCTGCTGATGTCCCATGAGGCTGGCACGCAATCAGGAGCAATTAGTCTGGTAAAAACTGAACATATATTTTCCAAAGTCTAAAAAAGAAAACCATTTTGCTCACCCAAATAGAAATAATTGAGAACTTTAAAATATTTAATGTTAAATGGTCTGAAATCATCAGTGTTCTTTAAGGTTGAATGAATATTTCGCATTAAAAATTGTCTACTCCTTGTTTACTTGGCCAAATAGACTAAAAAGTAAAAATAAAATAAAATAAAATACAATACAATACAATAAAATAAAATAAAAAATCAACAACTTAGTGAAATAGTTTTTTTTCTGAGTGATCGAGTCAGGAGGAGAATTGAGGCAAATGTTGAATTATGCCACGGCTCCCCTAATTACATCAACTTCATTTGCCATTTACTACTTTACTTTCGCTGCTCCCCTTACTATACACTCCCAGCCTCAGTTGTCCTAGATTTATAATTGTTCCAGGTCATGGAAGAGCTTCAAAGACCCTTAGGTTTTTGTTTATCCCTTTCTTTCTAGAAATCACCCTTCCCCTTATGCAACTATACACATTGCTTAAATCTAAGCTCAAATGCCATCCCTGACCAAGTGCATTAACTTTTCTGTATATTAGTAATATTGTTTGGTTGGCTTGGATCTTTAGTGCATCCCTTCTGCTGTTGTATATAATACATTCATCATTCACCTCTCCCTTTATCTCTTTCCTTTCCTTTTATGAGACACCATCTCACTATGTTGGCCAGGCTGGGCTTGGAACCACATGTGTCTAGTATCTGGATTACCACCAGTATGCCCAGATTTGTATCTATCATTTTTCAAAAAGGTCTGTTATAAACATCTTTGTCTCTGATGCCAAGTACAGTTTCTAGCATAATGTACGTATTTAAAAAATACTGAATTAAAAATAAGATTTCCAGATAAAAGCATTATTCATATATTGCTTCAATGCCTTCACTTGTTTTTGCAGATCTTATGTAACTGTAAGTAGAAAACTAATGATGAGTGTTTGCATTTTGCAGTATTGCAGAGAACAAGTCCATGTTTAATACTGAGACTCTCAGATAAATGTAGCCAACTAGTGAGGTGGTGGAGATGATGACATTATACTTTGAGTCTGAAGTATTGTCCATAGTGTCTTGCTATTGGTGTTTGTTTTCTAGCTGGTGGAAGGTGGTGGGAACATAGGATTTGGGTTTACTTTGTGGGTAATTAGGAGCTGAGGTTGATATGCATGTGGGTCCTTAGAAGCATATTATCAGTATCTACTTCTTGCCTTACTTCCCGTTTCTTGGTCTGCAATGGCATGGACTAAGCTGTTTCCCATGCCTTCCCTAACCTGATGGACTGACATCTCTAAAACCATAAGCCAAAACAAATACTTCCCTTTTCATAGTATTTTGGTTGCACTGGTAGAAAAGTAACTAAGACAGTTGGGCAGCATTTTTAATGAGTACTCAGAAAAAAAATCACATCTGTATTGTAAGTCAAGTCATCTCTAAGAAACTGGTTGCCTCTCCAGATTCTTACTACAGAGAGACCAAGTAGAAAAGCCTTAGTGAGAAAAGAAGAGGATGCTTTTGAAGAAGCTTCATTGTCCAAAACTTTGTTTTATTCTCTGATACCATCAAGCCTGAATCTTATTGGTATAAGTAAAAATGATCTAAAGCAGTGATTCTCAAACTTCCTAAAGCTGCCACTCTTTTACATAGTTCCTCCTGTTGTGGTGACTTCTAACCATAAAATTATTTTTGTTGCTACTTCATAACTGTAATTTTGCTACTGTTATGAATTACAATGTAAATGTCTACATTTTTGATGGTCCTAGATGACCCCTATTAAAGGGTCTTTTGACCCCCTACAAAGGGGTCATAAACCAGAAACTCTGATGTAAAGGATCATGTGCCAGATAGTCACAGTGATTTCTCCTTTGTAGGTAATAGGATCCCAATATGAAATGGTTAAAATGGTCAAATGATGTAGAAGCAAGGTTGCTCAGGCCCAGGATATTCAGAAACAAGATACTATCATTAAGACTGAGTTTCTTGCTATCTTTCAACTCTACCATTCACTCATGATTTCATCAAACACGCATAGAGTGGCCACTGAAAGTGCTGGTTCATTCACTCAACATGCACAAAAATATTTTTTAAGCTAAAGATCTGTCCTTAGATATATTGTGATAGGACAAACAACTTCTTTAATCTTATAGAGCTTGTTTTTTCAGTCATGAGAAACACATAATAAAAAGAGCACATCAAATGCTAATTATCTAAGATAAATAAAAATAAAATAAACAGAAATAGCAGAAAAAGAAAATAAAGTACATAATCCCCTTGTGCGGCTGAACGCATAAACCTAAAATGTATTCATTCAAATGAAAGTTGATCACTATCGCTAGTACTCTGTGAGTTAAATGTGCTCAGGTTTTCAGGTTAGGTAATAGCTGAAGCTGGAGTGGTCTGATGTTTTCATTGGAGTGGATGTCCTAGACATTTTTCTTATCTGCTGTGGATGCTTAATCTTGTCAGTTTGACTAGACTGAGAAACACTTAGGAGATCAGTAAAGCATAACTCTGTGTGTGGTCTTGAAACATTTCCAGAGATGATTAGATGATAGGGGGTCTAACATGACGGATAGATTAATCCCTTGATGAATTCATAATATGAAAGCATTATTGGGAGTTGGTGAAAGGTGAAAAGTATGGCTTACCTCCAAGGAACGTGTCACTTAGGATGTATACCTGGGGGTTGGATATTGCCCTGAATCATACAGGTACTTCCCTTTATGATTTCTCTCTGCCTTATATCGATAAACATCTTCCTCCAACATGGTGTCCAGCCTTCCCACAGGTCCCAAAATAGAGCCAAGTCCCAGAGATTGAGACAACTGAAACCATGAGCCCAAACTAAGTGTTTCTCCTGTTAAGGTGTTTGTGTTACAGTCTGGCCTCGAACTCATGATCCTCCTGCCTAAGCCTCCTTAAGAAAGTACTACAGGTATGTACCAGAACAACCATGGAAGAGGGGATGAGAAGGGGAGCTTAGGGGAATCATATGTAAGGAGAGCAGGGGAGAGAGAAGGGAGATCAGTAATGGGTGGGAGGTGGGGATCTCTAGGACCTGTCAGAGACCTGGGAAGGGGAAAGGCTCCAGAGGGTCTGTGGGACAACTCCTAGCAGTGTGGGATATGAACGCTGAAGTAGCCACGTCCTGTAGCCAGGCAGGATTCCCAGTGGAGGGATAAGGACACCAACCCACCTACAAAACTTTCAACTCAAAATATGTCCTGACTACAAGATGCGCAGAGACAAAGATAGAGCAGAAACTGAGAGAATGGCCAAGCAATGACTGCCCTAAATTGAGACCCATTCCATGGGCAAGAACCATCCCCTGACATTGCTATGCTTGCAGACAGGAACCTAGCATAACCCTCCTCTGAGAAGCCCCACCCAGAAACCACTGGAAAGAGATACAGAGAAATCCATCCAAATATTAGATGGAGCTCTGGAAGCCTTACAGAAGAGTTTCAAGAAGGATTGAAGGACCGGAAGAAGTCAGGAACTCCATAGGAAGACCAACAGAGTTAACTAATCTGGACCCTTGAGGGCTCCCAGAGACTGACTCACCAACCAAAGAGGGAGCACGTGCTGGACCTAGGGCCACTGTGCATATGTAGCAGATGATCAGTTCGGTCTTAATGTTTTTCTACCAACTGAAGCAGGGGCTGTCCCAGAGCCTTCTGGCTGCCTGTACATTCTCTAAATGGACTGTTTTGTCTGGCCTCAGTGGGAGAGGATGCACCTAGCCCCATCCTGATACCACAATGGGTAACCTATTGCTTTTGACATTTAAATGTCTGGTGAGTAAACTAAACTTATGAATTGGAAACCCTGACTTATCTGAAGCAATTCAAAATATTTTGGTATTTCCTAAGTGACACATATTGCAAGTTAACCATACTTCAGTTTTCTGAGTTGTGAAAGAAAGAACAACAACAGGTTGTTAAGTTAATATTTACTAATGAAAACAGAATTTTATATTTAGCAACTTTAAGGCATGCAGATAGTAAACAAATATAAGCCACAGTTCAGAGAATAAGAATGCTAAATGTATTTAATTGTCTCTCTCTTTCTCTTTGTCTCTGTCTTTGCCTCTCTCTCTCATGTGCATGTGTGTGCATGTATATGTGTGTGCATTGTATTTTATTAGGGACTTTGAACGTCATGCCTATGTTCTGGTATTTCCTTAATTCTGTCACCACAGACACATGTTGAAAGAAATTATATCAACCTGAAAGCCTATTCAATTCTAACAAAGAAGACATTATCAATTAAACATAAGACTGATTAAAACACTTTCATTGTCAATATAAAATACCAGACATATCATAGATAACCTTTAAAATTACCTTTACAGTTTGAAGATCAGAATGTATTTTTTTTTGTCTATATGTCTAGAACAGAATTTGATGCAATTTTATTCAGCATATATTTAGTGGGACCTCACTAAATATATAATACTATAAAATATCCATTGACCAGAGAGAGTTAAAAAAGAGAACTCTTTTTATAACCCAGCATGGTCAAAAGGATTAACTTCTTAAAGTGAAATAACAAACATATAAGAAAAGATGCTGCATATCCAAGTTCAGAAAAGTGGGAAAGTTTCAAAAGACTTAACTGAGATGAACTGCAGTTCTAATAATAAAACGTAACATTTTAATAGCCTTTATTAGTTTCTGGGGTTTTTTCACTGACCTTTTCGCATTGTTTCACATCGACCTTGCCAGACAGGTAGGGTGTGGATAAGTAATTCCATTTTTAAAATGTCTTAAGACTATGGAACACTTAGAATGAATGCCCTTTTAGAATAAAACTACAAGGCATGTAAGAAGAAAGAGAGTGTTTTTAGTTCTGGTTATGTTATTAATTAGCTATATAAACTAGAACTTATCATGTGGTATCTTCAGAAAGCCAAGAGTTGGATTTGTAAACTCAAAATTAAAATTTTCTGAATGGATTTGTGGAAATAGCCAGTCTTTCCTAAAATGAAATATTGGCCATTAATGGTTGCCTTTTGACATTTAACTAAACAGAACTGTGAGTTTTGGAGACATGTGCATGTTTGGATGTGGTGCTTGCTGGTGAGTGTGCAGATATATGTTACTGTGCTTATCCCTGCAGAGGCCAGATGAAGACCTTTGAGACCCCTCTCTATCACTGTCCACGTTATTTCTTTGAGATAGAGTCTCTTACTCAACTTGAAGCTTCCCATTTTTGCTAGGCTAGCTGGCTAGTGAGATCCCAGGATGCACTAATCTCTGTCTCCTACTGCTGGGATTATAGGCATGCACAGTCATTTCTGGCTTTTTACGTGGGTGATGTAGATTCAAACTCAGGCTTTCCTGTTTTAACAAGTATTCTTTTTTATTAGATTTTTTTCTTTACATTTCAAATGTTATCCCCTTTCCCGATCCCCCCCCCAGGAATTCCTTATCCCCTTCCCCAGCTTCTATGAGGGTGCTCCCCCACCCAGCCATCCACCTCCTCCCTCCTCCCTGCCCTCACATTCTCCTACATTGGGGCATCGTATTCTTAAACACTGAACTATCTCCCTAGCCACCTGAATAGAATTTTAAAATGACTTAACACTGACATATAAATGTAAGAATACTACATTTATTAGATTTTGAATTATTAGTTCCAAATGGATAGTTTAAAGTAGTGAAATACATTGATTCATTTTGTTCTTTTAAAAACAGACTCAGCAGCTGAACTGTTGGCTAACTTACACTTGGAGTACTTGCTCCAGAAATTTGGCTGTAGGTCTTTACCAGATGTTTTTCCATACACATTATGGCCTAAAGCTTATCCAGCTTGACTGCAAAGGCAAGGTCTTAAACGTTACTTGGCAAAACATATGATGGAATCAACAGAAGGCAATCACCTACCATTAGTATCAAAGAAAAGCAGAGTGAGGATGCTGTCAAGTGAGTTACACATACTCTGTGTCTGGAAGACTGTACATTAAAGCCAATTATCTGTTTTCCTTTAGCATGCTTCACATGTCTTCTTCAGTTCAAGACAAGGAAACACAAATGCTTCAAAATCTAATTTAGGACTTCTGTTACCAAACAAGATATAGTTATAAAGACCAATTTATCCTGTATTCCGAAATGGTCAAAGTCTAGATAAAACACGTATAATTAGAGATTGTAGGGCAATGGGCAAGATCCATAGAAGGCAAGTCACAAGGAGAGTTCTAATTTTTTTATTTTATGTACACTGGCGTTTTGACTCCATGTATCTCTGTGTGAGGGTGTCAGATCCCCTGGAAGAGGAGTTACACACAGTTGTGAGTTGTCATGTGGTTGCTGGGAATTAAACCTGCGTCCCCTGGAAGAGTAGCCTTAACCACTGAGACATCTCTCCAGCCCCAAGCCCTATATATTTTTTTACCTTATTACTATAAGAGTTTATAGGGCTGGATAGATGCCTCAGTGGTTAAGAGCATTGGCCACTTTTCTAGGGTTCCCTAATAAGTGGAGCAGGGGCTGTTTCTGACACTGTTGCCTGCCATTGGATCCCCTTCTATGACCTGGACTGCCTGGTTGGGTCTCAGTGGGAAAGGATGTGCTTAGTCCTGCTGGGACTGGATGTCCCAGGGAAGGGTTAACCCAAGAGGAGTGCTTCCACTTTTCCACTTCTCTGGAAAGAAAGGGAAGGGGTAACAAGAGGAGAAATTTGTAAAGGTTGAGACTGGAAGGAGAGGAGGTAGGGGCGCTGTGATCATGCTGTAAACTGAATAAATAAATAAATTAATGAAAAATTGTATTTTAGAAAGACTAAGGCAATGTGTGTGTGCAAGAAGAGAGAAAGAGAGAGAGAGAGAGAGAGAGAGAGAGAGAGAGAGAAAGAGAAATTATCCAGCACCCATAACAGACAGGAAAGAATAGCCACTTCCCATCAGCCAGTTTGGAAATGACATGATTCATATGCATTAGGTAGACAAACAGATCTTCCTCAGCCACCAGAAGTAATTATATCTAGAATGAACGCTAATCTAATCCTGCTAAATCTTAAAACCTAGGATTAAACAATAGTACTTACTTTGCCAAGAGTGAAATGGAAACATAGTGTAAGATTCTTATACTATATATAAAGAGGTCTAATATTACTTGAAGACACATGATGATAAGCTAAAGATGTATAGTATAAGGCTTAAAAGCAACCAAACAAATGACAAACAGCCAGCTTTCACTAAAACAGAGGTCCAGCATTACTCAAGGATGCATGATGACCAGCTAAAGATGCCTACTATAAAAACCTTAAGGCAACAGTTAAGCCAGCAAAACAAGCAGCTAGCACTAATACCTCAGCAGAAGGTGTAAAATGCATTTGCAGAAAGTACTTCAGTTTTTAAAAGGCAGGAAGGGATGCATGAGTAAACAAAGAACAGATGGGAGTAAGAGAAAACTTACAGCTTGATGGAAGAGAGATTTACATCGAACAATATCAATAAAAAATGAAAATATAAACGGTGTAAATATATCCAATTAAAAGATTGTCAGATGAGATTTTAAAACAACAGTCTTTAATTATTTGTAGCCTGAAATACATGCACATTAATTATAAAGACACAAACAGGGTGGAAATAGAAAGGTGAAAAATTTATAGTAAACCAGACTTAAGAAAGTTGGAGTGGCTATATCTAATTAGTCACCAAGGAAGTGCCTGTTTAAACCACAATGAGATACCACTAGAAACCCAGTAAAATATTCTATGACATGTTCCTCTGAATTGTAACATTTGTTCCAGGAAGGAGGAGGAAGCTCAGCAAATTCAGGTGGTAAACAGGAAGTACCTTAATAGGTCCTCCTATTTGGGAAGAATAGAAGCTGAAAGATTGTTGAGGGCCTCTACCTATGGTATAAAACCAGGAATAAACACTTGCTGGAGGCAGAGACTGTGACCACCCAAAATGCATAAAGAGATGTTGAGGCTGTTGAGCTTCATACAAGATGGGTAGAGAGTTCAGAGGTTGCAATTTTCGGGAGTCAATATTAACCATGCTCATGTGGGCTTTCTGGTAAGGTAGCTGCTATTATGTTATCCTTGTTTCTTCTAAGTAACTCACCTACAGTCCTGTTACAACCCCAATAAAAAACTCAAGTATTCAGTAATTTGTACATTGGCAATCACTGCTTTTGTCTATTGGGGACCACCTCTCTGGGATGAGTAGGTGTATGCTTTCCTTTCTCCTGCCTCTCCTTTCTCTCTCTCTCTCTCTCTCTCTCTCGCTCTCGCTCTCGCTCTCGCTCTCGCTCTCGCTCTCGCTCTCTCTCTCTCTGTGTGTGTGTGTATGTGGTGTGTGTGTGTATTGCATCTCTCCAGGAAAACTCTGTGTCACAACAATGGCTATAATTCAAAGGACCCACCATGTTACAATTGGAGGTATGATGTAGAGGAACAGGAACAGTAGTGAACCATCCTATAAGGTTTTTTGGAAAACAGGTTTTTCTTCTGGTTTCCTAGGTTAATATATATCTGCTATATATTTTGTTGCAGTTCTTCTCCCAGGCATTTATCCAAGAGCAATGGAGTATTTGTTTACAACAAACCTTGTACGGGAAATTTCCACTTCAGCCTTATTTGTAATGGTCCTATAATGGGTAATCTTCATTGTTAATTTGTCTGCATTTGTAATTAATTACATTCTGACTGTGCCTATCAGAGTTTTTCCAAAGGAAACTGAAGAAGGAAGACCAATGTTGAGTGTAAGTCTCATGATCTCATGGACATTTATTTTTGTGGAATAAATAAGAAAGGGCAACGAGCTCTAAGTGGGCACCAGAATTCATCTCTTTTTGCAAGCGCGCGCGCGCACACACACACTATTGTTAATAAATACCTCTGTGGACATTGTTTACCTAAGAATAAAGGATAAATATGTCATTTCTAGATAGTTGTATGGTTTTAAAGAAGTTTTTACACTTATTTTAGTGCTGGTGAAAAAATTCATCCATAGATGTAGATATGAGCCTGAAGTTTTCCAAACAAAATTTTATTCCTAATGTTTCACTATAACTTTCTATTTATTTTTACAGTGTTCAGTAGCATTTTTATTATATTTATTTGTGTATGTGTGTATGTGTGCATGTGTGTACAAGCTTGTGTGTGGAGGTCATGGAACAAGTTGTGTCAACCATGTGAGTTCCAGGCATTGAAATAAGGATGTCAGGGCTGGGAGCAGGTATCTTAACCTGTTGAGCTCAGTGGCTCAGAAATTTTACTTAGATTAAAGCACTTGCCCTGCATAAAATATTTTGGATCCTATTATATTAAAAATGTTTAGTATTAATACACTTAACTGTGTGGGCTTGGCTCTTCATGCGATTTACATTCAAATTGGGGAGGTAGGCATTCACTGACTAAGAAAACAGATGCATAGATAAAGATTTTCATAAAAGCTGTAAAGAAAGCTAGCAGGATGCTATGATAGTGAAAGAAAGTCTTCCTTGGATGTGACTTAATTCTACATTAGCTCTGCAGCTCATTACTTCAAATGATCCCTAGTTATTAAATTTACATAGAGGAATTATACTACTCTGTTTAGTTTGTTAGCCCCATGCTCCCAGCCATATAAAACAGAACGTGCTGGTGAATAGACAAGATACACAGCTACCCTGTCATCATCCTTTGGGTTCTGGTTTGACGGCTGCTTTCAGGGAAGACTTAATCATCCCCTGTTGCTGCTTTCTACTCTCACCCAGCAATCTCCCTCCCTCCTTGTCCCTTCATCTCTGGTTCTTCTCTTCTCAGCCTTACTGTACTTTGTGGTACTGGCCTTTTGTATTCAGTAAACTCATTAAAATTTGTAATGATTATAGAAGAGACTAAAAGAATTGATGTCTGCTTTTACACCAAAGTTTAACCTCTGTGAGTTATTTTTTAAAATCATTATCCCTATTAAACTTTTGCAAAGAGTAAATAGAAGTGATAATGTATTGATTGGATCACTGTATGAAAGGCTACTCCTTTAAGGAAGAGAAGCATCATTAAACTCAGCTGAGCCTCCAGTGGCTGTACTTTTAAATCTTTGACTGATTCGTGTTTTGGGTTAAGCAGACTATTTCTAAGATTGTGGACTGAGATTCATACAATAGTCTTATTGCTTTAACTTTCTCTCCTTCCACTCTAGTTCCTAACTTGAACCCAGAATGTTGTATGTGCTAGGCAACCACTCTGGCACTAATACCTCTCCAGCCCCTCTTCTGCTTATGATAAAGATGATTCTGCACAAGGTACCAAATACAAGTTTGCATTATAAATTAAGGGGACTATTGTTCTGTCAACCCATAAACACATCAGCCAGGTGGTATTGTTACTAGTGTTGACAGGTTCACTGGCCAAATTCCCCAGATTCAAATCCTGGCTCTTCTCCTTCCAAGTTACCTCATTTTTCTCATTTGTAAAATTGGGATCGGATATTTATCCACATCACAGACTGAACCTGAGACAGACAGAAACTAGTCAGGGAGAGGTGCTCAGTATAGAAAGTGGCATGCAGTGAGTGCTTGATATATGCACACTACTAATCTCAATAATGCATAATATTAGCAATAACTTTTCTCTAACTTATAATGTGAAAATTGGTCAAATAAGCCTGACTATTTGTAAAGGCTCTACTTTGAATATAATCATAACTACTTTCTAATTCATTTTACTACTATTTTATAGTATATTATGAGTACCTTATTAAGTTGATACATTAAGCAACAGGATGATTTATGCCATAAAAATCATTATTTAAGAGAATTATAGAATTTATAAAAAGTAAAGAAGCAGGAGTATAAACTACAGTAATTTGAAATCCACTTTGTGGCATTTATCTTCTAAAATAGCATTTCTGAATTTTGTAAGCTTCTCTCTTTCCTCCCAACAGAGTTGCCTTTAACACGCAGCTATTTATCTGGCTTGAAAAAGGCCCCTTTCTCCTTTCCCCAGGAATGTGCAGTGGAGGCAGAGGCGGTGGAGTCTTGCTGGTGGAAATGTGAGAACAGCGGCTCTTTGAATGTTGGGCATGACGTAGCATGGGAACTGGGAGCAGCTGCTGGTGGAGTGTTTTCACACACAGCAGGGCAGTGGGAATGGGAAAAGCAATGAGGAAAACAAGCAGGGCAAACAAATGGAGAAGAAAGGGCAGCAGGGGGTCAAACTCCGGGGCACAAAAGGTCAGACTGCAGAGAGAAGGGCACAAAGAATAAAGCACTGAGAAATTGCAGTCAAGGGCGAACACCAGCTTTGGAACAAGGAACAGATAACACTATGGAAAATTCATAAACCCAGAAGTGTACACACACACACACACACACACACACACATACACAACTTTTAAGAAGGAATTTAAGATATCAGGAAACTAAACCATGAATGCATAAGGAAATGAATTTGCAGTGCAAACATATTAAATAGGGACATATTTTACCTGAATGGCTGAACCCTTATTACTGTAATCACTAGTTTCAGAATTAGCAAAAATTAATTCTTGATTAAAATAGATTAGGCATTAAAGAGTATGCATAAAGATCTCAGTCATTAACCATCCTAACACTTCATAATGATTCCAGTTCACATTATAAAATTCCTGAAAAAATAATATGTCTTTAATTCTCCTTAGCTCCATAAAGATTTCTGTGATTGCTGATGTCTTTTTGTCGCCCATTTTGTACTTCATATAATTTAATCACACTTCCTATGCGATCACTCAGTTTTGTCCCCATGGCCTTTTAAAAAAATACAGAAAATGATATTAAAAATTAGGTCTTCTATTGCCACATGTAGGGCAGATTTGGGAACATATGTGCCATGCTACTTTCAAGGTTATCTGAGCAATTTCAACAGCGTTCCTCTCCAATAACCTATAGTACTTGTAAAGGCATTAGAAAACAAATGATCTGAAGCTTGACTATGCCCCTTGACCTCAGCATGCCACTTTGCTGAACATTCAGATTTATACCCCCCCTTTTTTTTAAAGCCCTTTAAAGGGCCTCCTTCTGTTCATTTCCTCCTGTTTTTCTTTTTTCTTTAACAGAGTTGAGGTCAAGCATAAAGGATTGTTCTCTCCTTACTGAAAAGATGTTTCCCTAGAACTTAATTGTCCTTTTTGCATGGGTCATTCTACTCCTAATAACAACAAATCTTTCTTGACCTAACCTTTTCAAAAACAAACAGCTTCTTCCTTCTTCTTTGTTCTTTTCATTTCCTTTACCTTCAACGTTTTGAAAACTGTCAGCAGGAGCACCAGGCTTGCCCCTGCAATGGACATCTTTTCAGAAGAGCAAACCATCATTTAGAATGCATTGGGGTTATTTTCTTACATATTGTTGCAATAGTTGGGGTGGAAGAATAGCTTCCATTTTCTTTTAACCGTGTAAATATTTCACTCACATTCGCAAAGACAGCTGGACTATCTCATGGCAGTATTATCAAGTATCTTTAAATTGAGAAAAAAAGTGACCAGCTGGCTAAAATTTATGTTAGTAATACAATAGCTTTCTTTATAAAAACAGTGGTGTATGAGGAAGACAATTTTATATTCCAGCTACAGGCACTAGTTGATGTGTCACACACTTGTGCCATACATTTTTGTGCTTTGCGGTAAAATCTTTTGATCCATAGTATGAGAGGCATTTTTCTGTTTGTGGTTCAGAATAACAGTACCTCCCCAAAGCCTAGCAGACATGCAAAATCTTATAGAAGGAAGAATTTGTGTTTATGACACCAAGCGGAGAGTCTTTAATGGGGGTTAGGTCATGGCAGCTGGTATCTGGAACAAGAAGATTCACATCTTCAAAAGCTAACACAAGACAGATTTAGGGAACTGGAAGTGGGGTGGGGCTACAGACTCCCAAAGCCAGTGGCATATTTCCTCTGGCAAGGGCAAACCTCTCTGTAACCTCTCTCAACAGTACTACCAACTGGAAACCAAGTATTGAAATGTCTGAGTCTATGGGGGACATTTCTTATTTAAGCCACCACATAGGTTGTTATGATTAAGTGTTCCAATTGAGTCACCTTGGAGTCCCAGAACAACAGAACCTTACAAGACAGATCCTTCTTCCCTATGAATCTGAGGCTGCATTCTGAAGCAGATGTAATTATCTCTTGCAAGCAACCTATTCCCTCAAGAACTTTTTCAAATAACTTCGCAATAAGGGCTTTTCAAATCATATTCTAGGACCAGAGAAGAGGAAATGATGGATGGGACCATACCTTAAACAGACTGGCCTAAGTGTTTATACTTTTTGTTCTCTATTCAAACTTAAAACTCCTGTCAGAACCCAGAAGGTGGCCTGGGGCCATGATTTTCCGTATGTTTGTTCCTCTTCCCAATATAGTCACACTGGAAAAAAATCTTTTTCTGTCTTTCACCATTTCTTATGTTTTTGACTGTTATGGGACTGGTGATTGAGCCTGGCTTATTGAGAATGCTGGAGTGCAATCTTTTGCTTTAAAATATCTATTTAAACAAAGTTGTAAAAAGTATTTCGTAGACCAGTGTTGTCCAGTGCAAAGAGAGTGAATGCTACAAATGTAATATTAAATGTTCTAGTAATCACATTTAAAAAATCAGATGTAACAACACTCTGTGTTGTACCATTTGAAGTGACAGGCAGACTCCATTCATCTTTAAGAAACATATTCAACTTTGAAAAATAATAAAGAATAAATGAGGGAAATACTTCATGATGACACAATTTAATTAACTAAACATGTAAAATATTCTCAGTTCAAGATGTAATCAGTAAAAACACAATTTAGTAATTTTACATTTTTTCTAAGTCCTTGAAAACAATGTCTGGTACATTGCAACATCTCTCTATGTAGACTTGATAAAGTCAATGTCCCAACAATGTTATGTGCTACCACATTAGACAACATTTTAGACAAGAGAGTTTGAAATAGAGTAAATATATACAACATCTAAGCATGTTGCTTGCAATTTTTTAAAAGCTTCCCTGTATTTTTCAAGTTTCTCTTTACCCTCCTCCTCCAGCCCAAAGGGAAGTTAATTGCTTGGTCTTCACGGTTCCATGGCACTGAAACTTTGAAAGAACTGAAGTTTCTGCATGTTATCATGCTTCATTTCTCTGGTTAGAGTTTAAATACTCAAGGGGTCTAATATTTTAAAGACGTGTAGTTTTTTGCACTTTAAACTTGACTGCTTGCATGTGCTAAATGTAAGACAATGGCTCTCACAGTATGATCCATGGAACAACAGCAACATCCCTTGGGAATTTGATAGAAATATAGAATCTCAAATTCCACTAAAGTCCTAGTCAAACTGAAACTTTGAATGAGGGAACTGAGAAAATTGTTTTCGTCAGTCTTCCAAGTGATTATGATGCTTATTAAATTTTGAGAGCCACGGATACAGAAAAAGATACTTCCATTGAAAATGTCCTCAGATTGAGTTCAATGCTTTAATCTCAAGAATTTTTAGGTGTTGCTGAAGAAAGAAATCAAGGAAGGATATGCTAGGTAGATACCAGTAGATACCCCTTAGTAATTCTGAAGGGAGGGAGACAGAATGTCCTCTGCTTATTTCAACAGCAATAGGGCCTATGCTATTAGCAAGAAGAGATGCTGCAGCTCACCTAGGCTTCCTGCTTAGAAGGGACTTCATGATACAAAGGAATTACTACAGAATCATTATAGAGAAGAAAGGTGTGAGAAAAAAATTTAAGAATCTGCCAATGTATTTGTAGGATTAGATATTATATTCAATGGTGGTAAGGGAGAACACAGATAAAGGACCTGCTTAGAAAATCTATTTCACCAAAATTAACCATACATTTCTGTTGGTTTTATTCTTTTAAAATTGTGTGTGTGTGTGTGAATAACATGTGCATACATACATGATTGCTGGTGTTCATGTGGGTGCATGTGTAACATGTTCAGAAGAAATTTGTGTGTCAGACATTAACCTTGTTTTAGACAAGGTCTGTCTGTCTATCTTCCCACTGGGTATGCCAGGCTAGTTGGCCTGCAAGCTTCTAGGAATATTTTTGTGTTTACTTCCTATCTTGTCCTACGAGTGACAGGACTTCATATGATTGCTATCTGGCCTGAGTTTTATGTAGGACAGAGGTATCTGAACTCGGGTCATCTTATCAAAACAGCAAGCAAGCGTCCATTGAACTAACTTGCCATTCTGTTTTTCATTTTTGAAATGTAAATAGTTTTAGTTTTATTTAAAAAACAAAGCCATGCAAGTAATCATGCATACTTATGGCATGGAGAAATTGAGAGACAATGGACTTTTCTGGGAGTAATAAAAGAACACATATCCATACACAAATCTTAAAATGCTATATGTATAAAAGGGCTGGTCAGTTGTCCATGGACCAAATAGGATTATTACAATGATTTTGAAGTTTTTGAGTAAGTGCTGACTCAGAGCTAATTCAATGGAAATCAAGGGAATGGAAAGAATGAAAGCAGGCATGGGTATGCAGGATATAAGTGCTTAGAATTTTGGGACAGAAAGTGACTACAGTCATGTGCAGGAGAAGAAGAACCATGTGTACATGATATCAGCAGAATGTGTGCAAACCTTTTAAAATGTGCATCATTAGTAGCATGGTTCTTTAACATATTGAAATAATTCTGTACCTGGAAATGCCTTCATAATATTGAATTTAAAATGTTTTCATATTCTATCATGCCTTATGTTTAGTAAACCACATGATATTTATATTGGGGTGTATTTTTATCATTTTCTTGTCATATATGGGTTTATTCATGAGTTCAGAAAGATGGAAGACCATTCATTTCCATGATGAATAAAGAAAATGGCCATTCTCCTCAATGTATGTGCATTACTTCAAAATTGAGACAGATTCTTTTTGAACTTTCTTGCCTTTTGGGTTTGATATTCATTTGTACTAGACTAAATATTAGGATTGGTTATAGTTTAAGAGCTGACTTATTAAATTCAGTGGATTTTAATGTAGTTGCTAAGTTATAAAGGCAATAAGAATAGATTACTTTACAATTTTATATTTGAAAAAAAAGTGTCATTTTTAAAGGTACACTGAACTGGACTTAATAATTCATTGGTTTGTTAAAGAAAGATTTCAAAGTTAATGTACCCACAAATCATTTAAAAAGAGGGCACATTTGGAAAAACTTCAAGCACTTTACAGTTGCCTTTTCCAAAATGGATTTAAAGTATGGCTTGGTTAATCCCAAGTTTAAGGGGACTTTAATGAAAGGAAATATGACTGGACAGATCTGAAGACCTGATTTAGACCTCATGGAAGTTTACACTTGAGGTGATTGTGCCTGTGCCATGGTTCTAGGTCTCAATTTCCTTACTTGTGAAAGTGACAAATCATAATACGTGCTTATAATACATAATCTGAATGTTGCAAGGCTTGTGGGAAAGTATCTGAGAACATGTCATAAAGCGTCACTTTCAGCTCCTGTGAAAGCTCTAAGCAGTAACATCTTTACCAGTGCTCACTGAGAGGGAAGAAATAGGAGTTTTATTCCAACAGACAATCCAAACAAGTAAACCGGTATCTTGTACTTCTATTTGTGTACTTCTATTTATGCACTACACATTTATTTGGAAATAAAATTAAATTTGTACTCACCATTTCTATGCACAGGTAAATTATAACTAGATCTCACTCTGCTATTGATGGTCACATCAATTTTACTCATATGCTTCAAGAATTTTCACTGATCTTATACACAGCTAATATATAAACCTAGCTTTCTTTGTAAAGCAAAATTGAATTTGTCATGTAACTAAACCCAGGATAGTCTGATATCCAGGAAGGCAAAGTCACACAGCATGGGACTCTATTCCTTCTCTTGTATTATTTCCCAAAATTAGAACTGTTTTATTTTCTCATGTTTATATCTGCTTTTCTACTACTTCAACTGTGTTTTTCCACTTTTTTTTTTCTTGGAGGAAATGAAATGTGAATGTGAACCTGGTTTTTAATGTACTATTTGTCAACAGATATAACACCATAAGTGACTAAATTCTTTCTTTTGTCCACCTACGCTGCCATCATGGTAGTGTTCACAAGCTTCTTATGTTTTACTTACATTCTTCTAAGTGCAGAATACTCATATTATAAATGAGTCATTCATTTCATAACTGAATGAAATTGTTTGATATAAATATTAGTCTTTTATAATATGTTCTATAGTTTTATTTTATAATATTTTTATTTTTTGAAATGTTAATTATATGATTTTACCCTTTCTTCCTTTCAACCCCTCTAATCTACTCCATCTTGCTTTCTTTCAAAATTCATGTTCTCTTTTTGCAATTATTGTTTTACACACACACACAAATACATACACACATGCACATATATAGATATAGTCCTAAATATATAAACACAATCTTACCCATCACTACAATGCTACCTGGATGTATATGATCTCAAGGCTGTGGAGTTGGTATTGGATAACCAACTGAGAAAATTCCCATTTCTCCTGTTCTCAAAAGGTGTTTTGGACATAAGTCTCAGAGAACCTGCTCTGGAACTGACTTGAAACCGCCTACCTCTCCCACCACCCACGATAAGATTTTATGGTACGAAAAATTGTCGTGCAAACTTCCAAAGAAGGGAAGAAACGACCAGTCCTACTCAGCTGTGACACCTATAAACTACAATGACCAGCATGGCATGGCATCCCTAAGAATACAAGAGTGGCATACATACCCTGGCAATAATCAACAGAGACTGTGTTTTCAAGAAATGTCAGAAAGGCTACATCCAAAAACGTTTATTAACATGGATATAGTTTTCTTTATTTACTGTGTTTCCTTTCTAAATAATGACTCACATTTATAGCTGGCTAGGATTATATAGCAGACATTTTAGAATTATGGTGAATTCAAATAAAAGTTGTAATTGACTTGATTCAGTTATGTGCAAACCAAAATCTTGGGCTCATCAGCTTTCTGCTAGAAATACCGTTTAAGCATATCTTTAAGGTTATGGTAAAAAATAGAAACATGAAATTTGCTACATACAAGAGAAGCAAGAGCCAAACACTGATTAAACTGTTTAGTATCAGAAAGCTATGCCTATATGACTGCAGGGTAAAAGTTTTAGAGTTATAGAAGAACTAATGTAATTCAACTAGCCACATCTGTATTATGATATAAATAGAAGAAGCATCATCATGGGTTCTAAACTAAATTTTGTCCCGTGTATCTCTTCTTGATATCCAGGTACAGGATCAGAGAAATGAACTGGATGTAGCCTTAGACAAATTGAATTGCTTTATTTTAAAAATCAGAATTGTAGCTGAGATGTATTAACATATTAACCCAATAATGACTGCTACTCTATTTTTGCCACAGCCCACTATCTCCTTTCATATATTTCCATGTATTTACAATCTAGTCCTTGTTAAGAATTAAACCATTAATATTTTCTCAAGCTTTACAGGTTAAAAAATGAATAAATTGTATAATTAGAATGGATCATAAAAGATTACTTTGTAGTACTGTGGCTATAACCCAGGACCTGGGACATGCTGGGAAAGCATTCTCCCATTGAGATATACCCCCAAGCACACTTAGCATTAATTCTTTGTGTGTTCATTTGTTTGTATATTTGTTTGTTCATTTGTTTGTATATTTGTTTGTTTTTGAGACAGTCTCAATATGTATCTCTGGCTGTTCAGAAAGTCACTAAGTATACCAAACTGGTCTTGAATTCACAGAGCTCTGGCTCTGTGCGCCTCCTCTCATGTACTGGGATTAAATGGGTGTGCCACTACATCTGGCCTACATAGCACTAATTCTTAAGAGTTTTTCCTATCATTTATAGTCTTTTGACCTCACTCATAAATTTACATGTAGCTGTTATAAATATTGTACCACATTCTGAAAAACAACCTCTTACAAGAAAATTAAAAATGTATTCCAATAGTATGTGAATGGAACAAAAGTGATCATTGGTTGCCTTTGGATACTCATTACTTTATTTATTTGTGCTTTAAGTGAAGAAATATTTTAAGGGTGAAACTGATAAGATTTTCACAGTACTGAACTACCATGGGGCCAACAGACATATAGAGGCATAGAATCACTTAAGTATATTGTCTTGCTTTAGTCAATGCCACAGATAACAATCTGCCATACAAATATTCCAGGATTATCCATCATGCAAAAATTAAATTATATGAGATCTCAAGAGGCCTGTAATTTGAAACTTGGTTTTATTAAAGATCAAGCAATTCTTTAACTGGACTTTCAATCACACTCTTAAATGGACTGCTGGTGGCAGAGTAATATGGTTTATCATTTTTTCATTATTAAAACTTTGAGACCAAATACTTTCAAATCTAGTTTTCTTTCTAGTCTCAGGAGTTTGTAATCTATATCTTATGAAATTGCAAATGAAAAAAAAGTCTCTAATTTTATGGCTAAACCAGTTTTATAGCTTGGAGGTATAAAGTTCCTCAGTAGGGGGAATGTACAACAGCCATTTTTGTGTTCTTATTGTAAGCTAAATGCCATTCTAAAAACTGTATGAATCACCTCATTCAACACTATAGTAACTATGTTGGAGAAGAAGGTACTGGCAACCATTGAAGTGAAATGGCATCATGGCCACACAGCTAATTAGTCAGATTCCCAAGCCCATGCATTATCACCAAAATAATAATTATAATAACACCAAGAGATAGAATATATAGGATACTATAGAGCAAATTCTATTTCAATGACTTATTATTATATTTATTAGTGGGACTTATTCATTCTAATAAAAACCATTGTAGAGAATTCTATTATCTTTTAGAGGAATAAATAAAGTACAGAAAGGTTCAGTAAATTGTCCAAGGTGACACAGCAAGTAAATGACACCTGGGACACATACCAATTCCCTATTTTTACTCTACAAACCTATGAAAATTTCTATGTGTAGATTTATAATACAATACTTGTTCCTTTAAGTCAATTTTATACCATACTATTGACTCTGGTTTCAATTAGAATTGTAAAGGGAAGAATGTCAGAATCTAAGCAACAGCAAAAATGAATTGTCTGCTAGTAATTCACTTCCTCCATTGAAGTTTACCACTGTCTTGCTTTTGGACATTTCTGAAATTGAGTGTAGCAACATAAACACTTATCAAGAAATACAAAGCATCATGTTATTAGGAATATCAAATGAACACTCATTTGAAACAGGGTCTCAGTATATAGCTCTGACTAGCCTGGAACTCACCATGTGGACCCAAGCTGGCCATAAATCCACAGAGATTCACCTTAATATCTGACTTGCAAGAGGGAATTTAAAATTATTCATCATCATTTCTGGAAAAATAAGCAACTTTTATTGTTCCTTACAGACAAGCTTTATATACATGACATTTTACTATAACAAGGAGTGACATTGCTCCCAGCATGCCTACCTGCAGAAGCCTCCATCTGGTATTCAGATCTTCTAGAGTGCTGAGGTTATAAGGTGAGAGCTGAATGCCCAATGTGGTCAGCTGATGTGCAAGGTCATTGACATGATTGACATTCTCTTTAAGAGGTGCAACTTCTCCCCGAAGTGCCTATGAGTAAATTAGAAGAAAAAAAAATTAAAGCAAAAAGTATAGACATGTTGAAACTATAAGACATATGCTGTTTGGGGTGTAATTTTAGTGATGTTCACTCTTTGATTTGAACATGTTCACATGTTTAAAAGCTAAAAATAATATGCATAAACTATATAAACTCTCTCGTAAGGATATTAGGAGGTACTCCTCTTTGAAAAGTACATTTTGAAATTAGTGCCTGTGGGCAGTTTGAATGAAATGACCCCTATAGGCTTATGTATTTGAATTCTTGGCTCTCAGTTGGTGGAATTGTTTGGGAAAGATTAGAAGGTGTGGCCTTTGGAGAAGGTGTGTCACTGAGGGTGGATTTTGAGGTTTTCAAAGCTGTCATTCCCAGTTTGCTCTTTCTGACTCTCCTCCACTTGCTTACGGATAAGATGTGAGCTATCAGCTATTTCTCCAGTATCATGCCTTCCTGCTGCCATGCTACTAGCTACAATGGTCATACACTTAGCATCAGAAACAAAGCTCCAAACAAACCGTTTCTTCTATAAGTTTCCTTGGTCAAGGTATCTTGTTATCGCAATAGAAAAGTAGCCAAGATAGTGCCTTTGTAAAAGAGACCTTAGAGATCCAGCTAGCTCCCTTGATTATCTGAGGAAGTAGCAGGAGGTAGTATCTATAAAGAATAGACACCAGACATCATATTTACTAGTCATTTAAACTTGGAATTCATCATCGCCATCACTGACAGAACTAAATTTCTGTTGTATGTAACTCACTCAGTTTATGGTATTTTCTTTTTTAATGGAAGCCTGACTAGACTGATATACTATGGTGTATTTGTATTTCAGCAGTGCACGTTTAGTAAGGGATAGATAATTATATTGGTATATCATGTTGGTGTATCATGTTATGACAAGCCTTACCCACCTATAAACTAACCTTTTCCTACACAACAACCCCATGAAACTGTTACTTGGAGCATTTTCATTTTTTCTTTGGGAAAGTAAACTTGAAGATGTTAAACACTGAGTGCTAAGTCCTATGGGTAAAAATGGTTGTAAACTGGGATACATATATGGATTTGCCTACTTAAGAGTGCATATTTTTAATCATCACATTACATAACTTGGCCACAAAATTCTGCAATGACAAAGGTACAGGACAAATAAAATGCTGCTTGATTTTAAATTCTATAAATAAAGCAGAAAAGGATTATGATTTTTAAATGAAAAGATACACTGAATGATAAAAGTGTATTCATACTGTATAGCCACTACATAATAAATAATTTCACGTAGGGAGAATGGTATTTTGTCAGCCTAGGATGACTTTCTGCTCTCTTGGTATTTTAGTCCCTGTTACAGAGACTTCTCAAGGCTCCCCTGGGGATTCTTGGCTGTCTCTGAAGCTGGAAAGCAGAAGTCTCTGATGTGATGTATCATGAAGATCTGTTGAACAGAGCTTTATGCAGATATGCAGGACATTATCATGCATCATAGCTACCCTATAGACTTGGCATTTATGGATCTTTAACATGATGCATGGTAACCAAATGTTCCAATGAGTGACATCTAAGGGGCAACTCCCTCACTTAGGAGAACAGCTTATGAAATATAATGTAATGTCTGTGTACAAGGACAGCATCACTGACTTGACTCTCTCTGACTTGTTTGATCTGAGAGGTATTATTTCCCTGTCTGGTGTTCACTGTTTTGATAAAAGTATTGTTTGTAATAGCCTCATCCATATCGCTTGCAGTTCTTCTGATTCTAAATGAAAGATGGTTTGTACAATCAAAAGAAGGAAGGCATTATCCTCTTAAATCAACCCGAATACCCGAAAAACTACCATGTGCCATTACAGAAAGTATAAGACCCTTAAATACTTCTCAGATGAAATACAGCAGGACAATCACTATGTTGAATTTTTATCAGAGGAAATGTAGATTTATTCAGGAAAAATGAAAAAAGAACTCCCAAATGAGGGCTACCGGCTGAGGAATAATTTAAACATAAAGGTTTTGTTTTAAGATAAGGTCTTGCTATATAGCTCAAGCTGGCCTCAAATTCACAGCAATTCTACTTTATCCTACAAAGCAAAACTTAAAGTTTTAATTTTTTGAGACAGATTCTCACTATACAGGCCTGGGTAGCGTGGAACTCAATATGCAGACTGAACTGATTTTTAGCTCACAGAGATTCACCTGCTTCTGTCTCCGAAGCACTAAGATCAAAGGTGCATACCACCATGCCCAGCTCTTGTAGATTTTAAAAGTGGTCATTAAGGAAAACAGAGGAGCAATGAGTTTGAGGGAAAGGGGGAAGTGAGAAGGTGTGGAGAAGGGGAGAGGGGAGACTGTGCTTGTGATGTATGAGAGAATAATAAAGAAATATGAAAAATATATTTAAAACACATGATTTCCTGAGGAATAGTGAAAGTCTCATGATATTAGTGATGAATTTACCACCTCAAAAACAGGATAGACACCTCTAAACTGCATATGTTAACAGGGTAATTTTTATGGTATTTGCTATATAAAAATATAAAAACTTCTGCAATATACACATTTATTAAACATTCAATTGGTAGAATGACATTGAAATTACACTAAAAATATTTTATAGTAGTTTCTAGTAAAAAACTTGTTCATTTCCTTATGAAGAGATATATCAGTTAAAAGAATCTGTACTAAGTGCCCAGGTAGAAAGGCTATTAACATCCATATATGATTATTTATGTCTCTCAAAAATATAATTCATAATTCTTTTGTTTTGTGCTATCGAAAGGTTACAAAACAGATTGCTGAAATGTCAATGTAGAATCCTGAGCAAAGAGGATGATAGCTAGTTACAAAGTACAACCATGTCCTTTTTAGATTATCACATGCATTTCTAATAACCACATATAAACATGTGGGGTTTAAAGGGAAATAACCACAGTGAACATGGCTAGGTGGCAGGATGTCTCTCTGTATGGTAGGGACGTGTTGTTTCTCTGTTATTACATACATAACCTTTACTTACAAAATATCGTGAGCAATTTCCAATGCTTTGTTTCTAATATTTTTAATTTTTCCGTTCTCTTTCCAAACCCTAAGAACAATGCTGAATCGAGATTTTGGAGTTGAAAAGACTTAAGAACTAAGCTCCAGTACTCTTCCCCCTTTCATTTTCTTTTCTAAAATATAACATTCTCCTTCTGTAAATTCTGCAGTGTATCCTTACACGCCCCCTTTCTAGTAATGGTAGCTGCTGTTCCCTAAAGTGATCTACAAGTATGTAAAAATATGCTCTCTGTCGCATGGGTGGCCCTTCTCCTCTCATTAGATCAGATGTCAGTTGCTTGTACGTTACAGTTATATTTTGTATATATATCTGCAAACCTGTTTTCATCAACATTAAAATGTCAATTTAGTGATTTCCGAAATCAAAGAAGTGCTCACTTTAAGAAAAAGAAAAAAAAAAAAAAAAAGCTTCTACATCTTGAAAAATCAGACTAAATTCTCTGCAATGTTGCTTCACAAAGAAAAAGATAATTGTCAATTAGGTAAGTGTAGATGAGACTTCAGCCAAAAATTAGGAAAGTAAGTTTCAGAATTTAGAAATCTGAGGTCAGAATTCTTCCCATATTTTCTGATGCAATTTTTCTACACCAAATCTGGAAATCAAATAGATTATGTTACTAGTGTGTCTTACAAAGGACTCCAGTCAGGTGATATTAACTCAAAGAGTCTTCACACAACAGGAAAACATTTGTGACTATTTAAATTTAAAAATAGTTTAAGCAATATTTTTAACGTGACCCTTATTTAACAATGTTTTTGCATTAACTGCTTAACTACAGTGCTTAATTGAATCAGAAGAGGGAACATCTCTTATAGCTTAGTTTACTACTTGTAGTTTTCTACACTTGATATTATTATTAGGCTTGACAGTAAGTCTATTTTCTAGCTGAAATATCTCACCAGCCTGAAAAGAGCCTTTTGTTTTTTTATTCACTATTTATTATTATTATTATTATTATTATTATTATTATTATTGAATCGGGGTCTCCCTATGGATCACAGGTTAACCTCAAAATAGCCATGTAGCCCATGTTGGCCTGAAACTCACAATTCCTCTTCCTTAGCTAACCCTGCAGAGACTTGAGGTGCCAGGATGAGGAGATATCCCCCTAACCCTCTCAGAGGAGAAGGGAATTGGGATGGAAGAAAGACTCTGTAGGGGGGACTGGGTGGAGGGGCCAGCATTTGGGATGGAACAAAAGAAAGAAAAAAGAAAGAAAAAGAAAGGAGGAGAGGAGAGGAGAGGAGAGAGAGAGAGAGAGAGAGAGAGAGAGGAAGCTTAGGGTCTAGAATATGGACATTTTGACTGGGTGAGGTCTGTTGATAAAGGGGCAGTTAAGGAGCTGCCTTCAGCTCCTGCTGCCTTGACTTGTCTGCAATGATGGACCATATCCTTGAACTGTGAGTCAGAAGAAACGTTTGGTCTGAGGGTGTTAGATGCCCCAGTGTAGGGGAATGCCAGGGAGTGAAGACGGGAGTGGGTGGATGGGTGGGGGAATACCCTCATAGAGGCAGGGGAGGGGGGAGGGGATTGGAGGGTTTCCAAAGGGGAGACCTAGAAATGGGAAAACATTTGAAATGTAAATAAAGCTTCAAAAATAAAGAAAAAAGAAGAAACCTTTTTTTCCTTTTGTCAGGATATTTTGTCACAGCAATAAGAAAAGGAACTAATTATGCTATGCAAGGTGTGAATACAAGCACTACATCATTTAAATTAATCTAACAGTGAATTTCAATATACTTCAATTATTAGGAATGTTAATATTATACACATTAATTTATGTTTAAACGATTAAATACTGCCCATAAAATGTGAAAAAGTGCAGTTACCTCTGGCCAATATGATACACTACTCCATTAGGTTTGATTCTAGTTTGGAAATAGTGAGAAAATATTGAAGAGAGCCATACACTACAAATTTCTTTGAACCACTTTAACATCTGGAGTATATTCTCCATGAAAGAGCAAACCAAGACAAATTTTATTATGACTAGTTTAATGCAGGTGGAGTTTTCACTTCATTAAATGTCTGATTAGAGATACAAAAGTACTGATTTAAAATAATCTATAAGTTTGATATGTCAGGTTTTTCTTTTATAAAATTAAATTTGCTGTCATCTTTTTGCTTATCTTCATGTAGTTAAGAATTTTTTCAAGTATGTTTGGATTTATAGTCATCAACCTCTTTTATGAAGAAAGAAAGGAATTTTCTCTTATCAATGAAATATCATTTTTGAGGAAGCAATTTTAACTTGACAGCTAAGAGGCTCTTCCTGCTCTAAGACATAGAAAGTCACTTTGGAAGATAAGAGTAAGCTCAGGGAGTGATGTGTGTGTGCATGTGCATGCGCGTGTATGCGCATGTGTGTGTGTTACACAACCAAATATGAACATATAGAAGCCAGAAGAAGATGGTGGAAAGTTCTTTTATTGTAATCTGCCTGTGCCTTGTGAGGGCTCCTTCACTGAACCTGAAGCTCAGTATTTTGGCAAGGATGTTTGGCACTGATACCTGCCTGACTCTATTCCCCAGCACTCTGGTTACAGGCCCATGAGGTAATGGTTAGCTTCTGTGTGGGTGCTGGGAATCCGAACTCAGGTCTACTTGTTTTCACAGTGAGTGAGTGTTCATCCCTACTGAGTCATTTCCCCAAGCCCAGGAATTCTATTTCAAGAGCCTTTGTTTATTCTGTGAAATTGGGAAGCAACAGACTAGGCATAGTGTGCAATGCATGGTGTGTAATGAATATTCACAGAGTTTGAAGATGAATGAAGGCTAAGTGGGGACATCTGAACTAGTTTTGATAGAGATTGTGAGAGGGAGTTGACCTATGAAATGCAGCGAGGTTGCCAGATAGCACAGAGAGCCCATTTGAGGCTGAAGATCAAAATGTTTTAGCAGACTCAGTCTGTTCTAACTCCCTTCTCCAACAATGCTCCCTTCAAGAAAGGAGCAACAGTTGATCCATGTTTAAGGTTTTGCCAGATGATAGTGGCACAAATACTGAAGGATAGGGCATTTCAATTTTAGGCAGAATGTGATTGAAATACAGACTGTGGCATCTAAACGGGATTAGAAGGAAAGAGAAACAAGATGAGGCTTGTAGATGGAGCGAAAATAGAAGTGTCAGTTGTGGATGTTCAAGATAATACCAGAGAAGCCATAGCAGGAGTAGCTGTACAAATAATCCAGAAGGAAAAGGGGAGTCTGGGATGCTCAAAAAGCTATTTATATATGTATAGATTATATACATACATACATATATATATAATATATATGCCTAGATTATATATGTAAATAGCTTATACATATATGTACATCTTTACTTATAAATAAATAGTGCTACTAAAAGTCTACAAATCTCTTCTTAAGGCATTCAACCTTCCTTCTAAACTTTCAACATGATCATCTGTAGGGGTCTTATATAATTTTACTAGGAATTCAAAATGAGTTGAGTCAAACAATGAAAAAGTATCATTTTAGTCTTTCTTATACTATACAGAGACATTTGTATTACAAATATTACTTAAGAAATGAAAGAGCAGCTAACTTCATTTTGTTCATCTACAAGACAACCTTACTGAACAAATGTTTGTGAAGCAAGACCCTGAAAAAATAGCCTGAACACATGAGGTATTAGATAAAGTTCAAGGATTCTGGGACTGGATATGGGAAGCTGTAGAAGAGGAGAGAAAAATCGGGTCCATAAACACAGATCATTATGGAATTTACCTGCTGTTCTCATTAAAGGCTCAGAGAAGCTCTCACTACATCTGGCTGCGCAGGAATTAAGGTCAGGTAAAGCTGTGCTATTTTTTTGCCTTCAATATTTTGAACTTGCTGTATCATACTAACATTATCAAGAGAGTCAAAAATTGATCCCTGATTTGCCAGGGCTGTTGAGATTTCTTAAATATCTGTGTGGACTGAGACACTCAAATTTTATTGGACCAAGCACCATAAATGGATGATGAGGTACAGGCAAGCCTTTAATGAAATGCATCAGGATCGAAGACCTCTGGCATCTTAGTCTTTTACTCTTGAGTTGTTTCACATGTAATGTGGTTTCCAAGCAATTGAGCTAGCTTATGATGCCCACTGTTGTAGGTCAGGAAGGATAGTGAGAGAAACAGGAAGAAAGACAAGAAAGCTAAGGGCAGATGTGGTCCCATTTGGAGAACTTAGTGTCCAGAAGCTTTGATGCACAAATCAGGCCTTGGTGGGGCACATGTTGAGACAAAGGGATTACTTTCTTTTACCCCTCATGATCTTAGGGGAAACAAGATGGGTAAAAGTTTTTCCTTTTGGTTGAGAAAAGTTCTTTGGGAAAGGATTCCCTTCTAAGCCTTTCGCATAGAACATTCAGAGATGTGAGAGAAAAGAGTACATCAGTTCAGCTAAGGAATCTGGCTACACCACTAACAGCAGTCACTATATCTACTAACTTCATCTAATTACCCATTCTCTTTTACCTCAGGCACTTTTTTCTGCCCATTTCCCCACCCCAAGATCTTTCTCACATGAATTCTATTTTCTAATGCTGTGAGGCTGCCTCAGAGAGTCAACAAAATGGATGAATTATCTCTTCTATAATGTTGAACTGTTTGTTTCTTCTAAATTTGAAAGGACATCATAGAGCTATGACAGATGAGTTAGTGGGCAGATGACATGAACACAATGCTCTGTGTTGAGTAATCACATTTGTCTCTGGTAGAGACCTTCTTGACAATAAATTATGCCAAAGTAGCATGGATTAAAAAATAGAGATACAACTGCATTCCATCCCAGGATCCATTTTTATCGTGGTAGCCTGAAGGCAAAATATGTGCTTTCATTGTCTTGCTTGCATTCAGTTTTCAAGAAAACTGTAAACTTTCATATTTGGGCATGGTAACTTTTGACAAGCACACTGAATAAGTACATAAATAATGAAGCAGAATCAAAATTAATGACCTAGATGTAGCATATCAGGATGACTTAGAGAAGGTTAAACATAAAAAACATTGTAATATTTATTGGTATAAAGAGATTTTATGTTCTTATTTTCCAAGCAATTATCAACAATTATATTTTACTGTTCTTCTCAGACTCAGCCTGATTCCAAATTTGTGACATCAGAATAATAGCACTTGATTGCTGTACTTAAGTTTCTGCACAGAGAACTAATGTTTTTACAAATGAGAAATGATCTTTTACTTCTTTTCATGCTATTGGAAATAATCTACACCCAAATAGAAAATGTTCTTTTAAACATTTCACTTTGTTCGTTAATTACAATTTGAGACAGTGCCTCACTATAGATCACAGGTATGAACTTGTGATCTTCTTGTAGCAGCCTATAATTTTTTCATCTGCCATGTCTTGGAAACTTCCATGAAGCCTTAAACTCAGTGTCTTTAAAACAAAGACTGAATATATTTGCTATTCAGTAGCAACCTTCTTTTTAAAATACCTTTAAAAAGATTTCCTGCTGGGTATGGTGCTGCATGCCTTTAGTCCCAGCACTTTGGAGGTAGAGGCAGAACTCTATATAACATCAAGCTTAGCTTGGTCTATGTTGCAAGCCCCAAGTTACACAGAGAAACCCTAGCTAACAAAATAGGTCTATTTTTTTTTTTTTGTACTTGTGTTTGTCTGTATGTGTATGCTGATGCTCATGGAGGACAGAAGAGAGCACTGGATCCTCTGACTGTTTGAACTGGACATTTTGGCTGTGAAGAAGTGAACTCAGGTCCTCTGAAAGCTCTCCAGGCACTCTTAAACACTGAGGCATTTCTCTAAATGTAACAGTATAATTTCAGAATGAGGAATAGGACAGCATTGATCATAGAGGAAAGACCTTAATTAGTTTGATTTTTTCATCTTGGGTGTGTAGTGCATGTGTGTATGTATGTACAAGTGTAAAAGGGCAAAGCCACCTGTGTTTGCACATGTGAAACCAAGAGATCAGCATCAGACATCTTCATCTATCATGACTCTAACTTACTCTTCGAGACAAGGTTGCTCAGTGAACCTAGAGCTTGGTTTTTCAATAGGCTGGCTGTCTAGCAAGCTCCCAAGATCCTCCTGTCTCAGCCTACCCAGTACTGGAGTAACACGCATGCATTGTCACACCAGGCTTTTTTACATGAGTGCTGAGGATCCAAACCCAGGTACTCATACTCACAGAACAAGCATTTACCACTGAGTCACAGCTCCAGTCCCAGTTTTCCCAGGTTTTAACTTAAAAAAAAAGGCAAGGTGAAAACCTTAGTTACTTTAATTTCCTTGAAAACTTAATTCTGTTGTCTTAAGTATGACTGCTAATTATTTCTCTGTTATAAAAAAGCAAGCAAACAAACAAGCTAAACAAATAAACAAAGCCATTTAAAGCTTTCTACACTTTTCTAATGACACAATTAAAACTAATAAAAAAAGGTAGTTCATGACTGTTTTACAGAGGCTAATTGCAAAATATGCACAATTAAAATAAAAGGGTTTCTAATGAGTATAAACAAATCATTTAAGCAGGCAATGTTTTAGGCTGCTAAAGAAACGGGGGAAAAGCCAGTATTTTCTTTCTGAGAAATTTTAATTATATGTGTTGACACATAAAGCAAGTGGAAGTTAATGAAATTTACTAACATATTTAAAGTAAGTAATAGTCTATAAACCATTAAAAGGATCAATCACTGAGAAGCTACTGGTAGTTGAGGGCTGCTGAGAGAAGGGTAAAATTCACTTCTTTCGGGGTATGGTAACTAGTAGGTGGCTCATGCCCTAGAAGACAGCCCCACATCCATGCTTCAGTTGATAATAAAAAGTGAAGACATTAAGTTGGGCAGATGTGTTGGGGCAGGTGACTCAGCAGAGTTGAAAAAAAGAATGAGGGGTGGATATGATCCATATACATTGAATATATGTATAAAATTTTATTTTTAAATTTTAAAATGATTTATTAATTAATTTTCAATTAATTTAGTGTCTTTCTCTGTCTCTCTGACTCTGTCTCTCTCTCTCTCTCTCTCTCCCTCTCTCTCTCTCTCTCTCTCTCTCTCTCTCTCTGTGTGTGTGTGTGTGTGTGTGTGTGTGTACAGGTGCCCTCATAGGCCAAAAATGTGGCATATGTCCTGGACATGGTAATGCGAACTGCAAGAGCACCTCTGGAAGAGCAGCAAGTGCTCTTAATTGCTGAAGCAATGAGTAAATTAAATATATTATTAAAAATATCAACCACAAGGACATTCATCTTCAAGTACAGAAGTTATTTTACACAGATGTTCGCTTTTTGTTTAGCAAGCTCCTGTGCTCTTTTATTTTGAGGACTGAGGATGGAACCCAGAGCTTAATGTATGCTAGGCCTGGGCTCTAACACTGAACTAAACCTTGCCATTTGGTAAGATTTTTGTACCTGCAAACATTCATCATTCTCATAACATTTCTTTCTACTATTGTTGCTAAGTAGAGATACAATTCTTTTCCTTTACTCCTCTACATGGCTCAAAATATCAGTTTATCACAATAATTATCAACTACTTCAGCATATCATCATGCTGAGGGCTTGCTAACAAGAGTCTACTGGGTTTCACCCAGTGTTTATTATTCAGTAGTCTGAGGCTGGCCTGCAAATCTGACATTTCTATTATAACAAGAACTTGACAGATGCTAAACTCTGAAACCTCACCAAGCTTATTGTTGTTATGTTATTCATTTACTTTACATTCAGATCACAGCTTCCCCTCCCGCCTCTCCTCCTAGTCCTAACCATCTATCCTTCTTTCCTTTCTCCTCAAAATGGGGAATCCTCCCATGGATATCAACTAGCCTTGGCATATCAAAGTGCAGCAGGATTAGGTGCATCTTCTCCTATTGAGACTAGACCAGGCAATGAAGTCAGAGACAGAGACAGGCTCTGTTCCTGCTGTTAAGAGTCCCACATAACTGTTAGGTATGTGCAGAGGGCCTAGGCCTGTCAATGCATATCCTCGGGTTCATGGTTCAGCCTCTACATGCCCCTATCTTGGTGTTCTTGATCCCTCTTGCTCCTTCAGTCCTTCCTCCCTCTCTTTCCCTAGATTCCATGAGCTCTGCCTAATGTTTGGCTATGGTTCTTTGCATGTGTTTCCATCAGTTGCTGATTGAAGCCTTTTTGATGACAATTATTCTTGGCTCCTGTCTGCAAGTATAGCAGAACATCATTAATAGTGTCAGGGGTAGGCTTTTTATGGCATGGGTCTCAAACTGGGCCATTTATTAGTTGGCTGTCCTCTCAATTTCTGCTTTCTCGTTTACCCCTACACATCTCGTAGGAAGGACAAATTGTGGGTCTAAGATTCTGTGGCTGGGTTGTCCCAATCCCTCCACTGGAATCTTGTCTAGTTACTTGGCTGTTTCAGACTTCATATCCCTTATTTCTAGGAGTCTTAGCTAGGGTCACCCTCACAGATTCTTGGGAGTTTCCCTTGTCCTAGGTTTCTAGCTCATCCCAGAGATCCCCCCCAATTCCAGTTATCTTTTCCAGTACTCTCTCCCCCATCATTCCTCAACTTGATCCTTCCTGTTCCTATCCCTACCACCTCCCTCCATCCACCCTCCGATGTTTAATCTACTTCTCTTTATCAGTAAGATTCAAGCACTCTAACTTGGGTCTTCTTTGTTATTTAGGTCTATGGTTTGTAGCATGGTTTTCATGTACTTTATGACTAATATCTGCTTATAAACAAGTACATACCATGTTTGTCTTTCTGGGTTTGAGTTACCTCATTCAGTATGATCTTTTCTAGTTCCATCCATTTGCTTGCAAATATTATTATGTCCTTGTTTTTAATAGCTGAATAGTATTCTACTGTGTAATTGAACCTTATTTTCTTTATCTATTCTTCGGTTGAGGGACATCTAGGCTGTTTTCAGTTTCTCACTATTATGAATAAAGTTGCTATGAACTTAGTTGAGCAAATGTCCTTCTGGTATGGTAGAGTATCATTTGTGGTATATGGTCAGGCGTGGTATAACCAAGTTTATTCTTGCCTTTGTGACCCCAAGCATACTGTTCCCCATGCTTGGAGTTGAACATTTCTGTTGTCTAACTGCCTCCTACTGATTTACTTCAGATCCTGTGCAATGCTACCACCATAGCAAGACTATCAGTTGTTCAACCTAGAATAAGTGTCCCGAGTTTTCTCCTGTTCCCTAATCTACTCCTCAATTTCCAAGTAAGTGTTTACGTGCCTGTTTATTCACTAGCAGTTCTTTCCCAAGATCTGAAAGCACATTAACGGAAGGCAACTATATACATATTCCCCACAGGATATTTCTGTAACTGGTGTATGACAATAATCAATACCTGTGTTGGAGAGACTAAACAAGTACTAGGGGTTTAGGATAGTAGTAGAAAACTTGCAAGGCTCTACGTTCTACTCCCTATTCACAAATAGACAACAAATCTCTAGAGAATTGGACACGTATGCTTAAACACTGTAGACCAACAGTTATTGTCAAACTGCTTATCAACAGTTGGCTACATAAATCTGATAAGGAACCTGATCATTTGCTTTGAGATCCATATGCATATTTTTAAGTCTACCAGTTGACTTTATGTTAGAAACATGTTTTGGGGTCATTTTCCAAAGCGTTGCTCCCTCTTTATTAAAAGTATAAAGCTTCATTTTGGTTTCAAGTAGGAATTATTTCATAAAATGAAACAAGGGGAAAAAGAGTGAGTGACCATTTTAAGGAACATACATTATAATGCTGCTGATACAGCATGGTACACCCTCTAAAGTATATATATTTTTAATTGTTTTGAGACAATTTTAGCCCATCCTGGCCTAGAGCTTATTATGTAGTTCATGCTGACCTTGAATTTGTTGCAACCCTCCTGTTTCAGCCTTCCCAGGCTGTGATTGTAGGCCTGCATGAAAATACCTGGATTGGAGCATACTTTAACAAAGTGATAGAAAAAACTAATAAAAAGGAGAATACAAAAATCCAAGTAGAGTTGCTTAATAAAAGCCAACTGAAATTAAACCTGGGCTTTCTTATAGAATTGGTAAACCTTGATCTGGTCTTCTTTAAAGAAAATATGACTTTCTATACTTTGTCCAAAGAGGTACTTATGAGGACTGAGAATTTTCTTTGCTGGTTGAGACTCTGCTTTTTAATCCTCTGCTGCGGGTGGGCTCCTCACATCCCAGTTATTTCCCCTCTAACTCTTCCCTGGCTCTTGATCATTTTAGGGCCTTCCAGTAAAGAAAGTGATTAAATAACACTCTTATCTGAGAAATCACTAAATATTCGATTGTACAAAGGTCACTTACAGGTATTTCCCAATCAATGGTCTTATGTCATAAGGGAAAATAACAAAGGCATCTCAATATTGCTTTAAAGAGGAGTGATCAGATCAGATGCATTCTTTTTTCTTTTATTCTACATATGGCTAGTTAAATATAGTAGTTGGAAACACCAGAAATAGAACGTCATACAAGACCTGGTTTGGATAAGGTCATGGGTACTATATGAAGCAGAGGGTAATAAGTACATTCTTTGCAGAGCCACAGACTACAATCATATCTTGGGAGGGTGCCTCTTTGGAGCTGACTCCACATTATTCCAGGATAACCTGGCTTTCCTTACTATTCCACTATCCAAAGTAAGGCCTTCTTGAGCTGAACACTGAAACTGAAAAAAAAAAAGTATATGAAACTGACATAGAAAAATAAAGGGTGTATAATAGAAAAGCAGATATACATTCAGACTTTAAACAATAGATAGAAAATCATAATGCATATTTTTAAACATAACTTTTGTAACTCAAACTATGAAGTAAAGAATTGTGGTAAAATGAATTTTGGGCATTTCCTTAAAGCATGATTGTAATCAATATGCATTAAACTCGCTTTTGCAGAGTAGACAATGAAACTTTCTGCAGAAAGGAATGAATGGCATGTCCTCTGTACATCCTAGAGTCCAGTGTAATCAGTAATTCAGTTGAAAACACTCATTTTATATCTACTGTGTACTATACATATATGCATTATGTATATACTACCTCTATATAAGGACCTTTAATAGCCTCATAGTCATTAGCAGAGAAAGCAAAGAATTTAGTGATATTATAAAATACTGTAGGGGTGGGGAGTTGGCTCAGCAGTTAAGATCACTTGTTGCTTTTGTAAAGGATTTGGGATTGATTCCTAACACCCAGACAGTGGCTATTAACCATCTGCAACTTGAGTTCCAGAGGATCTGATGCCCTCTTCTGGATACCAGGATACCAGGTATGCATACACTGCAGACATAAACACAGGGAAAACACTCAAACACATAAGATAAAATTTAAAAAAGTAAAAAATCCATGCTATGAGAAACTGTGTTATAGGGTCCAGAAAGTACAAAAAAAGATGCTGAGGCATTTTAGGAGAGAATCTCTGAGAAAATTAGAAGACTAAAGTTACTCAGAGAGAAGCAGTAACAGAAAAGCCATGTCCCTCTGAAGAGAGAATGTTCAGCTACAAAATGTATCATTATAGCTTAAAGCCATTCTAAAGAGGAGGAAGAAGTGGCAATGCAGTGTTTGTATAGAGAGGCAAAAAATAACAATGGGCAGAAACAGGATGGTGGCAACTGGAAACTATTTATTCATAAGTCTTTAAGGGACTGAAAATTTAAAGAAAATACTTTTCTCTGTGCTTTTTTGAATATATATGTATTAAAAGTAGAATGGAATATCTATTATATGCCAGGAATATTCCCGTTACTGGTGATAGAACCACACACAGGTCCTTGTGATTATATAGCTTAACTATTAGGTATATTTTTCATATAAACAATTTATATTGTTATTTAAGTTTATGAAAAAACAAATGCCAAGCCAAAATGTATGCACAGCTATAAGATATAACATGTTGCCAAGACAATACCAAAAGTGAAGAAATGCATATATTTACATATATAATTAGTGCAAAGATATGTTTTATCTTAGTAAAACAAATAAACCTCTTAGTAAAACAAAAAAATACCCTCTGCATTTATGAATAATGATTACAATAGGAATCTAAGGTTGTGTATTACTTAAACAATATATTACACCTACTTTGCTCTATAATGCTAATCTTCATTTAATTTTGGTTTGATGTGGTAGGCACTTACTATTGAAACGAATCATATTTTTTTTGTGAATTTGATTTTGCATTCAATGTTTTATCAACTTAGAAATGCCAAGGCAGAAATGAACTGAAGACAAATGTCTATTTTCTAAGAATTGAGATAAAATAATGTATGCAAAATGGATGAAAAGGATTATAAAATGTTCTTCAATATTCACTTTTACTTTAAGCTTATTGTACCTCCTAAATTTAATTAGTGTTTTGAGCCTTTCCAAAATGGCCTTATTTCTTACAAACGAAACAATAAAGTAAGATAGGCAACCACTTAAAGTCAAATAAAATAAGGATAAAATGAATTTTCTTCATTCAAATCTGCACAACTTCATGTTTAAAAGTTAAATTGGTAAACTTGTTATAATAATGGTCCTTTTTATTTCAATATATTCTGAGACTGCAAGGAAGTCTTAAGTATTCACATCTGAGCAAATGTTAGCGCTACAGATTTACCTTTACTTCTGCCTCCATGAACATACTTGCATGTTGAACTTAGAGTTAACCCAGTTTTTCTTCTCAACATGTAATTGAAGACTCACATTTAAAAGATAATATTTTGATTTCTCTGATCTCACCTTAAGACAATATCAAAATTCAGATCCTGTTTAGTCCATTATGACAACTACTATCAAGATAACATTCAACTAAATCCATGCAAATGATGAATCAATTACTCTTTACACAAATGCCTAAATGTTTATTGTCTATTGAATATATTTAAATATTTGTTAAAAAAATTATCAGACAAATATACTTACTAAAATAGTGGTAGATACTCAACAAAAACTGTTATACTTAAATATTAATACATTTCCTTGTCATGTTCTAAAAATGAATATGATTAGATATCTTCAAAAATACATTCATAAGATGCCATATTGTATGTGAAAGAGACCGATTTGTTTGAAAACTATATGAAATCTTAAAAATAAACATGTCTTTTACTAAGAATTCATCAGGTTTTGTGTCATTTGGGTGAGACTTCTTTCAGACTGGTCATACTTACTAAGCTTACTGAAACATTTTTTACAAGTGAGTCAGGTATCCACAGGAATGTCTTCTTTTAGCCTTTATTACAAAATATCAAGGGCATTTGAAAGGTCTGTAAGCTCACAAGAACAAAGGACTGTATGTTGATTTGTTCAGGCCATGTTTAATTGAAATAGAATTATATCACATCCATCCTTTTCCACCCTCCATGTCCTCACAGCTTCCCATATTTGAATCCCTCTCATGTTTCCTGACTATCAAGTTGATAGCCTCTTTTTGCTTCAATTATTATTTTTCCATGCATATGTGTGTGCACATGGGAAGTTATATGCACAAATATATATTCTGACTCTGAATTCTGACTCAGCAATGAACAACCAATCAGAGGACTCATCCCTGGGAGAGACTAATTTTCTCACTCCCAGCAGTTTCCTGAAGTTCTTTGTCTAGGGAATGGGATCCCATACAATTTAGCCCACACTATTTTAATTTTATAGTATATCGGATGAGTAGAAAACACCACATAACTCTTATGATAATTCTAGTGTTGTGAGTCTGTAGGTCAAAATAATTCCTTCTCTTGTTAGAAATATATGAATATCAACAGCCAAGAGGCAAACTATGGGACAAGCAGGTAGGTACATGTCATTCCAAGTAGCTTACTTGGTTATAGACAGATAAAAGACTTAAATGGCAATTGAATGAAAATTACCTAATTATATTTAATATGTTTTAGTTTAACACCAATGTATAATTTCAAATTGGGTTAAATTGCTTCAAGGTAGGAAAATAAATAAAAGAAAATGAGAGGTAGTTTGACAATGGTTCTAAAAACCACACCAGCATAATGCTAATGGCCCTTACTTACTTTTGTTTCAATTTAATCACTTTTTAATAAATTGCTTTTAAATTAAATCCCTTCTGTTCACAAATTTGCTCATGTCACATTAAGATCATGATGATAAAATTAGAATTTTTGATAGGGAAAATTATTAATGAGTTTATTGAATCTTTAATGATACAGAATTGCAGAGAACAAAAATTAGGAAAACAATCATGTCTTAAACAGGACTTGCAAGCTCTAAACACAACAAAGAAAATATATTCCCCTTGAAAATCAATTATTTAAAAGAAAATAAAAATATTACTCTTCAGTGTTTCAGAATCATTCTGATTAAGAGAATTTGACAGTTTGGGGCTGAAAACACCACAGAAACTTAATAAATAATAATGTTTTCAAGCAAAAAGCTTAAGAATAATATGTGGATCAATGTTTAAAAACATTTGAAAAATCAAGGTTTCTTTAAATGTTTTACTGTGGATAATTCAATTAACTCAGTTATTGAATGAGTATCTTATTTGGCTTTACTGTAATGATTTCAATTTGCATTTAACATAACTTGTATTCCTTTGGTGTAGAATCCTTCATTCTTTAAGATGTCAGAATAACAGAGAATTTTGTTTTTAATATTTCTCACTTAATCTATTTTTTTTTTTTTTAGTATAGAAATAGAGTTTATTTACAGCATGGAGAGGGGAGTTAAGAGGGTAGTAGAGGCAGAGAGAGGGAGAGAGAAGTAAAAGAGTAGAGAGTAGAGAAGTGGAGAGGCCGGCCATGACCACGTGTTGGGGGGGACGGAATGGGGAGAGGTAAGGGATTAAGAGATATAAGGGAGAGGCAAGAGCAAGAGATAAGAGAGTCTCACTTAATCTTAAAACAAATTTAAAGACTTAAAAATCATATTTATCCCATAAACCACTCACCTATGCAATAACTCCTCATACTGTAATTGGTATCTAATATGGTTTGCTGTTGCACTGCTTTTGGAAAATTAATCCTCCTTTGTCAATCACTATAGTTAAGATTCCTTCTTCTCCCTCTCAGTGGGCCTTTTATATGTTTAGTTTTAAATGTAAATATGTATCCTCCCTTCTGAATATAGTGTTTCAGTAAGTTGACAAGGTAAGTTACCATGAATAAAACTCCTAAGGAAGCTATCAGGTATTCATACCTAACAAGCAGGTCTTATTTAGAGACTGTTGAATAGTGTCAACGGCTCTGAATGCCCTAGATTTCAGAAACTATAACATACTTGCATTCAGTCAGTATTTTTGGCAGAATATGACGAGCAGAATTTATTGTTGTCATTGACAATGTATTAAACAGTTATAAAATTAAACAATTATGGGATTGTATATTTCAACTTCAATGTGTGTTAATAAAAAATGATTAATTATGTCATAGGTCAATTGAAGTAAACCTAAAATTATTTATACTGGTATCTTTAAAATACCAATAAGAACGTTGGCATAAATAATTGTGAGTGCCTTTCATAATAAAGATTGAGAGATGCATAGATCATCATTTATTTCAAGGTTCCTGAGTGAAATGACTATTCCTACCCATACTGTATCAAATATTCCAACAGGACATATGTCTGTGCTGATATGTAAATTAAATGTTCTAGGTAATGATAAATAAGAAAAGTAACAAATGACATTACTTATGAACATCAACATATTGTTAAAATTGTTCAATAAAAATTATTTTGTATAAGAAAATATTTCTGTAGCTTTTTTATTATAAGAAATACAAAATAACCAATTTTGGCAATGTTTTTAAACAGTGGAAGAAACGTCTCTATATTATTTATAACAGAATAAAAATATAAGAGATATTTTAGTTAAAATAACTATATGTACAGTGTAGTTTTGTTATTAAGCAATGATTCTCAAAGATGAGAGAATCACCATTGCCTGAGAAGTGGTTAGAAAGGGGATTCAGTGCCTGCCTCTGGAACCAGAAATTGTAGAGAAGTGGATCTCCTATCTAGGTTGCCACTATCATTACAAATGATTCTATTGCATGCCACAATAATGAGAACCACTGCTTTAGAATGTTCATGGCATTCTTAATGAGAAACCATAGACAACATGACTCCTCAGATATTTATAGATTCTATAACTATGAAATCCTATTCACTTTTTAATTCATTTTCTTATAAATAATTATCACATTATTAGTTGTTGTCTTTAATTCTTATATCCTACTACTGTATCAGATAGGTAGCTGAAGATGGGGTTGAGAGCGAATGACACTTCCATAAAATGGAAATTTCACTACTTGTAAAGAATTTTTGCATGATCAAAAAAATATTATTGAGAAACCCACATTGAGAGACAAAAGCTGAGCAAATTACTAAGCCAAACCACTTTACTTGGACACTTAATCTGGCCTGGGCAACCCAAAGCTGCTGTGATGGTTGACTACAAACATCTCATTGCTGCCTGATTTCTCTAAGGCAGGGACTACTGCTGATCGAAGTTCCATAAGCTAGGATATAACTATTTAGGGCACAATCTACTACTCATAGTAGACCATGGTCAACAGTTTGTTGAAACAGAGCCTAAGTGCCAACTGTGTACATCTCCTCCCAGTGCACTCACTGACATACACTGTTAGCTGAAAAACACCATAAATTGGAGATATACTATGAAAACTGCTACAAACAAGGGTTTATACCACCTCAGAGCTAGCTGATACATTTTTATCAGCTCATCAATTGCACAGTGAGTGGCTGGCTGGGGTACAAAGTGGCAATTCTGTCTCAGTCAGCTGCTGGATAGAGCCTCTCAGGATAGCCATGCTAGATTCCTGTCTGTAAGCACAACAATAGCATCATTAATAGTGTGAAGGATTGGTGCCTAACCATGGGATGGGTCTTTAAATGGGCTGGTCACTAGTGGGCCATTCCATCAGTCTCTTCTCCATCTTTTTCCCTGCATTGTTTTTAGACAGGACCAATTTTGGGTCAAAAGTTTTATAGTTGGATTGGTGTCCCTATTCCTTCATTGGGACTGAGACAGAGGCAGATGCCTACAGACAAACATTGGGTGGAGGTTGGGTAACTCTGTGGAAGAGTTAGGGAAAGTATTGAAGGAATTGAAAGGAAACCCCACAGGAAGACCAACAGTGTCAACTACTTGGACCCCTGGGAGCTCCCAGAGACTGAGCCACCAACTGAAGAGCACAAACAGGTTGGTCCAAGGCCCTCAGCACATATATAGTAGGGGGCTGCCATGTCTGGTATTAGTGGGAAAGGATGTACCTAATCCTTCAGGGACTTGATACACTAGGTTGTGGGGGTAGAGGGGGAGGGCTACCTTCTCAGAGGTGAAGCAGAGACTGAGGGAACTTGGTGAGGGGGGCAGCATTTGGGATTCAAATAAAAAAAGAGGAGCTTATGCTTTTTGAGTTAGTTCTAGCTCTCTCTCAGGGACCAGGACATAGAGCCGGGTATTGTCTAAGATCTCATATTTGATTGGAACTTTCTTATCGGTTATGCATCCCAAAACTCCCATACAGGCTTCACCAGAAAGAAGAACCTCTATACATCTTGTGTTCCTCATTTCCAGGGATCTGCTTCCAGGGAACTTGACTTAGTTCAGGTCATTAAGGGACTGTTAATAAAAGTTCTAAAGAATACACATTTAAAATTACAAAGCGTCATGGAAATTTTGCATTACAATTACCAGGTGAAAGTGTAAAAGATAAATCTGAAGTAACAATAACACCCTACTCATTGTGCATGTGCAGTAAGTGAATGAAGCTGGTGAGAAGAAATGATTTCTCCATAAAGGATGCAATCATGCATTTCAGGGCTTTAAAGTATGCTTTCATATTTATAGGTGAATGCACTTAAGATTTTGGGAAAACAGCTTCTTCACATTAAAAAATGACAGACATTTCCTAATCATCTGACATGAACTTTAAAAAATAATACAGGAACTACTAAAGACACTTCATGGTCATAACAACAAAAAGAAGTAAGTGGGTGGAAGAAGGAAGTATTACGTTATGTCTCGAGTGTTGTGAGAACTGAAATAGTAAAGTATTAGAAGCAGTCCTTTTTGAAAGATGTCTTTAATAGGAAAACCTACTTTAAATGGTATTATAGTATGGAGAATATCTTATTATGAAAGAAAAAATATTTTCTTAGGCACCATTAAAACAAGACAGTTATATTAGTTTATAGCTACATATATTCTAATGATACCCATAAAGCAGGTTCACCAAAAACAAATGACTCAATATGAGTAATGTAGTAAATAGAAGGTGGTATAAGGACTAAGATTCATGTCAGTGTTAAATTAAAAAAAAAAATTTGTGCAACAAGAACGGAAGAAAACAGAAGTCCACTACTTAGACTCTTTGTTTTTAAATAATTTCTTGTTTGATTTATGATAATAAAGTAACATGTTACCATTTTGGTAGATATCAGTGAGAATTAGAAATATACAATTGTTGGGTGATTACACTTTCTATGGAAATTTGAATTTCAGTAAAATAAATAATACCCTTTATAACTGTTTTTAGATAATATTCTACAGGATATGCACCTATATTTAGAAGCTAAAAAATTCTTATTCCTGTAGCTTGAGGCCAAATAATATTCTCAGATAAACTAAGATGCTACTAATACAACCTTCAATATAATTTTCCTTAGGAAATAAATAAGTCCTATTCTCTAATGAGATAAGACTTCTCTGGGTATAGGTTTTAACCACAGTATAAATGTTATGAATGAATTATGTTCTAAATCCTTTAATTCAGAAAGCATTAGTTAAGCATTTCTGAATATTTTATTATCTAAGATGCTTGAGGATTTGTAATTATTATGAGCCACATACAAAGCTTCTGGAATAAATCCCCAGTAAACAGGATTGGCATACTAAAGGATCAGAATTTCATATGCTGTTTTCAAATAAGAAAGATGGTATTCTTTGCAGAAATCTTTATTATCAAATTAAACATGTCTTCAGTAGAATAATATCAGATGAGCCTATTAGCAGAATATTTTGATAATCCTTTTTCTCTTAAATGTCCTATGACCAGAAGAATAGCTGTACAATGTTAATTGAATGCAATAAGAATGGCAACTGATTCTAGCTTCTTCTTTTATCACAGTCCATCAGAAGGACACAAAGACGTCCAAATTAAAATAAATTCAATAAGGAAAGAACATGTTCCTTTTCCAACTGTTGCAAATCCTTTTCCTCTTGTTAAGCAAGGCTTACTCAGTAATTATTTTCTTTTTGAAAGTAAAAGCAGAAGGATGTTTCTCTTATTAAATCAATGTCTTTTTGCTTATGAAATCGAAGGCACCACAAAACAGTCAAAGAAGAAAATGTCATCAACTCATTTTCTCCCACCCACTGTTTTAAATTGTTTGCTTAGTACCAATGTATCTTACACTTATATAAGTTGTTTATGAAGAGCCAAATTAATAGTCTTTGCAATTGTTTCTGCTGGAATTTGGAGAGCTGACAAATGAATTAGTAGAAAATGGCAATTCTACATGAATTAGCTTTTAAGTCTCCCTAAGAGGTTGATGCAGAACTTAATAAGAGACTTATTAGGAGAAGTAGGACAACTTAATTCAGATTGATTATAGACTTTGGTGAAGACAGCTGGGGTTCAAATGAAACCGAAAAAGAACTTATATGCACTTCAAAGTATGCTAAACAGATGTCTGAAACAATTACTCTGCTCAGTCTTTTCAGAAGTTTCAAAGACAGGATGGGAATAGCATGGTAAACGAAGGTTCTATTTGTCCAAGTTGAGGCAGAGACTTTAAAAGCACACATACACAGTGTTATCTGTCTTAGTCAGAGTTTCTATTCCTGCACAAACATCATGACCAAGATGCAAGTTGGGGAGGAAAGGGTTTATTCAGCTTACATTTCCAATTGCTGTTCATCATGAAAGAAAGTCAGGACTGGAACTCAAGCAGGTCAGGAAGCAGGAGCTGATACAGAGGCCTTGGAGGGATGTTCCTTACTCTCTTGCTTGCTTCTCCTTGCTTGCTCAGCCTGTGTTCTTATAGAACCCAAGACAACCAGCCCACAAATGGTACCACCCACAAGGGGCCCTCCCCCCTTGATCACTATTTGAGAAAATGCCTTACACCTGGATCTCACAGAGGCATTTTCTCAACTGAAGCTCTTTTTTCTGTGATAACTCCAGCTTGTGTCAAGTTGACACACAAAACTATCCAGTACACTATCTAAACTCAGATGCTTCAGGTGAAAAAAAAGCATTTGACATTGTTGTCCTAAGTAATTTGCTTTTAGCTTTACAAACAAAGCAGGAAGTGAGAGGGACAACATAGGAACAAGTAATAAGTTCTTCTGGCAACACTAACTTACAATTAATTTCACATTGAACAAATAATTTGGTAAGCATTGTTAAGATGAGTAATTTGTACTTTACGTTCTAAGCTGAAATAAAGCCAACACTGACCTTTCCATTGTGATACTTTTAAAGTGTACAGTGAGCCTGTATTATCTATGCCTTTTTAATAGAAATTTTCTCAGATATTAAAGGCCAAATTATGTGCTTTTAAACAACAACAGCATGTGCTTTGTATCGATGTAAGAAGCATTGGTTCCATATTTAATCTAGTTTTTATGAAGGATTATTTTGTTTATTTTTCTTTTTTGATCAAAGGCTCAATATACATTTTTTTTTACCAAAATAAGAACAAGAACAACAGAAGCCTCCCTAACATATTTCATTTACTTTGCAGTTCATAGAACTGAGTAGCCTACCGATAAAATTTCCCATCCCATCCCAGGCAGTAATCTTTACTTCATTGCAAAGGTAACATTTGGGCACCAGGAAAGTCCTTCTGCACAAATAGGAGGACCTGACTTTGGTCCCTTTGCATCCACATAAAAGCTGTTGCAATGCATGCCTGTATCCCTGTGGGATGGAGTTTGGTAGAGTCTAGGGACTAGCTGGACATCTATTCTAGCCAATTGATGAGCTTCAGTTTCCGTGAATGATTCTGTCTCAAAGCAAGACAAGACAGAACAAGAGAAAGCAAAGCAAAACATGCACAAATACAATATAGAGAAGTGATTGAGAAAGATATTCCAAAATTAACTGCTGACATCAATATAGGAAAGAATGAGTAAGTGTAATTTTGCACTTATGTCCATATATGACACTTTGATGCTTAGAGAACTTACATATATTATATCATTCTTAAGGTTTGTCTTGTTTGGAGAAATTCTTTCTACCCATACTATAATGGTGTAAGAAAGCATTATTATTTTCGTAAACCTTCCTGAAAGGATGTATTTTTTTCAAGTCAATGATAAATATAAACAAAAAATTAGAACCATGATTAAGAAGCAAATACCAGTAAAGGAAGATAGAATTACATGAAGATGGTTGCATGCTTTCTGCTTAACAAAGTGAAAATGAAATTCTAATACATCACAGTTCACATTATTTGTTTAGAGGAAATATACTTTGTTTTCTCAATGAAAAATTCTGTGATAGAATTTTTCTGATACATTTCTCCAAGAAAGGAAGCCACAAGTACTCAGTCTGGAAGGCCTAAGAAAATGCAATTTTAGTTTTCTTCTTAAATTCTTAATACTAATGTTGAACATCAATACCAATGGTATAATGGCTCAATATACTTTCTAATCCACTTCATATTCCATGAAATCATACTCAATTAAAATGTCAAGAAGGTATAATAAAAATATCACATTTTATAGGGAAAACTCACAGAATATCTGTCTTTGACTTCTCCAGTAACATGTTAGAAGTTTGTATAAGCAAAAGTAAAATCTATACAAATAGAAATAACAAATTCAGAAATGTCAAGATGAAAGTCTGGGAGCTTAATTGGAGGTAGACGCAATAATGTGTTTTAAGTTATAGCTGAATGCATGTAATGGTGGCATGTAATAGTGTCTCAGTTCAATCTCCAACATGAAGGAAAGAAAAACAAACAGTGAAGTCAAGTAAACTAAGGGCATAGTTCAAAAACAATGTATCATTTTTTTCTAAGTGGAGAAACAATGGTTGATTAAAGCAAGAAAACTCCAGTGATCCCCAACCATATTCACTTTGGGATTGTTCACAGAGCTTGAGTTCAAAATTACTAGATCAATCGAAACATAGGAAGAACAACAATATCAACCAACCAGACCTCCCAGAGCTTCCAGGGACTAAACGGCCAACCAAAGAGTACACATGGAGGGACCCATGGCTCCAGCCACATATGTAGCAGAGGATGGCCTTGTCAGGTATCAAGGAGAGGAGAGGCCCTTGGTCCTGGAAAAGCTCATTGCCCCAGTATAAGGGAATGCCAGGGTGGTGAGGTGGGAGTGGGTGGGTGAGAAGGGGGAACATCCTCATAGAAGCACGGGGAGGGAGAGGGGATGGGGCTTTCTGGGGGGGGGAAACTGGGAAAGGGGATAACATTTGAAATGTAAATAAATAAAATATCCAATAAAAAATAAAAAAGATGTATTCTTGAAAGAAACAAAGAAAGGAAGAAAGAAAGAAAGAGCAAAGAAAACAGAAGCAGGAGGATCACTTCAGCTCTGGAGTTCAATGGCAGCCTGGACAAACATAGTGAGACTCTGTATAAATCGGCCAAAAGTCCAACTAATACACAATCAACAAATTTCTTTACATACTTATCTTCCCCCATATCTCCTCCCCCTCTCTTTTTTTCCCACTTTTTAAAAATGCTGATGATATAGCTCAGCCCATATAAAGCATTAGGATAAACACTCCCTCCAGCTATACTACTTTCTGAAAGCCTTTACATGTTCCTCTTGCATGTCTATCCAGGTGACCTAGTGATTCAGTTATTTTTATTTCCCTTTACAAGAAAATAAATTATCTATGTAGTCAAGTAACTGTTTATGCTATTCCCATAAGGTGAGTAATTACCAATGTATCCTTAAAATGCTTGGTAAGCAACAGTAATCATGGATTTTGAAAGTAAAAAGGCATTTGAAAAGTTACTTCTTTCTAGTATGTATTCTTATTGAGCTTTATTTGTGACACCAGGATTATCTTAATGACTCACATAGCTAATATGAACATGACATTTCTTCATCTTCATTTATAATATTTATCACCATGAAGATGATCGGCTGGCATTTCCTTATAATCCAGGGACTTAGTGGTTATTCGTTTCTCAATAATCAAAGGGTATATTAGCTAATGAGATAACACTATCAGAAATCCATCAGAAGCCTATATTTTGTAGTGACACAAGTAACAACTTTTAAAACACTAATGGAGCTTTAAAATCATGAAAGGAGAAATGGAGAATGGAGGAGAGTTTTCTGAAAGCATCCCTAGGGATCTGAGATGGCATGAGTGTATCAAATGGTCTTCTAGGTAGCTAGCTGACCTGGCCACTACTTGGGAATCCTCTATAGCATGAGGCACATGAAGGCTAATATTGATAAGTTAAATACAACATGGAATAGTGGCTTTAAAGATGCTTTTCCATTTTAATAATTAGTATTATTTAATAAATTTAATTTGGCAGTCAATCACTATCAAAGCTTTGGAGAGTCAGATTTGGTGTCAATAAAGTGAAACTACCTTGGTAGGAGTTGAGAGCATTGTAGATATTCATAGAAGACTACATAAATAAGTTATATGTGCTTTGGGATTTGAAGGTCCAGTAAAAATTGATCAGACATACAAAGTATGATCATTCATATATATGGAAAATAAATGGCAGGCAGTTATAAGAAAATATGAACAGTTTGTGTAGCATAGGATAAGGATCCTGGTTTGTCTGCATGAGAGTCATTAAAACAGAATAGTAAAGCCAGGTATAGGAAGAAGAGAGATAGCTATCCTACCTAGATGGACTTCATTATATCTTGTAAGGAGTTTTATCATAAAATGGGAAAGCCAGGATGATGCAGAAGTGTCAGTAATAGAATTAATAATTACTTTACTCAATATTTAAAAGGCACTGTCCATAATATGCCATTCACCCTGACTGGTCAATGAATGTGAGTAGGTCATCTATGTAAGAAAAAAATAATAGGAATCATAAAAAGATGGTCGTTGAAAAGGGGAATTAATAACAATTTAAGGGAGAATAAGCAATGGTATACAAAAAATGAAAATGAAGAAGGACATAATGCTGAATGTAACATTACTACATGTAATTTGCTTGCAATTAGAAAGCAAAAGGCCTGGAGAATACATGAATTTGTTTCAGATTAGCTGTATTATTACTAAGGATAAAGTCGCAAGTTGGGGCTTCTGGTCTTGACAAGTATATTTTTATTCTGTTCTGATACTAAGTAACACACACACACACACACACACACACACACACACACACACACACATCAATCCGAAATTCCATAAAAGACAACCAAACCAACTTCTTAAACCTCATCTGCTTACGATAAATTAATTTCCTAATGGCAAAAATCAAAATTATTTTTCATGTTGTAACTTTTTAATAGTTCATTTTATGAGCCTAAGGTACTACCTACCATGCTAATGAGATTCTTTAATATTTCATTTTTTTAATCACTGAAGAAAGACAAATGATTACATCACTGACTTTTCTTGGAGGAAACCCCATGTGAAATACTTTCAAATGATGCAAAAAGGCTTTCTTTCTAAGGCTTATAGGTCCTATAATTTAACTTTGTGAGATGACAGTATTGTGCACATGTAGATGAAAACTCATTTGGGGTCTCTCAAAGTATTGTGGAGCAAAGCAGAGTACACAGTACCTTGACTTTTTCAAGATGATCTTGTAGAGAGTCAATGAGGAGATCCCCCACTGGCTGCCAGGATCCCTTGATCACCTCAGCTTGGCGCAACTTGAGGTCCAGTTCATCAGCTGCTTCCTGAAGTTCCTGTAGTCTTTCAAGAGCCTCATCTATTTTTCTCTGCCAATCAGCTGCATGCAGGTTCAATTTGTCCCATTCAGTGTTGACCTCTTCAGCCTGCTTTCGTAGGAGCCGAGTGACATTCTGAGCCCTTTCTTCAGGAGGCAGCTCTAAATTGGCAATATGACAAGGTTTAAGGCCATATCCATTTTTGTTTTAAAGAAAAAAAACATTGTTGAAAAGGTCAGACTAGAAGAAAGGAAAGGAATATAGATTAACAAGAGGCCAACTTACTGATTAATGGCTCTTTTACACTTTGGCATAAATTTTGATATAGTCAAGCACAGCTAAACTGTCTGTCTTCCTTAGTGAATCTGTTCTACTTTCTGTCAATCAGATAAATCAAGATTCATTTAAGCTTTCAGAGAGAAAAATGTTAGCACGTGCTGAACAGTTCTAATTTATTTCAGTCAGCCTAAATGGAAAATTAGCTTAAAGTCTTTGTAACAATAGAATTCCTTTTCACAGATAAGCTCCTTTGTTTCTATTTTCTAAATATTCAAATAACTAATCATTGATTGCTTTATTTATGACTGAAAACAGGATTTTGCATGGTGGTTTGTGATTCTATATTTTTTTTCAACACCTACATTTAATTTGAATTGATTCTGTTTAACCCAGAAGTATGAGAGCTAGCTATACAGACTCTGGCAGCAAGCATGGATGGGCTGTGCTCTCATCACTGAGCCTTCTATCAATATGTTATTATAGTTCCACATTCAATTACCTCTGGGCTCCTGGTAGAGTTTCTCTAGTCCTTCCAAAGGCTGCTCTGTCAGAAATATTCTCACAGTCTCCAGAGTACTCATGATTACAGGTTCTTTAGTTTTCAATTCCCTCTTGAAGGCCTGTGAAATGAGATGAAAAGAAATGCTTATTTGGCTTGTGGAATGCTCCTCAAAATTAATCCTGGGTGCTCAGAACTTGTTTATGTAACTCCCCAGTCAATTTCTTTCTCCTTTATTTATAAACTGGAAGTCATAAAATGATAAGAAAAGCTACCTGGGTCTCAATGTTAATGAGTAAACCACTGGGTTTGCAATTTTTTCCTGGGGAAAGCTGGGGAGCTTTCAAGACAGGTGGTGTCTTAATATTAAGATAAGTTCATTTTGTTTATATGACCTGACTAGCAGATATAGAGGTAAAATCACTAAGCATATATTGTAAAATAATACCCTGGTTAATGAAGATTAAAATATTACCAAAATAATGACTTCTAGTACACATTAGAAAATATTCACTGTTATGTAGAGAAATTCAGACCTTATTGAAATATATAACAAATTCAACTGATAATTCTGTCAAAATGTTTGATGGTAAGTAAGCTAGTGTTGCCAAATTCTGCTATTGAAGATTATCAGTAATTTTTTTTTTAAAAAAACTACGTATTATAATTTACATTGTGACTTTTCGAAGAAGAATAGATATTTTTGGAAGTATCATGGATACAAGGATGTTGAATGCCTTTCTATAAATGAATAGACCCAGTATAGGTGTCTTTCAGACCACTTAGTTAAGTAGTCAGATTAGTTCAGAATTTTAATCTTTAATCTATATTCTCTGTTATAAGAAATTAAGAAAGGAAAAAAATGAATCAGTTTTGCCTCCAAGAAAATATTGGACCAAAATAAGAAAGAAAAGTGCCTAGCACAGGGAGGAGGAAACATGCCCCAAAGATGAAATGCAGGCTGCCTTGGTTTGATCCTAGCCCTGCGATGTTCTTGAAAAAGCAAACACAACAAAATCAAAGAATGAAAGGATAAATGAAAATAAAAAAGAATGAAAGGATAAATGAAAATAAAAGAAACATTGTAGAATTTGAGTGAAAACTCTAAAGTCATACATAATCCAGTGAGATACACCATAATGCATAAATTAATATTCAAAAATAAAAAATAGTTGTTGACCCAGATTTTATGATATCTTAGATGATCATGTTAATAAAAGATATTAAGTATCACATATGCAATAATATGGCTGATTAATAATAATCATTATTACTCTGACCTAAAGCTTAATAATGAACTATTTTCAATTCTATCTTATTTTAGCAATGCCATCAACCGAGTTTATGTCCTCTTATATAACTGGGAAATTTAGTGATGCTTTCCTTTAAATTTCAGACATAGCACTCTTGATACAAAAGTACCTCAGAAATGTATTGTAACATATTTGTTGGTAAAATCTTAAAGGTGATCACCATTTAAAAGAATCCTGAGTTTGCTACTTTATAAAAATAATTGATCTGTCAAGGTTATTTATGATTCAGGAGAGAGAGGGCAGGTTCCTGAATAAAAATAACAGACTGCTTGGATTTAGCCTGTACATGCAGAAGAAATTTCTATATTATGGACTACTCTTGTGTCCTTGAAATCACACTGGGTAGATGATTATTTATTCTTCTTACACAGAAGTCTGGTTCTACCTATAACATTTAATTTCATTTCTACATATGTGTGTTTGTGCATCTGCCATTATATGTATGCATGCATTGTATCTGTATATATATGTGGATATACTTTTTGTAGTGTTGTGATTTGTATAATCCAACTTTTATCTGGCATCAATGGGAGGGGACGCCCTTGGTCCTGTGAAGATTCGATGCCCCAGTGTAGAGGAATGCTAGGGCAATGAGGCAGGAGGAGGTGGGTGGGTGGGGGAGCAGGGTAAGGGGCAATGGGATAGGGTTTGCAGAGAGGAAACCGGGAAAGGAGATAACATTTGAAATGGAAATAAATAAAATATCCAATTAAAAAACTTTTACAAATATAAACAAATTATCTCTTTTATCTGTCTGTCTACTTGAAGTGAATCATGATCCTGGCTTCGCTAAATTGGAAAAGAATAATGGCTACCTACACCAAACTTCTATGCCTAAGTTACACGATAGACTAGAAACAAAAAGTTGAGTCTAAATTAGTGCCTCTATTTATGAAGTTGCAGTATATCAGGAAGAGCTAAAATTATGTATCAGTTCAATACAACCTGGGAAAGATTTCTAGAAGATTTTAAGTACACTGAGTTCTAAAGCATAAACATGAGTTAGTCAGAGAAGAATTGTTGGAGGATATTCAAAGAGAAATGTGCACATACAGAGACAGGGTATAACATCATATAGCTTGTATAACTATCTCCGAACAGGCTTGCCCTTCTAGAAAGTTAGAAATAAGGAAAGACTGTTACCAGAGTTACTGTTAGTATATAGAAATACAACAGAGTTTTAAAACAGAATTTTGGCATCAGACTCTTGAAAAACTTAGGCAGAATTTATAAGTAATTATGAGTCTGAAAAATTTAGGCAGGGAAGTGGCATGAGTACATTTGTGTTTAGGCAAGGCAGAAATAAAAAAGATGAGGTTCTAATCAGGGAAGAGGAGGGAGATAAATACAGAGGAAGAAGGCATGTGTAAACTGAGAGTATAAAGGTCTGAAAAACTTCCAAGGAATCATACTATTATTTATCTAAGGAATCATACTATTATTTATGTACCTAAAAATACACATAAGTCTGTGCATGCACACACACACACACACACACACACACACACACACACACACACCACACACGTGTTTTATCTGCTCCTTCCAAGAGCCAAAGACCACATAACAAAAACTCCTGTACCAGTCACGAGAAGCCATCTTTTGGTTGGCCATGGTTGTCTAAGTGAATTACCAAACACTACAGGCTATTTCTATTGCCCTTGGTTTCCCCCCATGAGTGGTAAAATGTAAATCCCTATTACTACAAACACAAAGCACTTCAAACACAGAGCACATTGTACCCAGAGCTGGAAGTGACCTGAAAGCCCCCTCTCTGAGAAATAGCTTTCATTGTACTAGACAGATCAAGCTTACAATGAAGGGAGGCAACCAACAGTTCTTCCCAGCTCTGTCTATGAACCACAACAAAGACCAGAATGAGAGAATAACCTTAAGGGAATGGTTGTGGTACTTATAACTTGGTGGTAACTGGCAGTACTCTACTTGCACTTAATACCCACTGAGCAAGAGGGAAATCCTGCCTGGTATTAGAAATCTAGCAAATTCCTCAGTGCTAGTGAAGTCATGGATCATAGAGAACTTAAAACTACCAACTTACGAAACCAGCATCCCTAACTATAATCTAAATAGCTATCCTCATTTCCACAGATAAATGTAGCCCTTACTCTTTTTCAAGGAAACTTCTCTTTGCAACAGGTGGAGATCATCACGGAAAACCACAGCAAATCAAAATGCAGAGTTGTAGAGCACAGTTCCAATGGTTACATTTATAAAAACAACTCCTGCCCCTAAGGTTCAGAGAGCATTGTGAAGAGGGGGCAGAAAGATAGTTAGAGTTAGAGGTTCAGAGAGTTTACAGTGAGATTGTATCTCCTAGTAATGTCAGAAGCTACAACCATAAAATTTTCACCAATATTACTGCCCTAACATGAACTGAACAAGGCTGACACAGATAGACATCAAAGTGTGCAGGGAAAAGATCAAGAGTTTTCAAGCCCTACACAAGGAACTACACAAAGGAATGCCTAGCATAGAAGAAATAGTCTTCCCCAAGGGAAGAACATACAAATTAGTTATCCTATATCAACTGGTCAGTCCTGAAAATACAAGTAACATTAAATAGGCTAAGCATGTTATACCCACAAATATATATGTACATAAAGGAAGAAAAGAAAAAGATATCCCTCATGACTAGGGATATGACACTATTGATAAAATGTGTGCCATGAAGTCCTAGGTTTGATTGCCAACAATAAATTATCACACATATTGTCACATGTCTGTTAATTCCAACACTCAGCTGATAGAGGCAGGAGGATTATATGTTCATGATCATCCTTTGTAACAGAGCTAGTTGTAGGCCAGCTTTGGTTACATGAGATCTCTCCTCCAAAGCAAACAAATGAAAAAAGGGGAGACCTAGAAAGGGGAAAACATTTGAAATGTAAATAAAGTATAAAAAAAGTGAACAAAAATATATACAAAATGAAGACAGTAGTCTTCCTTTATCTACAGCTACATATTCCACATATTTAATTGTTCTTGGTCTTCTGTGCTAACCACAATGGAAAACTACAAAATAAATTGTGATTGACTATCATGATACCACAATGCTTGAGTTCAAATATTCTACAAGCTCTATATTCTACAAGTATGAGATGTAATGCTAAAAATTTAGATAATACAAAGAAAAACTATAAAGTACTTCCTTTAAGTGAAATGGTAAAATTTCTTATCTTTTAGTTTTATGTGTATTTATATGGGTCTGAGTGTGCAAATGTATGTCATATATGTGCAGGTGCCTGAGGAAACTAGAAGAATGTATTAGATCCCCTGTAATTGGAGTTACAGGTGGTAGTGAGGGACTAAAAACCAAACCTGATTGCATTACAAGAGCATAAAGTCCTTATAACTATTGAACAATTTCTCCATCTCTGAAGATTCCCATCTTAACAAGAACATTGAAGAAAAATATATGCAGAAGTTGCTATAATCTAGAGTAAGTCATCTTTCTGTGCATAATTTATAACTTATACTTTATCATAGTTGGGAATGTATAAGAAATAACACAGTATATAGAGCTTGGGTTATTCATGGGGGAGTCTTAGAATGTATCCCCATAGATAAGAGGGCAGCTCCTGTATAGAACATAAATCTGAGAAGGGTGGAAGAAGAATTTGAAAGAAAACTAACTGGAGTCAACTAGAAGAATAATTTCACGTAATATTGTGAGGATGAAACCCAGAGCAAGAGTACAAGGAGAAAAAGACAGACACAGTAGGAAAGTGTTTAGGCTTGCAGCTATGCAGAAGGAGATTTTACGTTGAGTAGATGAGTGAATTCTGGATACAATTTAACTAAGGGTGAGGAAATAAACTTTCTTGGACTACTCTATGTACCTCTAATAGTTCTTTCCTGCTGAAAACTTTCCCATCCCATGCAAATGAGATGTGCACCATCTGTCTGGTTAATTTCTCAAATTTCTCTGATCCAAGAAGGACAAATGGTTAAGGCTTTAGTTGGGAGATTGCTAGACTAAATTTCCAGTTGTCAGAAAAAAACAAAGACAAAAACCTAGATCTCTAGGTGCATATAATTACAACATATGAAGCCCAGACTCAGAAAAAAAATTCTGGGCTGTAAAAAACGGAGATGTGTGGGGCATTGAGCTAACTCCTTGAAAATTAGAGTTAGATTCAGGTCTATTAGATTTCCAAGGAGATTTGTCTGGAGATGAGGACAGCTGGCTCCTCCTTTATAATCTTTGGTCTCTTGCCTATTGAGCAACTAAGTACTCACATGGAAAGGTTTTTATCACCATTTACCATGTTGCCCTAGGGGATGTCATTATGAAAGAATGAAAAGGAGATAAGGACTATTTATTGTAAGGTAATAAAACAAATCTTCTTTGAATCCAGAATACCTCATGTGTATATTAAAGATAAAATTAGTAAAGCCTAATATCATAGTCATACTAAGATGAGGGTTGGGATTCTGTATATGGGACATCTTGAAGATGTAGACTTCTTTTTAGCAGTAAAACATAGAGGTAGTAGGAAAAAAATTACACATCATTTTCTTATTCACCTAAAATATATTGAATACCTACATGTTAGTATTTAATGAGCAGAAAGGAAAATGGAATATCATGAGAAGGTAAAGATAAGGAGGTTAGAACTACTGGTGAGAATTCAAAAGGAAGAAGCTGATTCATAGAGGCAAAGACAGGTTTGCAATAAGGAGTGTTCACTGGGCTGGTTGAGAGCCTGAGACAGACATTTAGTTGAGAAAGGGGTAGAAGAAGTAGAAATACCCTGTGCAAATTACTTATCCATCCTTTTTCCTACAGCAAAAAAGAGGAAGTAATGAAAGCAAGTATAAAAAGATAACAAGCAGATGGATGTAACCTCTAGCTAGGTACAAATTCATGGTCACCTGGGTGGCAATGATTAGGCTCAGTGAGTCTCGAAACAACACACACACACACACACACACACACACACAAGACAGGACCTGTAAGAAAAAGAAAGGATGAGAAAGGTGGGGCAAGCTAGAAGGTGGTAGGGGTGAGTGTAAAGAAAGTATATTATATACACATAGAAAAATGACAATTTAATGAATGCTATATTTAAAAGATACAGTCACAGGCCAAGAATATATATATATATATATATATATATATATATATATATATATACTTGTTACTCAAGAAATAATGCCAAGAAATTTACAAACAAGATTACATGAAATAAAAAGAGCAAAAAAATGTCATACAAAAGAAGCAATTAAGTGAAAAGACATCTTGTGATCCTGTGTAATAGGAGAAAATATTTGTTAGCAATACAATGGCAGAGGATTGATTTCTAGAGTAAACAAAGAACTAAAATTGCACAAGAAGAAAGCAAACAATTCATTAAACCAAGGGACAAATGAAATGAACAGAAGATTCTCAAATGATGAAACACAAATGACCAATAAATGTACAAAACTGTTGCGAACTTCATTAGCCACCAGAGAAATGATAGCCAAAACCACATTGAGACTGATATTAATTCCAGTATGATCAAAATATTTTGTATGAAATTCTAAAAGGGTTAATAAAATATTTCTAAATTAGAAAATAAATCTCTCTCTGACTGATGTTGAGAAAGTGCTCATAACTGCACAAATGGCAATAAATGCCTGGGTTAAGACAGTAATTGGCAGGAAAGTTAATTCATTGTGAAATCCCAACACAAAAGGCATGGTCTATAATCAAGTTTATGGGAATGAAACATAGCTGTGATATGTATAGCCCAGTGTACTTGTCTTTGATGATCTGGCCTCAATCTATGGGCCTAGTTCATGCTTTATAAAAGGGGATATCCCAATTAGATGTATGTGTAGTAGTCATATGGGCTATGTTTTTAATCTTAGACATACTCTGTTTTTCTATCATGTTTGTATAAACATAATTTCAGGTATTGCACCTGAATAGGCTTGATTTGTGCTTTAATAAATGTTTCTTAAATAAATCTAAAACCTATTCCTGGCAAAGAATCATCAAAAAATATAGATCTACTATAGCAATAACTCTCCTCAGTATTTAGGCAAAGAACTCCAAGTTAACATCTCACAAACAATCCTGGGAATTAATATATATTTCAACACTATTCATACACATAAGTTACAAAATTAATCTAGGCAATCAACAACAGGACAATGGATTAAAAATTTGGTAAATATACACAATAGAAATTTTAATTCATAAAGGAGAATGAAGTTATATTATTTGCAGGGAAATAATTATAACTGGAGACAAATCATATTAAGCAAATTAAGAAAGGCTTATAAAGACAAGTACTGGGATGTTTTTCTCATTGGGCTTCCTAGATTTTATACAGATATATAAATTCATATATATATACTCTTTTCCATATATATGTGTAGGTGTGTGTGTGTTATTGACAGAAGTGTGTATGTGAATGTATTGTTAACAGAAGAATTAACATGAGAAAAGAAGTAGGAACAAAGAGAGTATATAGAGTTATGGGGAATATATATATATATATATATATATATATATATATGAAGAAACAAAATATTTTATAAGCAAAATCTATATGTTTTAAAAGTCACGATCACAGCAGATGGGAAGAAATTTGGAAAGAAAGGGAGTGGTGGGTATAGGGAGAAATGATATGAGAGGAGAGTGGGAGAATGAGTATTATAGAAATTTTTGTATATATGTGTAAAATTGTCCTAATGAAGCCCATTACTTACTTTGAACTATTAATATGTACCAATAAAATATGCATAAAACCATACAAAAGTATAAGCAAACAACACACTGTGCTCAAGTTTCATTAAAGGATGGGAAGATTGTACAAAGTACACAAACAATTAAGTGTAATATAGCACATAAATAAATTGAAGGACAGAAGATAATCTCAGGAGAAATAGAAAATACCTTTTACAAAATCAAGCATTCTTTCATATAAAAAGCTATAAAGAAACTAAAAATAGAAGAAACAACCCTAATCAAAGTAAAGACTATGTATGATAAACATATATACAATATATTAAATGTAAAAAATGGTATTTCCTCTGAAATAAGTAATAAGATAAAGGTACCCACAGAATCACTTCCTATTCAATAAAGTGTCATTCAATATGGTTTTTGGAGTCTTAATTATAGGAATAAGTTAAGGGAAGCAAATAAGGAAACAAAAAGAATAAATTGGAAAGGAAGAAGTCAAAATAACCTTATATGCAAATGATGATATACTACACTTAAAATATCCCAAAGACTCTACCTAAGGCATTTAGATATAAATATTTCTGTTAAATATCAGGAAACAAAATGAACACATACAAATCAGTAGCATTTTTGTATACTGATAATGTACTTGATAAGAAAAAAGTCAAGATAAATGTTCCATTCTCAATACATTTGCAATAACTAACATATGAATTAAGATAGTCTTAACATTTATACTGAAACATGAACAACCCTAAATAGCTAATGTAAATGTAATGTAATCTTCAACAGTATGAGCAATATTGGAAGCTTCACAATACTTGACCTCAAATTATACAAAAAAGACATTGTGACAAAGAGAGTATGGCTTTGGTACAAAACAGACACATAGGCAAATACAACAGAATAAAGGGTTCAGAAATCCATATAACATTAAACTAGCTAATAGTTGACAGTAGTGTAAAAAACAAGTTCATGGAAAAAGAGACATGCTCTTCAACCAGTGGTGCTGGAAAACTGAGAATGTAAACTGAAATAGCTTCTATGCAAATTGGTATATAGGTCCAAGGTGGCAGCATACCACGGAGATACTCAAATGTGTTTATTGCTATATTGTTCACAATGGCCAACATGAGTAAGTCTAGCTGTCCATCAACAGATGAAGTGATCAAGAAATACGTGATAATGTATATGATGGTATTTTATTTGGTTAGGAAGAAAAAGGACTTTGTGATATTTGCAGGGAAATTGGGTGAAAGTGGAGATTACGATGCTAAACAAAATGAACCATGTAGGGTCGTGGTTCGGATGGTTTCATTAGGAATCTGTAAGTCCTTACACTAAGGTCCTTGTCCCTAATTGGTTCTTGATTGATCAATAAAGATGCCAGTGACCAATGGCTGTCTGGAAAAAGAGAGGTGGGACTTCTACGCTGGGAGAGAGGAGAGTGCAGCAGGAGGAGAATGGAGAGATTGGGAGAGAGAGACAGAACAGACTCAGAGCTCCAGGGGAGATCTTCCAAATTGTAGGTGGAAAGGGAAAGCTGCCCATAGAAGGGGAGCCATAAGCATCTTGGGCAGCAAGATTAATGGGCTTCACAGAAGGTAACCGGGTAAGTAAGCTGGGGGAAGATTTAGAGATGTTAAGCTAGGAGTAAAGGTAACCAGGCAAATAAACTAAGAGTAGATTTAGAGATATTGAGCTAGGAATAAAGGGAAGGGCATGCTAGCTGTGGGAGGCATAGAAGAGCCCAGACACTGAGCCAGTAAGGCAGGTTAAAAATGAGCTAATGTGTGTGTTTCTATTTTTGATTGGATATTTTTTTTATCTACAATTCAAATGTTATCCCCTTTCCTGGTTTCCTCCTGCCCCAGAAACCCCTGTTGCATTCCCCTCCTGCTTCTACTTCTGTGTGTGTGTGTGTGTGTGTGTGTGTGTGTGTTTGTGTATAAAAATGAAAATATAATAAACCCCTTCATTTTATTTTATTTACAATAGAATAAAAAGGAAAACCTTCAGCATCTAATATCTTATCTTAAACTGAATGTTTTTTTAAATAATGGAACAAAATAATCATATTTAACATCAAGAGCTATAGAGAAATTTTAATCCAACAACATTGCTGCTGTGGCAAAGAGGTACATTCAAAGATATGATCCAGCTAGAATACACAATGATCTTGCTGGAATGCAGCCATCCCTTTAGTATTCACATTTAATACCTAATAATGAAGGTAAAATTAGTTTGTAGAAGGAAGCAGCCACCTTTAAAAGTGATGCCTAATAGGGGGAAGAATGAGTGATGGATTAGAGAAAGATTTGACAGAATGAGTCAGAGGTAGGATATGTCCACCTCTCAAGAGACCAGGATAGGAAAGAGAGGCTATTTAAGAACAGCACAGGAAGAAGGGTGAGTCAGTTGGGAGTCACTGCAGTGAGTGCAGTGCAGTGCAGTAGAGTTGAGTTTGTTCAAGAGTTCATGTAGTTCAGTACAGGTCAGCAAAGGCAGTTGAAGTCAGAGAATAAGGAGTCAGAAGGTTAGAAAAATTGTCAGAATTAGCTTGAGGCCAAACAGAGCAATTCAGTGAGAACCTGAGAGAAACCAGATTGAATCAGTCAGCTTGCAGAGAAGTTTGAGCCAAAACAGCTAAATTGAACCATTCAGCAGGAGTTCAGAACGTACTAGAAAGGGTGAGATTATTTAGCAGTAAGCCTGTATGACAACAATTATATATGGTGAAAAACAGTACTTTTACATAAGTTGCTTCATCAGAGGTAAAAAAGTTACTATTACAAAGATCCTTGATTCTCTGATAGCATGTCTTTTATCTCGATAAGTGAGGTTGAGAAAATATATTCTCACATATAACATTGATTTTCTCTTATAAATTATAGTTGATACTTTGAGATTAGGCAAATTGCTTCATTAATATGTTGATGTGAAAAGATATCAGACACATACACGGACTACCTTGTCACGATGTTCATTTGTCAGCATCAGGTCTTTGGAGAAATACATCCCAAATCTCTTGAACAAGATGAGATCATTTCCTTTAAAAACTTTTTCTTCCCCATACCTTTTCTTTTCTAAGACACACCCAGTGTTCTCAAAAGTGATATGGAAGAATCAGAAGCAATCACTAACATTTTTGAGCATCTCCATAAAAACATACTGTTTTTTCAGTTGTGCAAATAAGAAAATATTAGGCGTACTAAATCAACTTTTCCTCTTCAGTTTCCTAGTTTTACAAAATAAATAGATGTGAAATATTTTCCTACAATCTGATGACAATGCTAAATTCTAAAGCACAACCTTTTCCTTTGAAAGTTACATTATTTGATTGACAGTGCCCATCCATTACAAGTAATGGATGACTGCTGGTTTATTCAATCATTGAAAAAATATTTATTTTGAACATGTACTATATGAGGTAAGGAAATTGCAGAATTTATTTTGTCCTGGAGTAACCAACAGTTTAGTTAAGTTGGTATAATTAGGATATATTTTATATAATAAATATTTCACCAATGCAAATTAAGGTACAGATAAGCAGATGTTTATCTAAGGCTATGTTAGATATTTTGAATTCAAATATTACAAGCTAGAATAAAGCAGTCTTTGTACTCATCATAAGAACTTGAAGGTAAGATACTATTGCTGATGATACCACTCACATTGGTTATAGAACAAGGATAAGTCAAGTTGGTACTGACAAGGAGGCTTTCTTTCTGTTAGTTAACTTTCATAGAACTGGAAGGTACTATGTTGGCTTCTGGGGGAAACATCATCTCCACTCTTAAGTGTGGATACTCAACTCCAATAATGGCTAGTATGACATGATTCACTATTGTACAGTGTGGATACAATAGTGGTATAAATGTTATGTGGGTAAGCAATTAACCATTTTCTATTTGGATTTAGGGCCAGCTTCATGGGAGGAAACTCATGATCAGTAGTGTAAATCTGACCAAGAATCCATGGTTGGGGATCTTAAATGCCCTAACGGAAAACTTAGTAATATTCTGCCAAATGGACATAGTAACAAACTGCTCTCTAAGTTTGCACATCTATAACTAGAGATTACTACAGTTCTTAGACCTTATCATAATTTTTGTAAAGTAGATGGTGGTTAAAGCAGAAATCTCTGACTGGTCAAAGTGTAGAAACCAAGTGTCAATTTTCAGCTAAAAATGGGACATCCACATCACTCTCACACAAAGGCACAAGGACCATTGCAGAAGGTGGGATAGAAAGACTGTGAAGAAACAGAGGTCATGGAAACTGGATTCAAAGTTTCTTCTATACATGACAAGTCTGCTATACTCATGAATCCACAGCATCTCTGGTTGCTTGCACAAGATAAAGCCAATCAAAATTCTAGCATGGAGCAGGAAGGAATTTATAAGCCCCCACCATTAGGAGCTATGGGCAGTTGATGGTTTCTGGAGGAGGGAGAGTCAGTTTTTGTTAAGGGTGCAGTATTAGGTTGATGATGCTCCATTGGATAGTCCTACAGTGAGGAATATATAGGGAGCAATAATTGGATTTTTCTTTTTTGAGACAGAGTTTCTCTGTGTAGCCCTGGCTGTCCTGGAACTCACTGGAAATCAGAAATCCACCTGCCTCTGCCTCCCAAGTGCTGGGATTAAAGGCATGTGCCACCACTGCCTGGCTCAATAATTGGATTTGGTATATCATTAAAGGAAGACAGATAGATGAAGAAATTGAATAGAGAGTAAATATGATTAAAATATATTATATGGAAATTTTAATGAATTAGTAAAACATTTTTACTAATTCATGCATATGTTTCAGTTGGTTTGCAATTTCTCTGGAGCTACATTTTATCTACATTTCTATTAAAATGTCAGTGTTTTATTAGTGTTATTCTGAATGGAATCTTATGGACTGACTGTAAATAATCTCCTTACTCAACAGCAGAACTTGTAAGAACCACCTTACAATGCATCATATTTTGAAGTAGCAACTGCTCCTGAGTCCTGAGTTCTAGCTTTGGCTAGGGGCAGAACTGGCCACAGCTATCTAGTAAAGGTCATTAAATTTCCCAGAGACTTCTCATCTTTACTTGAAAGCTGTCAGGTTGGCTAAGTACCTTTTCCTGTTCTCAACCTTCTATATTTAACATGACACATACTGATAAAATTATAGCTATGATTTGGCATGTATTTGATCATCGATAAATATTGCTAGACTAAAATGAGACTATACAGTTATAAAATTAGGGAATGCAATTGGTGTGTGTGTGTGTGTGTGTGTATGTGTGTGTGTGTGTGTGTGTGTGTGTGCATGTATATGTGCTTGATTTAGATGGAAAATTAACAGGCTTGCAAGCAAAATCCTCATATAAATATGAATAATAATGATTCATAATGAATCACTAGAGAATTAAAAATAATGCTTTGAATTTGGAGAAATCAGATCTTATTCTGAGCTTGTCATGTGCTCAAGATCCAATGTCCTCTGAAACATATGAGGTATTGGCTGTAATTTTCAGTGGCCTTAATAAACTCTGCTTTATTCAATTTCCTTCTTTCAATCTTCCTTTCCTTTTCCCCTTCTTTCTTTCCATCCTTTCTTTTTTCCTTCCTTCCTTCCTTTTTTTTTCTTTCTTAATTCTTTTCATCTTTTAAGGTGTCTCCCTCTATAGTCATAGCTGGTCTGGCATAAACAGTGGTGTTTCTTCTTCTTGTGGTTCCTGAATGCTGTGCTTAGAGGTATGTGCTTCCATGGCTAGCCAATAAAGAAGTTTATTAAAAGGAAATATTTATCTTCAAACATCCCAAGGTCTTCTTTTTGGAACCATGGTTTGGAGACTTTTAATTCACTTTATACCATTAGGTAAATAAGTGAATATCAGACTGATGATTAACATTTAGAATGATTTGATGGTGGTTTCACTCATTCATCAAATGACATGATAGCTTGAATGAGATGCCTCCCATGAGCTTCAGGAGTTTGAATACTTGATCTTAGGTAGGTGGCTACTTGAGGAGGGTTAGAAGATGTGGCCTTGCTAGAGGAGTATATCATGAAGGTAGTGGTTGTGACAGCCTTTGAGGTTTCGAAATACTTGCACCATTGAGAGTTAGGTCTCTCTCTGTTTCTTGTTTATAGTTCAAGATGTGAGCTCTCAGTCTGCTACTTCTACTCTGCCATCATGGACTTTAACCTTCTGGAATTGTTAGTCCAACACAAATTCTTTCTTCCATAATTTTCCTTGCTAATATAGAATATTTTATCACAGCAACAGAAAAGTAATTAATATAAATGGTTAGTAACATAATAAGATTTGATATTAAGATAATACTATCTGTAATTTGATCAGCACGTAAAGTGTTGCCATCCTACATTATTGCTCTAGTTCCCATATTATTATTTTACCTTGTTGGCATGATTTCTGAATTAATTTTATGTTTAAGGATTGCTGAACACATTCAGACATCTTCATGATCTTGCTCATTGAAGTCCCGAATTCATACAAAACATTTTAACAAATGGTGACTTATGGTTAATCAGTTCTCAAATAATTTAAAGTCAAAATTGTGGAAAACAGAAAGGGTGCAGAAATGTGGCACATGGTAGGATCGTGCCAAGAATCTAAACATATTTTATACATGTTCATAAAATAAGAAAGAGAAAAGGGAACAAAAATCAGGAAGACTGAACTTTCCCTTAATGTTCACTTGAGCCAACTAACATTAAAGAAGTTATGAAAACAGGCCTTGTGGGCTAAAAAAAGTCAGTGTAATCTTTCTAAAACTATGACAGAAATGCTTCACATTAGATCTACCCTTTAACAAAAATTGAAGGGCAGGCACTAGAATTGTTACTCACCTTTCATTACTTAAATTTTACCTTTTGAGTAACAATTCCCCTAACATCTGCTCTGTTCAGCATTGTGATTCTGCGATTCAGATTCTATGAGTATGGTTATATAGCCATGTTTAAGGTGGAAAAAGCTGCATCTTAGTTTTATTTCACTATTGAATAAAATTGAAGCTAAAGAATCTGAGGTCTGATAATCCTAGCTATTGTTTAATCCTAGTTATTAATAAGGAAATAATATGAACAATTGAATTAATTTAGAAAGGTATCTAAATAAATATGAATCAAAACTGAACATAAATAGTTATGTTTCAAGACAGAAGTGATTTTTTTTAATGTTGCTTTAAAAACATTTCTGACATTTTACTGAGAAATGTTTTCTTTTCCTCAGAAACATCTTGTTCATATTTATTTTCATGGAAACCTTTTAAAACAAAAGTTTTGTTTTCTGAAATCAACAATATGGAATAGAACAAAGGCTGGACTCCTCACAGGTCTTTGATATTACTGAGGAATGGATTAGCGCTCACACAGCATCTTGAACAGCTGTTTGACTTCAATCCTTAGGCTGGACTATTTGCAAAATCCACTGGGGAAGTTATTTCCCAGTAACAACAGAGTTGTTAAGTTTTGAGTTGACCTTGAGAAATCACTAGGGAAAATCTAATCTGTTCCTACAGCCATTTAGATATTTAGTTTTAAGTCATTGAGCCTAAACTCTGGATTTTGGTATTGATAGTACATAAATGGATTATTATAAAAATACATTACAAATTAGGCTACATCTTTTCTTAATGATTCAATTAAAATGTGAGATTGCTCAGTACAAGAAGAGAACTTTTTAAGTATACCATTTGTTCTGTCTTGTAACACAAGCCAGAAATCAAACCCCCATTTGCTTCAACCATACACCTTCAAATAAGCTCACTTCCTATTTACTGTCACCTACATTAAGTGCTACAGTCTGTTATTTGTTCAATGCATAGGGTCCTGAGTCTTTCTGCATTCCATATCCCCTTCAATATATATTTTATCTGGTCAGTCATTGCAGTATATCTTAAATAGAATAATTTTTTACCAGATTTATTATTTCTCTTCTAGCTCAAACTATTATTATGTCTTCTCTAGATGACTTTGGTACCCCCTTTCTCCTGTTAGGAATCCAAAAAGCAGCTGGAAAACCTTAAAACAGACAAATAGGGTCCTATCATACCACTGGAGATCCCCCCGGTGTATGATGTCTTACTATATGTAGAATAAAATCCTCCTCCAAATCTTGATTAGATGGCTCTTGTTTCATTCTATAACCAGCACAGTATCATACTCCTATTTCCCATAATAAAGACTGTCCAAATCACTGTGAATCCTCCAACTCTTTTTTCTATGTGGGCTTCTGAAACTGATAGTCACTTTATTCAGAATTCTCTCCCTTCTCTCCAATCTTTGCCTACTAATTCAGATCTTTAATAAAACATTATATCCTCACAGTTCTCCACTTCTACTTAATTTGTACTTTGCAGTACTTATAAATACCTGACACTATTTTATACATTAATTTATTGGCATCATGTATCTCTCACTAGAATTGGATGTACATGGCAGTAGGGACTCATGATTCACTTTTGTATCCCTGACTCCTGGAATCTAGAAGACATTCAATGAGAAATTTCTCAAAGAATCATTGAGGTCTTATACTGATAGTTATGATGATATAATTACTTTCTGCAATATATTTAGGGGAATAAATTTTCTACAATATATTTGGGGGAGTAAATTAGCAAAGGAAAAGTTTGGAGGTTCATTTGTAATGAAATGATCTATGTAAAATTTCTTGGTAAAGATAAAATGCTATAAAAGTATTAAACTTAAGAGAATTTGCCAAGAGAATTTGCCAAGATATCAAAATAATTTGACAAAGTAGGAAAAATATTTGGATAGTAAAATCAATTTGTATATTGTTCACATTCCATCTTCTTATGGTCATTAAAGAAATGCAGCAATTCCTCAATGGCTACATTCTTACATTTTGATGATAAAGTTAGTTTGAAGAAGATTTCTTCAAATGCCTAGAAATGCAATTTTAAAACTAAGTGTGAAATTTCTTCTATTCAGCATCTTCATGTATGACTGCATAGAATATTACATTGATATAAAACTTCCTCTATTAATGATAAAGGATAGATAAAATGATATCTAACTCCTGCAGTACAGTTACTAAGACATCTTAGAAAAGACATAACAACAATGAACTTTGCAGAAGAGTGAAAATACTTAGAACTCCAAGAGGCCAGATTACTGAATGCTGGAATAAAGCATAGTCTTCTAATCCTTTGTTGTTTTTCAGAGGTAAGGGGGAAGACTTTATTTTATAACACAGAAATAACTCAGATCTTCCCATTCCAAGAGCCATTTTCTATTTCTGTAGAAAGAAACCACAGAGAACTCATCCACCTTACACATATATGAAAATGAAGCTGAACTAAGTAGGCCAGCATTGATAATAGAATTAACCTAAATAAATGTAAAATCTACTATGTGATTTGGGGATATTTTATTGAATTTCTAATCCTTGGCCTCACTTTGTGGTAGCATCTTAATAAATTGGACATGTATAATATATGACCTGACAAATGAACAAGTAAACTACTTTATTTAAGCTTTTTCATTTGTCAACAGCATCCTGGCAATAATGGCTTTCTGTCCAGTGTTTTAATAATGTATGTGTTGATTACTTCCACCTAAATTGTAACCAGAAAAATCTCTGGAAGCTTTGAAGGTGTCCTTAATGGTCTCCAGGGAAGGGATTATACAGATTTTAAAATTGAAAGATGAAAACCTAAGAGCAAATAGTTTCATTAGTAAAAGTTCAAACAAAAAGCCATTACTTACAGTGTTCTTATAATCAAGATCTAATCTCCATTTGGATCTGGGATACAAAGATAGGACCTAAATAAGCTCCTGGTTTATTGCAGCTCTCTTTGGATGCTCCCCATTATGATTTGTTTTAAGACTCTCTCTAGGTTAATCACAGAAGTAGACAAGTAATAAATATCACTTTAGTGGCTGCTCAAGTAAAACAAAGGAGGTCAGTTTTAAAAACTATATCTGGGCCAGAATAATACACACTAATTGAAAACGAGTCAGTCTAGTGAGGCAAATAATTAGTAACTGTAAAAGCCAGGATAATATATTCCAAAGATATAAAATTGGTCAGTTTGTATTTGCTAAGGCACATTTGAGTTTTAATTATTTATAACACTTCACCACATATGGAGCATTATTTTATTAATTAGACTTCTGAGCCATTCACTTAGAGTTGTTATGCTGCCCAGCTGGTTTGGGGAACACAGATCTACTCTTGTGGGTAAGAAAACTACTCTGAGAAGTGAAACAGCAGATCCCATCAACTTGTGTGGAATATCTTGGCATTCTACCTACTGTAAAGTCATAGACCTCTTTATCACAGCAACTGAGAATGACTGTTATGAAATTATATGATTACTCTAAAGATAATCAAAAATATAAACTCACCAATTTTCAGCAACTTTAGACAAAATTATATTAAAATGAACTATCTATTTCATCATAGTTTCAACTTTTGGTATTTTAACGGGTTATGTATGGTTTTTGTCCTGGCTAGTTGTATATTAACCTTACAAAAACTTGAGCCATTTTGAAAGAGGGAAGCTCAGTTGAAAAAAAAAATACTGCCACAAGACTGGCCCATAGGCAAGCTTGTAATGCATTTTCATTCTTTAAATCTATTGGGCCTGGCAGTGGTGGCACAAGCCTTTAATCCTAGCACTTAGGAGGCAGAGGCAGGTGGATTTCTGAGTTCGAGGCCAGCCTGGTTTACAGAGTGAGTTCCAGGACAGCCAGGACTACACAGAGGAACCCTGTTCTTGAAAAACCAAAAAAAAAAGAAAAAAAATCTATTTTTTGGTTCTTTGTGAGTTTTACATCATGCACTCATCTCATCTCACCCTCCCCTCAATTCTTGCCCTTCACCTTTGCAAACTATACCCAACAGAGGCAAAAAAGTCTCATTGTAGAGGCCATAGTGTGTCAAAATGTGTCCTACAGTATACCCTTTTGTCCAAACTTCTTTACTTGGAAATGTTCATTTCAATGAGTCATTGGTATGTTTCAAGGCCTTTGGATTCTGGTAATCTACCAATAATAGAATCTCACTGGTACTCATGTCAGATATCCTCTTGTTGCCCTGTGTCAAGGTGATCCTGTAGTTTGGGATCTGTATGAACAGCCCTGTTGTTGTCCTGTTGGGTTGGAGAGATGGATCAGTGGTTAAGAGCACTTGCTGCTCTTGCAGAAGACCTGGGTTCAGTTCCTAGCACCCACATGGAGTTTACAACCATCCCTAATTTCTATTCCATAGGATCTGTCATCATTTCTGACCTCTGCAGGCACTATGCATACATGCAATGCAATTTTTTTGATTGGTGGCTGATGACGGAAGGCCCAGGTCACTGTGGATAGCACCACCTTTAGGTCTTGGGTGATATAAGAAGGTAGGCTGAACAAACCAGGAGTAGCAAGCCAGTAAGATTTACTCCTTCGTGGCCTCCATGGCATTCGTTCCTCATTCCAGGTTCTTGACTAGACTTCATTGGATAGTGGGCTTTAAGCTGTAAGCTGAAATAAAACTTATTCATCTCTAAGTTGCTTTTGGACATGGTGTTTTATCAGAGCAATAGAAATCCTGACTAAGGCAGGTTCCTGTCAAAGCAGTCATCAAGGACATTAATAGTTTACCACAACTAGTAAAAGAAATGGTTTTTAAAAGTGACACTGAAAATACATGGAGAATAAATTTATGATTCCAAGTGATCCATCTTGACATCCAGGTCAGCAGTCATATAAACAGCAGTTGAGATCACTAATCCAATAAAGAACCAGAAAAGTCATACCCTGGAAACATGGAAGGCAAACAAAATAGAAATCACAACATACTGTTGAATACATTTTGATAGAATTTTATACTGACTCTATTTCCCTTTGCTCCTCTGAGTTCTGATGTTCTGACAGAAAATCTGGCTGCAAAGAATCTTCCTTTATTCTTTTTGTCTAAGAAGCAAGTATGTCATTGCTGAGTATGTCTTTGTAGCACACCTCTGAAAGAGCCACTGCAGAGTAAAACTGGGTATAAAACTGAGCTTTCATCAATAGCTAGGAGTGACAGATTCCTTGAGAAAGGGCAATGTTTTGTAATATCTACCACCATAAAGATATCAAGATACCAGTTGTGCATTAGGCAAAATCACAAGTAAAAGTGCACAACAAAGCAATTGAACACACTTTACCAAAGGATGCTCAGTTCTTCAAATATATGGTGATTGAATCTGAGTAACAGCTAAAGGAAGCTAAAGAATAAAGGAACTCATATCAAATGCGAAATCATTACAAGCGGGATAAAGCTCATAGGCATGCATCTGAGTGACCAATTATTGTAGCATGTGTTACCTTTAACTCTAGCATCTCCATCTTCTCAACACATACGATTTTTCTGAATGGAGACTGAGAATTTAAGTATAAGTACTTGAATAATTAGTAAGCTACCAGATCAAGTAGTCAGGAGAAGGAAAGTGTAGTTATAACAAAATGTTAGAAAAGGGGATCATGGCAGTTCTGTTGACCAATTTTCCATCTTTCTATTGCTGGACAAAATAGTCATCACAATCTGTATTTATTTATCTTATGTCTACTTTCCCAATGATTCGTTTTCTTTAGCTTCCCAGCTATAATAAAATTATATCTTTTTTTGTACAAAAATTAAGCTTCTAGTGTATCATACAAAGAACTCTATTTAAAATGTTTATGCTTCTTTGGCAGAAGAGGAGGGGGAAGATCTTAAGAGCCAGAGGTAGTAGATGACTCACAGGAAGTAGAATCTTTCAGACACAAAAGGATTGGTACACACAGGAACTTGTGTGTACTGTGGCACCACATGCAAGACCTGCACAGGTTCAAACCAGACAGAATACAGGCACTGATAAGGGAAAGTAGACAAAACATCCTACTCTAAGAAGATATTTACAATTGATACCTGCTGGGAAAATGAAATCAGTTTTCTCCAGTGGAGTGACATTGTGCATATCATATGAAATCCACGGAAGGCCCCATGCCCTAGAATAGATGAATCACACACACACACACACACACTCCCATTTTTCTTGTCTACCTCTTGTTTTTGTTTTGGTATTTTGCAGTTTGTATTGATTATTGTGGGGATTTTGCTTAATTCTTTTTTTGAAATAGAGAAAAAATATGAATTTGGGTTGAGAGGGAGGTGAAAAGAATGTGAGAGGGCTTAAGGAAGGGAAGAGAATATAATCTAAATATAGTATGTAAAAACACTTTAAAATAACAAAAATATTCATTTTTTCAGTGAATGTTAAACATATATCAATATTGAACTACTTAGAATTAGGACACATAAAAATGCAACAGTATTAAATTTAAACTTGCTACAAAAATTTAGTAGTTTGAATTACATAAAAATCAATAGTTTAAGAAACAGAAACCTTTCCTAGCATTATCTTTCAAAGACCTCTGTGCCTTCATATTTTTTCCTTTTTGTAAACTCTTGTGTCCTTTTCTCTGAAATAATATAAGCCTTTGTTTGATCTTTCTTTAAGATGCTACCATTAGCTGAGTCTACAGTGAGATATTTCTCTTAAAGATTGAATACATAAAAGTGTTACCATTTAACAAGATTTGTTTTCATTTGAATTGTAATTTATTTTGGCTCATTGTGCATTTCTGTTCATGGACCTTTTATTCCCATTTGATAAAAGAAGCAAAACAGTTATCAGTATCTATTATGCATCTTATATTCCACTAAGCTTTATGATTTTAAAAAGTGAAGAAAACAAAATCTCTGCCTTGCCCATTCAGAATCTTCTTGAGAAGTCAGAAATGTATGAAAGAAAGAAAGATAGACAACAAAAACAAACAAAAACAAACCAAACAATTGACCAATGGTGAAGGATGCTAGGGGAGAAATGACTCATCCTCAACATTAGAAAGACATTTATTTTTTAAATCTTATATAAATGGTATAAGAATGGTGAGGAGAGGAAGCTAATAAATGAATTGGGGTTGATAATTCTCTTCCCCAAAGACAGAACACCTATCAAAAATGTCAATATCAGAAATGAGAAACCCTCTTTTGAGTTTTCAGTTCATGCCCCAGTTAGGGTTGCTGTGATAAACCAAGTAGTGAGAAAACCAAGTAGCAAGAAAATGGTTTATTTGGTTTATATTTTCATACCATAATCACTGAAGGAAGGTAGGACAGGAATTAAAGCAGGGCAGGAACTTGGAGTCAGGAGCTGATACAGACGTTACAGAGAGGTGCTGGTTACTGGCTTGCTCCCCATGGCTTACTTAGCCTGCTTTCTTATAGAACCCAGGGCCATCAGCCCAGGGATGGTCCTACACATAATGGGCCAGGCCTTCCTGACTCAATCACTAATTATGAAAATGCCCTATAGGCTGGCCTATAGCTTAATCTTATGGAGGCATTTTCTCAACTGAGGCAGGCTCCTTATTCTCCAGTGACTCTAGCTTGTGTCAAGTTATAAAACTAGCCAGCATAGTCAGGGTTGTCCAAAAGACTCCTAAAACCTACAAGCTATTGTTATTATCCTTGGCTGCCCATCCCCAGGAGTAGAAGGTAAGTCCCTATTGCTGAAGAAGCAAGGTATGAACTTCACAAAGAAGGCCTAGAGACCGCCTAACCTAGAACTCTCCAGAAGGCCGCCTCCCTGAGGACTAGACAAGCAATCTTCCAAATCAGGGAAACAACCAACAGTCCTCTCCAGTTATGACACCTATGAATCACTTCAATAGCCATCATTGCTGTACAACGTTAAAGGTATAATAGGGGCATATATACCTTGGCAATAACTTATAGCTCTCCAATTGAAATTAAGAAATGTTAAACAAGAGGGAACCATACTTGGTGCTGGAAACCTAGACAATTACCCAAGGTTAGTGAAGTCATGGATTGTGGAGGATAAACTTCATTCCCCCACTTTACTAAACCAGCATAATCCCTAACAACAATCTAAAGATGTATCCTTATACCCACAGACAAATGTAGATCTCACCCATTACCAAGAGAATATCTCTTAGTATCAGACTGAGAGAATAACAGAAAACCACTACTGATCCAAATGCAGAGTTGGGGAACCTTCCCGGTGGATATATCTATGAAACAGTCTGACACCTAAGGATCAGTCAACACTGCAGAAGATGGGGTAGAAAGATTGTAAGAACCAAAGAATCAGGGAGTTTGCAGTGATATTGTATCAACTAGTAATGTTAGAAGCTACGTCCATTAAGTGTCATTAATATGAATGCCTAAACATGAGCTGAATAAGGACAACAATAAACATGCCAAAAGGGACAGGAAAAATCCCACAAGGCTTCAACCCAACACAAAGAACTACAGGAAACTAAAAATGCTAAGAATGGAAGAAAAAGCCTCCTTCAGAGAGGACCACACCAATTGGTTATACAATACCTTATGGTCATCTCTGAACACACATATACAAGTTACATTATACAGACTGGAGAGATTATATGTAGGAATAAATAATGAAAAATAGGCCATGAGATTGAGAGATAAAGGAGGGGTATATGAGAAGGTTTGGAGGGAAGAAGGGTAAGGGAGAAATGACAAAATTGTTATATAAAAAGTTAACTAAATTCAATGTATGGATCTCATTTTGATTATTAAAATACAACTGAAAACTTAAAATGTTATATGTGAGAAAATGAATATGAATATTTGATGTGATGCAATTACTGGTATTTTACAGTATTATAATACTACTGTATTTATTTACAAAGAGCAAACCCTTCTTTTTTGAGATACTTCTTAAAATATTTAAGAATAAATGGAATATGACTGAGATTTGCTTCAAAACGACAAGGGAATGAATAGAGGCATAGAAAAAATAAGACTATCCATGAATTGAGGATTGTTGAAATCTTGGAAAGCACAAGAATGGTTTTTATAATATTCTGGTCTACTTTTATAAATATTCAATATTTTCGATGATAAGAAGGGTTTAAAAATAGACAAAAGGGATATTACTAATGCAGATTTTTTGACATTTAAAATATAATGGGGGTAGAATATTTATAATTAACCATTGGATAAAAGGAGTAAAAATATTTCACTCCATTTAACTTTTAACCAAAAACAATTTTAAAATAGTCATTTAATGCTACACAAATCATCTGAAACATCCTACCCTGTGTACATCACTCTGCTTCTGAACCGCTGGAAAATCACCACCGACAGGTGCCTGCCGGTTCAATTCATCATCTTTCAGCTGTAGCCATACAAGAAGTTCCTGAAGAGAAAGATGCAAACTCTTCCACTGGTCAGAACTGGCTTCCAAATGGGACCTGAAAGTTAACAGAAGCAAACTGTATCAGAATATCTATAAGTATAATGAATGAGTCTTCCACTGCATTGTTTTGATAGTGCAATAACACACACCTATTGGGAGCTACATCCCTCAGCTATCAATAAAAAATATAGCTACTCGATTTGGGGAATCATGAAATGGGATGTGGCTATTCTGTTGACAATTTTGAGGATAGGCCACATTTGGGCATATGTTTCTTTCCATGTGCAGAATTCTGAGACTTTTGGCATGGCCTCCACACTGGAATCAAATGCTTTACCATCCTGTTTCAGTCAATGATTTTTGGTGTTTCTGGTAAAAAAAAAAAAAAGACCTAGAACCAGTGACTAATAAAACCCCGTAGTTTTCATACGATTCATCCTGGAATTCTTTCTGTTCTGTGAAATGGAAAGATCTCTCCCTACATTTCGTGGCTATTTTGTTTCTTCCACCCTGGACAGACTTTTCCTTTGACTCCTTCCATCTGGTATCTGTTCCTTTTGCTCGCTTCCCTTATGTTTCTTTTGTCCCTCTGCCCCTCTTGCTTCCTTTGCACCTGGGACTTGATTTTTAAGTTCCAACGTTTTGCATTGTTTCCTTTGTATAAAAGGTATGGAGACAACAACTCACTGGAAGAGAAAATCAGACATTTTTCAGAAAGCTTCCCTCAAACATGAATAATTTAGGCAGGAGATTGAGTGCTCTCCCATCAGCCGTATTTGGGACATGTTAATCCTTACAAGCTGCATAGGAATATGCAAATAAATGATCTGTGTTATAAAACTCACATTTCATTTGAGGAAGAGAAAGTAAATTCATAAAATAAATCATCACCCAGAAAAGAAAGCAGAACTTTACAGTGCTTTATCCTCAGGTCAATCTGCAACCATTATCAGCAAGCACTAATTAATTCATAAAAATTAATGCTGCCTGTAACATAAATACACTAAAGTCTCCAGGGCTGCCAAGAAATACAATGTAAAGCAGTCAGGCAAAAGAATATTTCCCTTGTCTATTCGGTAACTTAGCCTGACATTTTTAATATAACTCTCCTTCTGGACTTAGAATCACTAGCTTATATACTTACTACTGAAATTAACTTGTCTCAAATTTTCTGAAACATACTCTAATGAAGACACAAAAGTCTTTAAAAGGTGCAAAGAAATGTTCAATTCAAGGAATATGAAGAAAGCAACTGAGAAAGCTCACAAAGTTATAGGAAGAAAGTATTGATTTGTAGCACTGCTTTTGATTATGATAAACTAAACCTCACAAATATTCAGTGATAAGGACTTTATTGCACCTATTAAGATAATATCATACAATGAAACCCCATGCAGTACTCAGTACAGAGGAATAGGCAAATTTTTATGCATATGAAAACAGAAAATGTGTTCCAAAAAAGTACAATCTTTTTTCATTTTGTAAAAGGTTTGTGAGTAGATAGGTGTACCATTGTAAGCACATGCTTAAACTATGCATGGAAAATTCTGGAATGACAATCAGGTTTTCTTTCAGGGGTAGATTTGCAATATTACCTTTCATCTTTATATTTTTCTATAAGAATGTTAATTCTATAATACGTGATGTAACTATGTTAAAATGTAGACTTTTACTACAAGTGGGAGAAATTAAACAGTTCAACTTTTTAAAAAAAGTTTTAATTTTAACTTATTTACTTTTATTTTATTTGCATTGGTGTTTTGCCTGAATGTATGTCGAGTTGAAAGTGTCAGATCAGTTACAGACAGTTGTGAGGTGCCTGCCATATGGGTGCTGGGATTTGAACCCAGGTCATCTGGAAGAGCAGCCAGTGCCCTTAACCACTGAGCCATCTCTCCAGCCCCAACAGTTCAACTCTTTAATAGTATTATTATATAATAAATTAACCATATTGTACCATGCTATGAACACAGTATATACATGCAGATGGTATATGGTATAGCCATCAATTCTTTATTTTTCTGTTTCTTCCTCTTTTTAGAGTTATCATTTTCCTCTGCTAAGCCTAAGTAAAAATCCCAATTCAAGATTTTAGCTATTTAAAGAGTCTAATGAGTACTGGTCACAGGATTCTCTATAATGTTTGAAATTTAATGGTTGGTTCCATGGAAGGTAAAAGAAGCAATCGAGCAGGACATTTTGACAGATAGGCAGATAGAGACACATGGAATAGCAGTCAGCAGCAGCAAAGACACTGGTTAAAGAAATATTTATCGTGTGTCTTTATGTTGTATGAGGTATTGGGTTGTGATGGAGAAAAGAGAAGGGAATAAAGATGTCCAATGCTTGTCTTCCATTTATAATGTAGTTAAAGCAAACTAACATGGTAGAACATTCCGAGAATCCAGTATCTCGCTGACAAGACATGTCTTAAGGCATGTAATTTCTTAAAATTTTAAAATGTTTGACATTAAAAAAAAAAACAAAAACAAAAAAAACCAACCAGCATCTTAGTTCTCAGCCTTCTTGTCTAGGTCTCTTTATATAAATCAGGCCAGCTGTGAACTCATAGAGATCTGACTGTCTCTGCTTCCTGAGTGCCAAGAGGAAAGGTATGCAGCACCACTCTGTGCTCATCCTAACTATGCATCTAATAGTTAATAATAATAGTTAATAATGACTATATTTTCTTTCCAGTAGATGGGACATGAAGACAAAAGGCTAAGCAAAGGACTTTAGGAATGGGTTTGAGCTGAAATTAGTCAGAAAATCATATCCAATTTAAAATATTTCTAAGCTGAAGTTCTCAAATTTCAGTGTACACAAGAGCTTAGGATAACTTCTCTGAAATCCAGATCTCTAATCCTTACTTCCAAAATCTCAGCAATTTTAAGAAGTACTTTCACAGCTCTTCAGCTGAGTTCTAAGAACTGAGAAATAATTTCTTTTCTTTTTTTTATTTTATTTTTCATATTTTATTTACATTTCAAATGTTTCCACCTTTCCAGATTTCCCCTTTGCAACCTCCCCATTCCCTCCACGTTCCCCCTGCCACTATGGGGGTATTCTTAATGTCTTTACTTTGAGTTCTTCAATGCTATATGTAGGTCTCTCTAGGAAAAGGGTTGCATCTACTTGACATGATTTGAAGGTAATCTAAATACAAGGAAACTGTATTAGGTTGTATAGTATTCTCCTTTAGCATATTCAGCTTTTGAAAAATTTCTAAGACATTTGTAGTTTATATGTTGGAAGAAGCTGCTTACTGTACTTTAAGGACTACCTATCAAATACTTCTGAACAATCGCCTATTTTTGTGTTTGGAAAGTCATCTCCTAGAAAACTAAGATTTTGTAGCTGCTGCTCAATTCCTGTATTTAATTTTTTTTTTTTTTTGCAAATGATGTTAGTATTAAGAGTTAAACTCACCCTAATCAAACACCCTGTTTTGTAATTAAGAAAAAAGCAGGACTAGAGGTCTAAAGACAACTGCTGAGTCATATCTGTTATATGGCCATATTTGCCTCTGGGAATTGAGAATTACAAGTAATCTTTAGATAAGAAAAACCTTTCAGTATCCTGGGTTTATACATTCTAGGGAAAAATGACTTCTTCCTGGTAAAATGTACTTTATTTATCCCTATTCACTGAATACAAAACAAAAGAGATGGTTTGAAGAGGCACAGTTAGCATCTGTCCATTCCCTATTCATCTTTATTATTGAACAGAAGAGCTTGGGGACTACTTGCCTCTAAAAAGACAAGTGCTGATCTTTGAAAATTCCACAAATTATAAGGTTTGGGTAAAATACAGAACTTTTAGGTGTACAGGGATGTACTGCTTCGTATTTACAGAACTCTTCAGAGACAGGACACTAAGAATTATACAGATGATAAAGTGGTTGCTATTTCTCTAGATACAGATATTTCAAGTGTGATTTGGTTGATGCCTAGTTTGAAATCCTTAATAAAACTTTACTCTGAAAAGCACACATTCTTAAAGCAAATTGTGCTCTATTGAATTCATTTTTCACTTTGACTTCCTTTATAAAGCTAGTGATATATCCCTGTACATCCTGTGTGCCCCTGTGTAATACAATAGCACTTAAGTTGACAGAAAGAAATGGTTCAGATGCAGAAATAATAAAGAACTACAGAAATAAAGTGGAAACTGTGGGGTTTTAAATAAAGACAGAGAATTAAACTCAAAGAGAAGTAAACCTTTTTTTTTCTTCCTAGCTGGGCCTTGAACTCCAACTTCCAACATAATTAACATTCCAAGAGTAAGAGAAAGGTCAAAGATGCTCAATGTCCAAGTTGCTTTTATTCCCCCTCAAAAATAGATGACTCTTCTTCCCTTTGCTCTTTCTTTGTTCCCCAGTATAGAAAAATAAAACCCTCAGTTCCAACTGCTAATACCAAGTATTGCCTAAGAGATTCATTGTTGTTGAAGAATTTGTTAGTGTTCATGTCTCTCAAGCTAATGTGCAAAATTTACCAAACATGAAATTCATTTAGTTTTTACAAGTTTTTCTGCACAAAACATAAAAATATAAAATATAAATTTGCTGAAGTCATATCAATAAGATATTAAAGTAACCTTCATAGTGTAGCATACATCCAACAATGTGGGGAAATCTGAATACCGATTAAACAAATCTTCATAAATATTGCTTCTCTAAGAAATTCACTTGGCCACTTCTGAAAATTTTAGTAGTTTAAACGTCAAAGTGAAGGGCTGTGGATATGGGCTATTTTAGCATGAGAAATACTTGCCTTCATTAATTAGCCTCCTGCTATTGAAGTTTCAGTTCTCACTCTGTGTATTTATGCATGCATACACACTTCTATATGTAAGTAAAGATATCACTTGATTTCCATCCTTTACCTTGCTCTATGGAACTGAGTTATCACTGACTGCTTACTTACTAGTCTATCTTGTGTACAATATGTGATACGGTAATGAGTAGGAAGAGATGATCTACTTTTCTTGGATGGAACAGTAAGTTTGTACTCTGTAATTTCAACCACCTTTACTCAAAGGCATTTTATTTACTTTAATAGTATATTTTAAATATAAACCAGTGCCATGCAAATATAAAAATCACGGAGCTGAGGAATGGAATAAAATGGTCAACTGCTTGCTGAACAAGCATGGGAAACATTGTTTGGATCCCTAGCATTTACATTAAGCCAGGCATAGTGGTATGTATCTGCAATCCCTGGCCCATGGAAGTAGAGACAGGTGGGTTCCTGAGTTTATTGGTCGTACATTCTAGCCAAATTGATGCACTTAAGGTTCAGTGAGATAATCTGAGTCAAAAAATTAGACGGCAACTGAGGAAGATACTGACATTGACCTCTAGCCTCTTACACACATGTACATATACCCACAGGCCCAGGTATATACACACAAGTGAGCGTGCACCCCCCCCCACACACACAGTGATTTGTCTGGGTTGAGAAAGCATTTTCTCAGAATTTATAGAGTTGCATAGCATTAAAGCACTTAAGCAATTAGCTCATGATTACGTGTTAGGTGGTAAAAGAGTCAGAAGAGAGAACAACTGTGGTGTAAAAGACTATTCTTTTAGACTTATTTTGACTTTAAACATCTTTTATTTAATTTGGCTAAAGCTAACAAACATGAAACAACTCATGGACACCCAAAGGAACATGTGTGTGTGTGTGTGTCTGTGTGTCTGTCTGTCAGTGTCTGTGTTGTGGGTTGAGCCAAAGATCTTATTCATATCAGACAAGCACTCTACATATACTTAGTCCATATACCCAGTCCTTCAGGTGTAAATTCGAATGATTGTAGAAAGAACTGGTGAAAAACAGCCAGAATGGAAAATACATGTAGAATTTGAGTCAAAATTTAATGAGTAAGAGAGACTGTGTTCCAAACATGAGAACCAACCAGTATGTGTCTGTACTGCTTCTCTCACAAGTACAGAAAACTGCTAGAAATTAAAACTGGATTAGAAAGCAGAATAGAGTTGCTCAGGACTCCTTGTTGGAGAGGGACTAGAATGTTGTTTGGTGAGAAAGATACAGACAGGATGGGAGTGGGGCATAAGAGGAACAAAAACAGAAAAGTTTAGCAACCAAATGAGTGAGTGAAATATGTGTACATGATCAAAAATGTTGAACTATGGAGCAATGTAATAGAATCTGTGTCCTAGGTAGAATATTCTGTACAACTGTTGCTTTTATTTTTCTGAACTACATGAATGGTTTCCAAAGCTCTAACAAAATAATGGACACAGTACATTTTTGTGTATATAATGTGCTGCTAGATTCTGCAGAAACAGGGTTGTTTACTCAGGATATTTTGAAACATTTTAAAAAAATGTAGTGACTTTCATTATGGAAAATACCCCAATGGACAATCATGCTAATGTTCCTTTATCTTATTTCATAATTACTACCTCTGCTGTGCCTCTGCTATGGAATGAGTGATACTCCTACTTCAGTCGGGTGTCAAGATAAACTAAAGCATTTAGATATGAAGAATTCCTTGCTTCTTATAATTTAGAACTTATAACATATTCTAGATTCTTACAGAGACATACTTAAAAGCTCAAACCATTAATCATAATATTCAAATTGCAGAATTCAGAGCATCTACTGTAAGCTAAGGTAACTGTCTTCTGCTTGATTAATCGCAGTAAGAATTAGGCTGCAGTAGTTGGCGGATGGGATATTTCTGAAAATGAAGAGGCCATATTTTGCTGACATTCTGTTTGACACCTTCAATTCTTTTATTTCAGCAAATTCACATAAAGGGGAGAAAAGGCATCAAGAGACTTCTGCAATTGTCATAGCCCCTTTTCTTTTTCTTTCCTGCAATAAGGGAGTCATGTTCTTTTTCTTAACCATCAAAACATTTTTCAGTTCCTGTTTTATTATTTTAAGGACAGATGTTACAAACATGGCCTTGGTCATTATCCACTTAGACTGTGCTTAGACATTTAAAATGTAGAAAACTAATAGAGCCTCTCTATAATTAAAATGCAATATCCCATTGTTGTCAGCAACTCATCACAAACACATAGACTTTAAAATTCATGGGCAGAGCACTGAGTTGAAGATGAGATTCTCAGAGGCACGGGTACAAACTTGAAGAAAAGCCTTTCTGTTCTTTTGAAATCTGTTTCCCAATCTAATATTTTCAATTATGATGAATTTATTTGTAAAAATTTCCTTCTTTATTCAACCTTACAGAATTCTCTGATGACTAAACGCTCCTATGATGAAGTTAGATTCACTGTGAATAGGTCTTAGACATGCCACTTGTTAACCGGGTCACTTTTGGAAACTTATTTAACCTCTTTGTCCCTCATTTTCTTCAAAGCCTAAGACAGTATAAAAATGAAATCTACCTTTCATGGATGCTGATAGCATCACATGAGTCAAACACTATGAAATGTTTACAGCAGTAGATGGGACATACACATACCCTCTGTTACTTGCTGGCATTATTATTGTTTCATACTGGCTAGAGGTTTTACAAAAGTGTTTTCAAGTTAATAAAATTCCAGGTGTTCATCTTCCTTATAAGGGTTGTATGTTGAACTTGCAGACAATTAAAAAGAACTATAAAGAAGGAGGGAAGAGATTTCTTTTTAATAATCAGACAGAGAGTAGTAACTACTGCCACTATTGAATACCTTCTTTTCTAACTATTGAGTTCAATTGTCCTTTCTACTTCTCTTCAAGACCACTCCTTTTATACAGACTGATGAAAACACAAAATGTTTAAAAATTAGTGGATTAGGAAAAACAATTACTCAGAAAGTAGGGAGCTTGCTTCTCCTTCCTGCATTTTACAGCTTCTTAGATAACACTGGGCACTTCAGAGACCAGTTCTGCTCCTTTTGTCTGTCTATACACTTATATTAGCCATACAGCGATCCTGAAAGCTTCTCTTTACCTTTTTTAGCAATGATGCAAGGTACATCCATTCACTTCTCAAAACAAGCTGATTTGACAAAGGAGAAAGTTAGCGTAAAACCTAAAAGTTCATGACCCTCCAGAGAATATGCTTCAACAAAATCTAAGAGAGATCAAGTGATAATTAATGGCTCCAATCTCCTTAGCTGCACAAACTCTGGAGAGTGCATCTTTAAATTGTTGATTATAACATGTTCTGCTTTAAAAGAATCTCCTTTGGTTATATAGTTAAAGATGACAAAGAGAGAACTCCATAACAAATATTCACTAATTTTATTGCTTTTTGCATGACACTGTAATACACCAAAAGAGAACTCTGAAATCAAGATCTCAGTGCTCCTCCCTTTTACAATTTATTCTGTCTTAATATACATCTCTCCTGTGGTTATAAAACAGTACCATTTTAATCTAAATTGAACCTACAAGTATCATCTCCATTTCAAGCAAATGAATGATTCATTTATTCAAAATAAAATGAATCATTTTTAAATTGGGTGATTTACATATGAGATATTAGCTACCTGTGCTAGGAAAATGAGGAGAATTTTTCCACCTTTATTCACATCTGGATTCCTGCCCCTCACATGATCATTGCCTACCTAATGTTGAGAGACTTTTTCCGAAGTTCACTCCACTTGAAATTCATGTTATCCAAACGTCTTTGTAACAGGGGTGCTTCATCTGAACCTTCCAGGGATCTCAGGATTTTTTGGCCATTTTCATCAAGATTGTGATAGATGTCTGTGTGAGCTTCAATTTCTCCTTGGAGATCCTACCAGAAAGCAATAAAACACACTCAGAATTACCAAAGAGACGAGATGTGAATGTGAATTTGAAGAACTCAAAAATTTATTAGTTCAAAAGAAATTCTAGCTTGGCAACTAATAAGAAATATGTCCTGAACTATTTTTTGTGTCCTGTCTTATTATCTTTATAAATTAGAATTAATACATTTACAGCACATTTCATAAGTTACATTTCCTAGTCCATATATAAAATATTCTGATACACACATATGCTTTATGAAATAAAATGATGTGGTAGATACCAGTGGCGATCATTTCACTACAATGAGTCAAGTTATATTTTCAATGTATGTATTAATAAATTATATTGATTGCGACCATACAAGCATGAAGAAATGTATAAACAATGTTGTACTTTGTCCAACACCAGCACATTAATGGGACCTATGAAACAAGAGCATGTTCTTGAAAACACACATTAGTTCACTTTGGTGCTACGGCATCATAGATATATCAACATCAAACAGTGATTATTAAGCATTCCCATTTAAAATACCATCATATTTTCAGACTTGTCAGATAAAGAGTCCATAGGACCTTGGTAAGAGTTATGATGTTAAGTTTGTATAGACACATTAAGTTTGTATAGACATTTGTATAGACACAGATAAAAATATCATAATACAAGAATCTGACCTTTACATGATATGTCTTCCTGTGCAACATTTTCAGCTTGAACCGGGGACTACAGCACTGATCCTGTTGCATAGCAAACCAAAGAAAACCCAGAAATGGAATGGGCCCTGCTTTAAAATGCTAACTTTGCTTACATTCTGTTGACAGAATGAGTTTAAAAGCACAGGCCTCGACAGTCAATAATCATAATCGGCCACTTTGTACTCTCTGCTAAATAGTAGCCAGGCGTGTGGATGTGGGAGGGACCTCAAAGAATGGAGGCCTGGAATATGCAACTGACAGTTTATATTAAACAGCCAACTTTTCTTATCATTTTGCCATAATAAGGCAGACACATTATAAATTCATTTTATATATGTGGTTCCCTCCTTGTTTCCAGCAGAACAGTCAAAGCCAAAGGAACATTCCTTAGAGAGCTGCCGGGTACCAGCATTCCATTCTGCCTACACAATGAATGGAGGCTTTGTACATTCTTGTACTTGCTCTTAGAGACTTTATGCTTCTGTTCAACAAATTTAAAAATTCATTCTGAAGCTCCGAAAAATTGGATTGATCTGTGTGACTACAAAAATTTTCCTTCCCTCCCTTCTGTCTCTTACTCTTTCTAAAACTGAATTAAATGACTCTGCTAAAGTAAAAGGAAAGGTGGCAGCAATTACATGCTAGTAATCCTCAAGAAGTGGCTCATGTTTCCAGTCACAGTCACTTTAAATGCAGAAGTTTGCATGCTGCAGAAGTAAGGTAGAGGGACAATGAATGTTGCTTGTCACTATTTTTGGCAGCCAAAGTAGCCCTGATGGACTCTGCATACTGGAAGGGGAATACAGATGGGATGACCTCAGACTCTAAAGGAAGGGAAATAATAAAACAGATGGAAGAGCAACCATCCCTACCACACAAAACGTGGGGCTTTTGCAAGAGGGTATAGCAGGGTTTCAAAATCAGAAAATATAGTAGAAAATTATTCATTGAATTTCCTGAAGTATGGAGTTTAATAAGATAGGCATCATTTTCAGGATTTTCTTCTTTTTCACACATACACACACACACTCACACATTCACACACACATGCATAATTTCACTATGTTGTCCAGATTAGGAGCATTAGGTTTCATGATCTTCCAGTCTCAGTGTTTGAAATTTTGTTACATTCACGCAGCACCACACCCAGATTTTTGCTTTGTCATTTTTAAATCCATAGGATACAACTAATTGTACAATTTCTTCAGCAAATGAGAAAGGTGAACTAATTATCTCAACAATTCAGGATAGAAAATCAGATTTATCTTTGAGAGCATTCTGTCACTCATCTCTCTCTTGTTACTTTCATAGTTTTTCATACTTTCATAGTCTGTATACAGCCTAACATTTCTTTCCAGCAAATGCATTTAGGGAACCAAAATAAATATGGGTATGTTCAGGAAAATTAACTGATAAATTCTCTGTCTCTGTCTCTGTCTCTCTTTCTCTCCATCTTCCTCTTCTTCCGCTTCTCTTCTTTTCCCTTCTCTTTCTGGAATTGGGTTGATTCTGAAGGAAGGAATCACACACGTAAGGGCTCTACCACCACGGAGATACATCTCCAGCCCCAGAAAATGATTTAAACAACAGAATGAATATTCAAACATCCTATTCATATAAATCACCACACATTTGAATTTTTCTACCTTGCCCTGATAGCAAAGCCTCAGTCCTAATTACTAGTTCTTTAAGCTCATGTGTAGCATGAAGCAATCAACACTTTATTGAATAAGAGAGGACTTCTGAGGTGCAAATAGAATGCTGATTCATTAATGTGCTAATTTTCTTCTTTTCCACAAGTGGGTAAATTCCACTGCATATAAAAATCTTTGTTGTCTCATTAAGGAAGAAAAGAACACAAAATGAATAAGCAAGTATTCGTCTAAGTACCAATTATATTATAGATGGTAAAAATAAAATATTCTATGATAAAACCAAATTTACACAGTATGTTTCCACAAACCCGTCCCTACAAGGGATAGATAATAGATGGAAAATACCAACTCAAGGAGGACTACACCCTAGAAAAAGCAAGAAAGTAATCTTTCAATGAACTTAAAAGAAGATAGCCACACAAACATAAAAATAACATCAAAAATAACAGGAAGCAACAATCAGTATTCCTTAATATCTCTTAACATCAATGGACTCAACTCCCCAATAAAAAGATATAGACTGACACAATGGATCCATAAACAGGACCCAGCATTTTGCTGCATCCAGGAAATGCACCTCCATGTTAAAGACAAACACTACCTCAGAGTAAAGGGCTGGAAAACAATTTTCCCCACAAATGGTTCCAAGAAACAGGCTGGAGTAGCCATTGTAATACTGGATTAAAATTGACTTTCACACAAAAGATAGCAAAAAAGATAAGGAAAGACACTTCATACTCATCGAAGAAAAAATCTACCAAGAAGAACTCTCAGTTCTGAACATCTATGCCCTGAATGCAAAGGCACCCACATTCATAAAAGAAACTTTACTAAAGCTCAAAGCACATATTTCACGTCAAACAATAATAGGGGGAGACTTCAACACCCCACTATCATCAATGGACAAATCATGGAAACACAAACTAAACAGAGACACAGTGAAACTAACAGCTTTTATGAACCACATGGGTTTAACAGATATCTATAGATCATCTCATACTAAATCAAAAGAATATACCTTCTTCTCAGCACCTCATGGTACCTTCTCCAAAATTGATCATATAGTTGATCACAAAACAAACCTCAACAGATAGAAAAAGATTGAAATAATCCCATGCCTCTTACCAGACCACGACAGATTAAGGCTGGTCTTCAATGGCAACAACAACAACAGAAAGCCTACATACACATGGAATTTGAACAACACCTTATTGAGTGATAACTTGGTCAAAAAAGAAATAAATAAAGAAATTAAAGACTTCCTAGAATTTAATGAAAATGAAAGTACAACATACCCAAAACTATGGGACACAAAGAAAGTAGTGTTAAGAAGAAAACTCATAGCTCTGAATGCATCCAAAAAGAAACCAGAGAAAGCATATACTAGCAGCTTAACAGCACAAAGCTCTGAAACAAAAAGAAGCTCTGGAACAAAAAGAAGCTAATACACCCAAGAGGAGTAGAAGGCAGGAAATAATCAAATTAAGGCCTGAAATCAACCAAGTAGAAACTAAAAGAACTATACAAAAAATCAACAAAACCAGGAGCTGGTTCTTTGAGAAAATCAACAAGATAGATAAACCCTTAGCCAGACTAACCAGAAGGCACATAGACAGTATGCAAATTAACAAAATTAGAAATGAAATGGGAGATATAACAACAGAATCTGAGGAAATTCAAAAGTTCATCAGATCCTATACAAAAGTTTATACTGAACAAAATTGGAAAATCTGGATGAAATGGACAAGTTTCTAGACAGATACCAAATACCAAAGTTAAGTCAGGATCAGATAAACCATCTAAACAGTCTTAAAACTCCTAAAGAAATAGAAGCAGTCATTAAAAGTCTCCCAACCACAAAAAGCCCAGGACCAGATTGGTTCAGTGCAGAATTCTATCAGATCTTCAAGGAAGACCTAATACCAATACACTTCAATCTATTCCACAAAATAGAAACAGAAAGAACACTACCCAATTAATTCTATGAGGCCACAGTTACACTGATATGAAAACTTCACAAAGACCCAACAATAAAAGAAAACTTAAGACCAATTTCCCTTATGAATATCAATGCAAAAATACTCAATAAAACTCTCGCAAACTTAATCCAAGAACACATCAAAATGATCATTCACCATGATCAAGTAGGCTTTAACCCAGGGATGCAGGAATGGTTCAATACCTGGAAATAATCCACTACATAAACAAACTCAAATAATAAAACCACATGTTCATTTCATTAGATGCTGAAAAAGCATTTGACAAAATTCAACATCCCATCATGATAAAAGTTTGAGAAAGATCAGGAATTCAAGGCCCATACCTAAACACAGTAAAAGCAATATAAAGCAAACCAATGACTACCATCAAACTAAATGGAGAGAAACTTGAAGCAATCCCACTAAAATCAGGGACTAGACAAGGCTGCCCTCTCTCTCCCTATCTATACAATATAGTACCTGAAGTTCTAGCTACAGCAATTAGACAACAAAAGGAGGTCAAAGGGATACAAATTGGAAAGGAAGAAATCAGAATATCACTATATGCAGATGATATGATGGTACACTTAAGTGACCCAAAAAACTCCACCAGAGATCTGCTACAGCTGATAAACACCTTCAGCAAAGTGGCCAGATACAAAATTAACTCAAGCAAGTCAGTAGCCTTCTTATACTCGAAGGATAAATAGGCAGAGGAAGAAATTAGGGAAATGACACCCTTCACAATTGTCACAAACAATGTAAAGGATCTTGGTTTGAGTCTAACCAAACAAGTGAAAGATCTGTATGACAAGAACTTCAAGTCTCTGAAGAAAGAAATCGAAGAAAACCTCAGAAGATGGAGAGATCTCCCATGCTCATGGATTGGCAGGATTAATATAGTTAAAATGACTATCCTGCGAAAATCAATCTACAGATTCAATCTCCATCAAAATCCCAATTCAATTCTTCATAGACTGAGAAAGAGCAATCCTCAAATTCATATGGAAGAACAAAAAACCCAGGATAGCAAAAACTATTCTCAACAATAAAAGAACTTCTGGGGGAATCAGCCTCCCTGACCTCAAGCTGTGCTACAGAGCAGTAGTGATAAAAACTACATGGTATTGGTACAGTGACAGGCAGGTAGATCAATGGAATAGAATCAAAGACCCAGAAATGAACCCACACACTTATGGTCACTTGATCTTTGACAAAGGTGCTAAAACCATCCAGTGGACAAAAGATAGCATTTTCAACAAATGGTGATAGTTCAACTGGTGGTCTACATGTAAAAGAATGTGAATTGATCCATTACTATCTCCTTGAACACAGCTCAATTCCAAGTGGATCAAGGACCTCCACATAAAACCAGATACACTGAATCTAATAGAAGAGAAAGTGGGAAAAGTCTCAAACACATGGGCACAAGGGAACAGTTCCTGAACAGAACACTAAGGGCTTGTGCTGTAAGATCAAGAATTGACAGATGGGACCTCATAAAATTACAAAGCTTCTGTAAGGCAAAGGACACTGTAAATAGGACAAAACGGCAACCTACAGATTGGGAAAAGATCTTTACCAATCCTATATCCGATAGAGGGCTAATATCCAATGTATACAAAGAACTCAAGAAGCTAGACTTCAGAGATCTAAATAACTCTATCAAAAAATGGGGAACAGAGCTAAACAGAGAATTCTCAACTGAGGAAACTCGAATGGCCGAGAAGCACCTAAAGAAATGTTCAACATCCTTAGTCATCAGGGAAATGCGAATCAAAACAACCCTGAGATTCCACCTCACACCAGTCAGAATGGCTAAGATCAAAAACTTAGGTGACAGCATATGCTGACGAGGAGGTGGAGAAAGAGGAACACTCGTCCATTGCTGGTGGGAATGCAAACTGATACAACCACTCTCAAAATCAGTTTGGTGAACCCTCAGAAAAATGAACATAATACTACCTGAGGACCCAGCTATTCCACTCCTGGGCATATACCCACAAGATGCTCCAACATGTAATAAGAACATATGCTCCACTATGTTCACAGCAGCCATATTTATTATAGCCAGAAGCTGGAAACAACTCAGATGTCCCTCAAAAGAAGAATGGATACATAAAATGTTTTACATTTACTCAATGGAATACTACTCAGTTATTAAAAACAATGACTTCATGAAATTCATAAGCAAATGGATGGAACTTGAAAATATCATCTTGAGTGAGTTAACTCAGTCACAAAAGAATGAACATGGTATGTACTCACTGATAAGTGGATACTAGCCCAAAAGTTCGTAACACCCATGATTCAATTCACAGCAACCATAGGGCAGAGCGTGAGGTCCCAGATGGAGGAGTTGGAGAAGGGACTGAAGAAGCTGAGGGAGTTTGCAGCCCCATGGAGAGAGCAACAGTGTCAACTGTCCTGACCCCCCCTCCCCCTGCTCCCAGAGCCTGGATCACCAACCAAAGAATACACATGAAGGGGCCCATGGTGCTGGCCGAATATGCGGCAGAGGAGGGCCTTGTTAGCCATCAGGGGAAAGAGAGGCCTTAGGGCCTGAGGGTGTTAGATGCCCCAGTATAGGGGAATGCCAAGGAGGGAAGATAAGAGTGAGTGAGTGGGTGGGTGGGTATGGGAATACCCTCATAGAGGGGGCAGGAGAGAGGAGGTTTCAAAGGGGAGATCTGGAAAGGGGGAAACATTTGAAATGTAAATATAGTATCAAAAAATCAGCTCTAAGGAGTGACCTGTAGAACTGTACACACATACACAGCTACATACTCATGTGTTATTTTTTTAACGCATAAGTTACATTCAGTGCTGCTCCTATGTATATGGGTACAGAACCATCTACTGGAGCATGGGTAGTGTCTCCTAACATCTGTAAACTTGAAAAAAACTGATGATCCCTTTTCCAGCAGCCATGAATTTTTGATAACTCCTCAGGTTGAAGTGATGACTATTTCCCCATTTTATGCTGGGATTTTGTCTGTGTTGATATTCACAGGTCTCCTGAATTCTGTCAAAACCACTGTGAGTTCATATGTGTATTTGCCATGTTTTTACACTGAATCTTTAAAAATGAGCCTATTAATCGAATGAACGCACCTAGCTTGTCTGGCATTTGCAAATCATTTTTAGTGATCCATTTTTCTGCATTTGAAAAATATACCAGTCTGTTATTAACAGGGTATTAGAATTGGTAAAAAAAAAAAAATGGGCTTTTTGACAAGTTACCCATATAAGGGAATTGGACTCAGAGTCTTGGGCTTTTAAGAACTTTAGCCTAGCCACCAAAAGTTCCTAACTAGACCAAATAAATACACTTGATGGCAGAGTCACTACAAAAAGCATGATTTCCTTTTACTTCCATATATGGCCATTGCAATTCTGTTTAAAAGGATAGAATGTCTTCCCAAGAGAAAGCAAGAGTTAACTTAAAAACTGTTAGTTGGCCAGAGATAGGTTGTTCAAGTATGTTAAGAAGTGCATTATCAGATCTACTGCATTGCAATGTTCATTAAATGCAGAGTTATAAATTTAAGAGTCCAAGAGCTTTGCTTTAAAGTTGGTCATTATTAAAGTTCTCTGTCTTTGCTTTAGTGTGTGTCTCACTTGAAGGCTCTAACACTTTAGCATGTGAATAGTGGAGAGAAAGGATATGCTTCCTGCCTCAGTACATTCCTACTTGCAAAGCTTTATTTCAAAATTTAACCTTTAAAAATGCTTGACCTAGGGTGGATTACTCCTGGAGGAAACTGAGCAAAACTTCATTTGTGAGAGTACCTTAACCCATTCTGTATTCTACTAAAATGGAAAGCTATCTCCCTTTGTCTAACTTTCTGGTTTAATCTTAACATTACTTCTTATAATTGTTGGGTTGGTTTAAGTGAAAGCAGGTTGGAAGTGTCAAGGAAGGGATCTGTTTTCTTCTGTACTTTAGTCTTTTTCCTACATTCTCTTTAGTCTGTCAATAGCGAAGTAATTCTCTACATACTTATACCTCATTAATTAAGCTCCTATTTGATCCTCATTACTTTGCTAGAAGTTGCAGGAATGCAGACCATATACCTGAAGATGTATTCCTAGCCCATATGTTAATTACTTTGTTTATCTTCCCTCCCTCTTTTCCTTCCTTCCATCTTTCCTTCCTTCTTCCTTCCCTTCCTTTCTTCTTTCCTTTCTTTTCCCTTCCTGTCCTTCCCTTCTACTTGTCCTCTTTGTCTTACACTAGCATTTGTTTTAGGGACAGCCAAGTCTACTGTGATGAAAAAGAAAGCAGTCTTTACCTTCTTGAAGTTCACAGCATATTTAAACATAAAGATGGTAAATGTTCAAGAAAATAAGAAAATGCTCAAAGGAAAATGGCAGGTAATAATGAGAATAATGGTATATACCTAACGGTGATAGACTACTTGTTGGTTATTCTGGTCAGGAAAAGAGCACATCTGCAGGTTCAGTGAGACCAAGGGTAAAAATGAGAGGATATCAGCAGTTATAGGAAGATCCAAGGACGTAGAGTTCCTTTCAAGTAAAAGATAAGGGGATTTGGTAAAACATTTAGAGGAGGAAAGGCCTTAGCTAGAAGAAATGTAGCTGGAGCCCCCCAAAATATGTGACCATTAAAAACTCTGCTAAAAGATTCAAGTTTTCTTTCAAGCAATTGAAGATTTTAAAGTAAGGTTGTGTGTGTGTGTGTGTGTGTGTGTGTGTGTGTGCGCGTGCGTGTGTGTGTGTTTGATTTTATCATGGAATTTTTTATTTTCTCCATCTGTGTTGATTGAAAGTTTTGCTAGGTATAGTAGTCTAGGCAGACATTTGTGGTCTCTTTGAGTCTGAAAGACAACTGTTTGAATAGTGATTATAGGTCTATTCAAATTGTTATTTGATCTTGATTTAGCTTTGTTAAGTGTACTATTTGCAAAATTACCCATTTCTTAAGATTTTCAAATTTTGGTGGAGTACAGGTTTTTTAAATATGTCCTTATGCTTCTGTGGATATCTTTGGTGTCTCTTATTATGTCCCCTTTTCATTTCTGATTTTGTTAATTTATAGGGTGAACTCACTCAGAAGAACTTTCCTGAGACCACACTTATGTGTGGTGAATAAACATTACTTTTACAACATGTGACAGCTCATTATGCTAGGATGTGGAACAAAGGGAACTCTCCTCCATTGCTAGTGGGAGTGCAATTTCCTATAGCCACCATGGAAATCAAAATGGCATTACCTCAGGAAATTGGGAATGTATCCACCTTAAAAGAAAACTTTACCACTCTTGGTCATATACCCAAATATGACCTACTAGAAGTACACCTGTTCAACCCTGCTCATTGTGGTTTTTATTCATAATAGTTAGAAACAACCTATATCTCCCTCAACCAAAGAATGGATAATTACTCAGCTGTTTAAAAATGACACCATGAAATTTGCAGGTAAATAAGTTGAACTAGAAAAAAAAAATCCTGAGTGAGGTAACCCAAATACAGAAAGACAAATATGGTATGCATTCACTTATAAATGGAGAGTATCTATTAAGTAAATGATAATCAAGCTAAAATCCATAGATCCCGAGAGGTTAGGTAAATAAGAAGGTTCTAGTGGAAACACATGTATCTCCTGGAAAGGGGAAGGAGAATAAAATTTGTGGGTGAACTGGGGATGGGTAGGGAAGAGAATGAGAAGAATTACCTGATGGGAAAGATGGGATGGAAGGAGAGAGTTAAGAAGAGCCAGCTGGGAGCAGTGTAGGAACTGAGTGGAGTGTAAACATCCTAGCATCTATGACAATGATCCTAATGAGGACTTCTACTTTTGGAGGATATGGAGTCTGAACTGGCCATCTCTTGTGGCTTTTATAGCCAGGTAATGCTCCCAGTGTTGGAACTGGGTTGCATTCAGTAGAGTTGTTGGAGATCCTCAAACAGCCCAGGATGATGCTCGGACAGAGGCTTGCTCTATGCAAATTGACAGCAAGGCCCCATTACTGAGGATCATATCCACACATTTCATTTAACCTAAAGAGGTTGAACTGTTGTATGTATAGAACCTTCATCCTTTGGTTCTAGTCTCCTTGGTGTAGGAGAGTGCTTTGCAGGCTACTGCAAGAGGAACATGGACACCAACCCAGACACCAAATCTCTGACCTATAATCTGCCTGCAAAATTACAATATGTCTGCAGTATATCCCGGGACAATGGTGGTGCAGAACTTGTGAGAGTGGCCAGCCAATGTCTGATTTTATTTGAGGTCCACTTCACAAAATGGAGCTCATACTCAACACTGCTTGGATAGCCAGAAACTGGAGACTGGGTAGAACAGAGCCCTGAAATAGTGGAACCAAACATAACATATATATATATAATGTGTGTGTGTGTGTGTGTGTGTGTGTGTGTGTGTGTGTAATGATTCCAAATGATATTCTGTTGTACTCATAGACTGATGTCTTGTCCAGTTAACATCAGAGATATTTCTCCTGCCAGAAGATGGAAGCAGATGCAGAGATCTATAGCCAGACATTATTTAGAGAGAGTGTGTAAATTGGAGGTCTCCATTGGGTCCCTCCACTCAGGACTCAGGGCATCTAGTGGAAATGGAGTCAGAGGGGATGGAAGGTACCAGGAGAACATGGCACACTGGATCAACTCAACGGTGCATATGAGCTCATAAAGACTGAAGTGGCAAACATGGGGCCTACAAGGGTCTGCACAAGGTCCTTCATGTATATGTTGTGGCTGTTAGCTTGTTGATTTTGTGGGACTCCTAACATTGGGAGTGTATGTGTTTTGACTGGTTTGCTTGCTTTTGGGACTCTATGCAGCTTTAGTGTGAGAGCTTTTGCCTTGTCTTATTATTTTGTTTTGATTGTTTGCTTTTGTTTTTGTTTTGTTTTCTTTTCTCTATGGTGTTTGGTTGTTGTCTTTTGGAGGTTTGCTCTTGCAGAAGAGAAAATGGAAGGGGAATGGAGCTGGGTGGGAGGGGTGTGGGGATGGGGGTGGGAGGAGCGGAGGAAGGGAAAACTGTGATTGGGATGTATTGTATGAGAGAAGAAGCTATTTCCAATCTACGAAACGAATTGGATGTAAGAATTTTTAAAAAAGAAAATAAATAAAGTAAGGTAGCGACCTAGTCTGATTTAGGCTTTAAAGAAAGTACTATATGGAGACTTTAAAAGGTAAAAGATGGAAGAGTAAAGAAATCCATTTATAAACCAGGCCCTTTACTCCAGCCAGAGATAATGCTAGCCTAGACTGATGTGATTACAGAGAGAAGTAGACTGGTGTGAGATATATTTAGATTCTAGCTTCTGTCACTTATGTTTTAAGAGTATATGAAAACTTCAAAATATTTCAAAGTCTCTTTTTTATATAGTCTCTTTAAAGAAGACCAAAAATATCTGGTGTCTACTCTTTAGTAAATATTAGATGTCGATGTCATGTGGGTAGAACATACACGTGCCTAACCCAGCGCTTGATCTATGAGTGTTCATTCAAATCACATGCTTTTGTTTTCTAATCCTTCTTCCATGACTCCTGCACTGTTAGCAGAGAATATATCTGTAGGCAAATGATAAGAGGGAGAGCCAAAAATGATTGATAGTTTAAATCTAAAGTGTACCAAGTAGCCCCTGATGGATGGTTCAGGAAGTAGCCTGCTAATTATATTTGATCTTAAGATTTCAGTACAGTTTCCTGGAAACAAGTATGACAATAAGAACAATACTGGGCCATAGTTATTGGGAAAGCAGTTTTAAGGGTAAATAGGGCAGAGGGAGAATGGAGTTAGGGGGTCTAGGTGAACCAGCCAGGCAGTCATTCTCTCTGAATACTTAGGAACAATAGCAATAGCTGCATGAATTACTCAATCTCATCTTTTTCTTTCCCGTGCCCTACATTCGGAAGGTAGAATTTAGGCAAGAGATAACCTCATAAAAGCTAAAAATGTCATTTTCGATTTGATTTCTCTGGGAATAAGGAAAGCCTCGTGTATGCTGTGTTTGAAACCCAGACACAGCAACACCCTACTTTCCTCCACCACCACAATGTCAAAACAATCAGAGTAACAAGATTTTCAATACATGTAACAGGGCACTGAAAACAAAGGTGCATGTAGGCTCAGGTGATTCCCATATAAAATATACTGCAGTAGACATTCTTAAAATACTTGGATGAGAGTCCTAAAGGATACTATCTCTTGAAGAAGGGTGGGCAGAACAACCCTGATTCAGATTCTCTTAAAATCTGGATGCCATAGATACAGTGAAGAATTAATGTCTATATCAATTTGGTTCACATTGCTGATGCTGATTGATAAAAGCAAATGTAAAGCTAGTTTTTTGTTTTGTCTTGAACACTACCTAAAATCCACATAAAAATCTTAAAATTACACATAAAAATTCCACTGCAACATAATTATAGATACTGTTTGTAGTGTTTTAGTGCTTATAATTGGTTAAGCATTTCCTGAACAAGGAATCTTGTAGAATTTCATTGACAGAAGTAGTCTTAAAGTTTTCTACACATAAACACTAGACATCACAGTTAAATCATAAAGACAACTAACTGTATATGGAAAGCCTACAGTGGTGAAGGTGCTTTTAGTTTTCTGCTATGCTGTATGGGTAGGAATCAGCCTGAGAGAAAATAACTATCCTTATCTAAGGGTGACCAGCTAGGTCTTTCTACCTGTGAGGCACATTTACTGTTGCAGAGCCATAAATAGTAGTGGGGGTAAGGTTTATAGATGAACAGAACAGGGATGGCTTGACAATCCTATACCAATCCTATACCAATCCTATGAGTAAATTTTCTTAAAGACCGTTTTTTTTTGTTGTTGTTTATTTTATGTGTACTTGTGTTTTGCCTGCATGTGCGCATGAGCATCTTGTACAGGCAGTGCTCATGGAAGCCAGAAGAGGGTATTGGATTTCCTGGAACTGGAGCTACAGACGGTTATAAGTCATTGTATGAATGCTGGGAATCTAATTTGGGTTCTCTGGAAAATTAGCCAGTGCTTTTAACCACTGAGTCATTTCTCCAGCCACTGAAGTACAATTTCTTACCTGCCAACTGAGGAAATCACAATTTAGGGATATTAAATAACTCCTCCCAATTCCATAGCTACTATCCGGCAGAGGCAAGTTCAGAGCACATGTTTATCTGGTTTTATGTTTTCACTAACCTCCAATTCTTCCTCTACTTGTCAAATACAATCAAGCAACTTTTGATTTGACTTCATGTACCATAGCAATCTAATTTAAGTGTGGGGCAGTGATCTGGCAGGCAGTCTGGCACACCAGTTGAGCACAGGCAAACTCTGGGAGACCCCGCGAAATAATTCTACTTCACAACGACTGGAAACATTAGGCCAAGGCTCCTGGGAGGTCCAGTCAAGGTCACATATCACAACAGTAGATGCGTGGCCACACCCTAGGTAGAGGTGTGCCCACACAGCCCCAAGCCATCCCCATGTTAATGAGACACCTAGAGGCTTAGCCATGCCCCTTCCCAGTTACTATATCTGCCTCGCCTCTCTGGGAGAGGTGGGGGTACAGTTTCACCCATGCCACTCTCCACATGATGAAAATAAACGTCTCAGAATTATGGACTGTCTATTCTTCTGGACCCGCCGTGGGAATCTCAGAGCTCCAAGACGGTACCCTTTCACCCAGACCTAAGCAGTAAGCCCAGAGCCCAAAGCCGCTGAGACCTGGTCTAGCAGGAACCCCAGCTGCACTCTAGCTAGCCCACCTGCGGCAACCTGCGGCAACTGCCATGCCCGCTAGAGAACCCACGGACCAGCAGAGGCTTCGAACAGCCCCCCACCTGCCCATCGGACTGTAGGGGAAGATGCAAGGCCACTTCTTGTGTGTCCTGTTCTGCCCCGAGCCACAGAGACCCGGGACAGGCATGTGGGGCTTCATTCCACAGCACTGGTATTGTTCCCAACATTTAAGAATTAAGGTACTTTTGAGAGACTCAGTTTGAGAAATTTACTAGGATGCTCTGAGAGCAACCAACAGCAACTGAAATATTCTCTCAATTGGAATGGTCAGCCACATCTTTCACAGTTTTGTTTTGCTTTGTTTTGTTTTTTCAGTCCTAATACTGTAACTTTTTTTTTGAGATCCTGAGGACCAAACATAAGGGCCTCATGCATGCTAAAGAAGTGTTGTGCCACCGAGCTACATTTCCAGCTCTTTGATACATTTCAGTGTTGTAGATGAACAGAATATATTTATATTCCTAGAATAGCCAACTATATTCTCATAAACCAAGACACACTTGGTTATAGTTATCTGTGCCCTTTATCTACATTATGTTTAGAGTTAAAAGTTGGAAAAGCTTATTTCTAGAATCTTTGTCGTTAAGCTATTTATTCCTTTAGAGAATCACTTCAGATTGTGTTTGAATATTAGAAGTAAGCAATCAGTTGTTGTCAAGCCTCATCCCAAAAGTAATAAAGAAGAAGAAGGTGAGAACATATGGCAAAGTACCATAATTGTTTTAGGTAATACAGTAGAAATTATAACAGTCATGTAACTTGTTTTGGCTTGTTTTAATCATGAAGACAATAACAAAACAAAACAGCAACAACAGCAACAAAACCTTAATTCCATCCTTATCCCTAGGAAAAGAATCTTCTCCAATATCCTGCATAAGAGAATAATCCTACTCTAAAGGTAAATGTTTAGATATTATCTTAGTTAAGGTTACTATTGCTAGGATAAAACACCATGACCAAAGGCAACTTGGGGGGAAAGGGGTTATTTAATTAATAGTTTCATTCAAGAGTTCATCTTCATAAGCAGTGAGGGCAGGGAAGGAGGAGCTGATGAAGAGACCATGGAGGAGTGCTGCTTACTGGCTTGTTCCTCATGGCTTACTCAGCCTATTTTCTTATAAAACCCAGGCTGTCCCCACCCACAATGGGTTTGGCCCTCCCACATCATTCACTAATTAAAAATGCCTTACAAACTGACCTACAACCTGATATTACAGGCAGTTCATCAGTTGATGGTCCCTCTTCTATGATAACTCTAGCTTGTGTCACATAGATATAAAACTAGCTAGCACAATGAATAAAAGCATCCCCCATTTGTAAGTCACAGGGAACCTTACAAAATAATCATAAACTCACATTATACAACTCTCTATTCACTAATGGGTATTCTTCAGCCTTTCACTTATAGCCAATAACTTTAAAGTCATCTCTAGGTATTTATGAGTCTTCAGTGCTAAAGAGGGCTCTAGTACTATGATGTTAACTGAAGTTCTGATGACATAATTGGGACTAATTCCCTGGTGGTCTTTGGTGAGTTAATTTCTGTTTATTACCAAGTATCACAAATTACTTCTGAGGAATATGACGTTTGGGGGAGCCTAGACAATGTTTTTTGTCTATTTTGTTTTCTCTCATAGAATCAAGTGGTAATGATGAGGAAACAAAATAACTGTTTTCAATGTCCAGGAGAAGGAGGAAAATGGAATAAACACATAAACAATATAAAGGTATATGACTTCAGCATACTTGCTGATAAAGGCATGTAAATGAGAAAAAGGCAAAATGCTAAGAGATATTTCTTTATTCTTAGAACCTACAGTGCATAGAAGAAATCCACTCATAGGCATTATGCTGTAGATCTACAATCCATGGAAATCATTTAGGTCAACACAAAATACTCTATAGCTACTTAGATCACCTTGTCGAGGCTGGTACGGGACATAAAATGATGCTCTTTTGCTTAAGTCTCCCTGGGATACAAAGGTTTGGTTAGTCTTTCCATGCCAGAAAGATAAATGATCTAAGTATCAGTAAGGGAAAAGAACATTCACATCTGGCTTAAACAGGTTAAGTTATATTTCAAGAATTTTTAAATGGGCACTACCTTACAATACTTATTTAATTATAGTAAAAGTCTGTCTCATAGTCCTCTGAGAAAGGAGAAATTATATTGTGCTTCATCATTGTCACTGACCTTGAGTATAAATGAAGAATCCTGGTGGTGATAAGCAAAGAAACATGGTGACTAGGCCATGTTCATAGTGTTTTATTATAGATAGAGGTTTTGTATCCATTCTTCTCAGACATGAGTAGAAAAAAAATTGAGTTGTCATAAATCTCTGCTCTAGTGTGATATGATTTTAAATTTAACAGAAAAGGACAAACAAGGTAATGGGAAATTATTATCAATATATATAATTATTACTGTTACTTGGATAGAAAGGCTGAAAATCATTCTTTCTGACAAGTATTTAGAATTTTGCTTCATTCACTCAGTAACTTTCTCATCTATTTCTTTTTGGAAACTAAAAGACAATTGAGAGATTCCCAAAACTTTGACTAAATGTACTCTTAAAAATCACAGTATTTAACATATACTAATGGGCATATTGAACAAGTCTTAAGCAAATAAACAAACCAAATAATATGTGGTAATGTTAAAGTAGAACATATTCCCATAGGAACTGAGACTAATTATCCTTTAGTTCAAGATTGTTGATGCCACAGCACAAGTCAGAATGTTTGAGTGTGCCCATAAGAAGTGATTAGATGCTGACCAGAGGAGAAATAGGGAATGAAATTTAAAGAAGGAAAAGCATGAGCAAAGTTGAAGAGAAGGTAGGATATGATTAGATATGGACACACCAAATAACAACACATGGGAATAACTCTGTGTGACTAGAGAAGAGATTTATAGGTGATATAGTGCAGGCAATATGAGGCAGTAAAATATAAACTATTTCTATGTACATAAATGTATATGTATTTGCAAATATATATATATTAAAACAGATAGATTTCTATGCACATAAATGTGTATATATATATATATTTATACATATATGTATATATTAAAACAGATGGATAGATGGATAGATAGATATAGATATACATAGATGGGTCCAAGCTGTGTCGGAGTATATGTAAACTAAGTTTTTAGACTTTCATGAAGATGCTTAATACATTCAATATTTATCTTTTGGTAATGGTATTTTGTGGTTAGTAAAATGGTATATTAGCAGCAAGAACAATGGACCTAGGAGAAGAGAGAACAAATATATTAATAGTCTAAACAAGAGATGATAATGATTCAAACAAAGGCAGTAGATATAGGATAGAAAAAGAGTATATTTTAAGAGCCTGTAAATATGATTTGGAGAATACAATGCTAATGTTTAGGGAGGCACAATGTGTTTCTGTCTTAGAAGAAAAAATATAATGTTTGATGCTGACTCATGATTACATTACTATCCATGCAAGGGGAGATGAGTAGTTTAAAATAGGATTTTGAAGATAGAGTGTAGTTAGAATGGTGATATTGTTCTAGAACGCAGGCATTTCTTCCTATAGTCATGGTTTCTTGGATTAATATATTGAATAGACACTCAACATGATGTTGGGATGTCTATGTTCTCTCCCTTGCTCTCCTAAGCATCTGTCTTCCCATGTGTTGTTCATTTGTATTTGTCTACATGAGATTTGGTCATATATTGCATACATGGCCCAGTGCTGTCAAACTTGAGTGAGATTGAGGGAATTATTAAAACCAACCCCTAATGACTTTTCATTATAGCATAGATTAAAGCTTCTCACAACCATCACCAGAGAATTTTCTGTTTGTAATAGATGATTATTAATACAGAATCCCCAAACTGGCCAAGGTACAGAATAATAGATTGCAAAATGTTCCACCCTAAATAGAATGTGTATATCCCAGTTCCCCATTCAAAGCCTCAAGGATTATTGCAGAAAAGGAGGCAGAAAGAATGTAGGTAGTGGTAGATGACTATAAGAGAACCATATCTTCTGGACAGCAGGGCAGCGGCACAGATGAAACTAACAGTGATGATGACACCAGGCAAAAATCTGTGTGAGCTCAAACCAGACAAAATTCCAGCACAGAGAGGTGAGTAGGGCACAAAGTTCTACCTCCCAGCAAAGAAGCTATTGGAAATAATTAGTTGCTGGGAGAGAAAGGGTCAGTTTTCTGTAAGAGTGTAGACCTTGATAGGACAACTAGTCTCTATTGGAAGGCCACACATGCCAGAATATTTGGACAACACAAATTAGCCTTGATAGAAAATAACATTGAGTAGGGTGGGAGGGGTAGATTTGAGAAGAATTGGGGGAGTGAATATAATAAAAACATGTTTTATGAAATTTTAAAAAAATCTAATGAAAACAAACATACTAACTAGCCAGCATATTGCAACTGCTGTGATATTGTGATATTGTAGGATAAACTCAGAGTTTAAGAATGTATATATCTCATAGGTGGTTTTAAGACCATTTCTTAAATGAAGTAGTCATCTATAAGAGTCCTTAATCATTTGGGGCTTATGAATTATTTTGTGAAATTCATTGGTTCATTCTTGAGACATCTAAACAAGTAGTCACAAATGCAAAGTATAACCCATTATTTCATGAAATTCCATGAAGCACTAGGAAGCAACAGCATAGTAGTACACTGAAACCTACCATCACTTCTACCTTCTAGAAATCCAAGGAATTAATAAAGCAACATATTCCGTAAGTACCACCTTAATAGACGATTCCAAGGAAGAATTGCACCTTGGAAAATGTGACGAAAGTGTGCTTTTGCTTATTTGTATATATTAAAATTACAGTCATGCTAAGTACCAAATAATCAGATTTGAAGAAGTGGGCATCTTAAATAACAGGTCATCGATGTTTCAAAGAAATTGTTGACACTAATCATGTTCAAATAATCTGGCTGTTTTTTACTTTGCCCTGCTATTTGCTTGAGGAAAAAAAGGGATGGGTGGGTAACTACTGAGAGAAATGGTATCCTCATCCAGGGATCTGTCAATGAAAGCACACAGTACTAACCTCATGGATAGTACAGCTAGACTCTTTGATTGTTCTGTCTCTGATATCCCAGTGAAAGATTTCAAGATCAAAGTACAAGATAATTAAGAATGTGCTTAAACAAAAACTTGAAACCAGCTGTGCTCCACAAAGAAGAGAGTCAATCATCCTTGAATTGAAGGGAAAATTTTGCTTTTACCCTAAGAATCCTCCTTATATTCCTCCTATAGCCCAGCATTAGAGATATTTTTAAATGACCCTGAAAGAAGACAGAGGTGTTATTTCACCTCTTTCACTTAAAAGACCTCAGGCCTGTTCTACATGCATGCATGGAGTCAGAAACTCGAGTCCAGTATTGTATTATTAATTTTGGAAACTATAGATTCAAGTGATAACACTAGGGAGGGAAAGGATTGATAAGATGGAAAGCAGAAGCTGTTTTCCCTTATCAAAGAAGAGACAGAACTACAGGCAAAACAGCCCCACTCAGTCTAGTATAGTCGTTCTCAACCTGTGGGTCACAACCCCTTTAGGCTTCTCATATCATATATCCTACATATCAAATATTTATACTATTCATAACATTCATATAACATTCATAACATTAGCAAAATTAGTTTTGAAATACTAAGGAAAACAGTTTTATAGTCGAGGTGGTCATAACAACATGAGGAACTGTATTAAAGGACCACAGCATTAAGGATGAGAACTACAGCCACAGTGCATGCTCTAGTGCATCAATGAAATTATTTTGTTGTTATTGCATAGGCTACATTGTTTAAAGCCACAAAAATTGTTTGATGATAATATTTCATCTTTACTCTCTTCAATTTTGTCAGCAAACTCATATGAGGTCTCATTCTGGGCACATTTACAGTAATTTCCATAATGATTTTAAAAAGCCTCAAATGTGATTTAAAATGTAATTAAATGGCAGATTTGATGTAGTAAAGGAGTTGTATTGGCCATACATCTCATGCCAAAGAGCCCTCACTCAACTAGCCTATGGCATGACCCCAATTTCACTCTGCTAAGATTGCATGTCCCTGTTTCATGCTAAGAGTTTGATTAGGAAAAAATAAAAGAAGATGAAATAGCCTCTCTATAGTGGGAAGTTCATGAATCTGCATTAGACTAGGACATCCTTCTTCCTTTCCTTTGACTCTCTTACACTTCTGAAGTTACAAGAAACTCCTTGAGCACGCCAGTGCATGCTCACACACTGACAGCCAAAAGCTGAAAGGATTTGCTTGTACTGAGAAGCCTAGTTCTGTAAATCCTAGGGCCTATTCACAGGGTTTTAAGTGTGATTGCTAAGAAAGTGGAAACTACAGGTTAAAGCTCTCTGAATAGATGAATGCTTGCTTCTGGAAGACTGCTCAGTACCTGAGAAAGCAAGAAAATATTCCTTGGGCAGTCAGTTTTTGAAAGCCTCCAAATAACTAAATCTATGCTTCACTACAAAATCAGTATACAATTTTTAGCTGGGGAATCTAACAAACTCCCAAATGTTTTGCCTACCTGGACCCTCTGTTATTGTGCTCACCATGTGAAGTTAACTAATCTTTTCATTTGGTGGTCAGTTTAAATAGTGATAGCAAGTTAGTTATACCACATGAAAAGGCAGTCATATATCTTAGCACACAGAAAAAAATCAAATCCTTTGAAAGATAAGAAAAATTCAGATCACAGATTAGTAACAGAAATGTTTACAAGAGAACATGGAACTGTTAAGTGATGTGTGCATTCCTGTTTTCTTTCAATGACATAGCAGTATTTATATAGAAACATGTATGTATTTTATGAATTATAGAAAGCAGTAGAAATGAGGCTTTTGCTTTTTCTTCCTAAATGGCATCTTTCATGTGGTATAAGAATTAGTGTCTGGAATCAAATTTTGTTCCTTGTGCTGCTAAGAGATACAAAAACTTCCATATTTTAAAACATTATGAAATGTTTGAAATCAAATTGTAATTAATAAAAGCACTTGAAGATTCTTTATTTACTGGTGCTGAAAATTTTTTTGTAAGGAGCTATTGTGCCTTTTGAGTACAAAAATTTTTTTGAGAAGCAGATGTAAGGACACAGGAAAAAAAATCATGTATACTCTTGAAGAGAAAATGAACCTGTCATACCTCTGAAATAAAAGTAATTTAGAAATGTGTTGCATTCTAAACAAGCCCACAAGTTGATCTGTAATGTTCACGTCACTTGTCAAACATGCAACACTAGCTTCAATTGTTCTTAGAGCAAACAGTGCAGGGAAAGTTGATTTCACTGTAACAATCCTCTTTTAGCCAAATATCATTCTTGATTTTTTTGGTGAGATTTTCAACCAAGGCACCACCAAATTCCCACTTACTAACAGGGAGAAAGGTGTTGAGAAGACAACAGCATTTATCTCAGGACTGACTGCTTTCACTTAGGGATAGAGCCAAGGTTCTATTGCTTGATGTCACCCAATGAAACGTCCTCAGCTTCCCAGGTTCCATCAATTTCCCATTGTTTCCAATTGCTACTGATTCCTGTTACAATCAGTAGCTTAGGAGCTTCACTGGCCTAGCTGCTTTAGATGCAAAAGAGAAATTTCAAGAAAAAAACAGGAACAAAAAAGTATTCCTGTATTTTTGAATAGAGACATTATATAAGCTTTCATAGTGATTGTTTTCATTATCTGTGACTCCTTGTTTATTTTCCTGCTGAAGCTACCCATTTCTCCTGACAAAATAGCACAACACAGATCCAGCATTTGTTCTTTTGACATCTCCACTCATTAAATAAATATGCACAACTGTCAACTTAAAATTTTTCTCTAGTCAAAAGTTGTTTGCCCCTGAAGTTCTTTTAGATGGACAATTCTGGATCAGAGTGTTTGACTATGGGATACCAAACCCCATTCCTCTACTTGATGCCCTGTCTTTCTACTGGAGGTAGGTTCCCTCTCCCCACTGTTGGGCATTTCATCTAAGGTCCCTCCCTTTGAGTCCTGAGCATCTCTCACCTCCCAGGTCTCTGGAACATGCTAGAGGTTCCCCTACCTCCTACCTCCTGAGGTTGCCTGTTTCAATTCTTTCTGCTGGCCCTTTGGCTTCACTCCTGTTTCCCCTCCTCAGTAAAATGGAGAAGAGACTGAAGGAAATGAGGTCCAGTGATAGGCCCAAATTTGGATCCAGCTCAAGGGGAGACTCCAAGGCCTGTCACTATTACTGATGCTATGGTGTGCTTAGACACAGGAGCCTAGCATGGCTGCCCTCTGAGAGGCCCAACAAGCAGCTGAAAGAGTCAAACGGAAATACTCACACCCAACCAATGGACAGAAGCTTGGGACACCTGTGGTTGAATTAGGGAAAAGCTAGAAGAAGCTGAGGAAGAGGGTGACCCTGTAGGAGGACCAGCAGTCTCAACTAACCTTGATCCCTAAAATCTCGTAGACACGTAGCCACCAAGTCAGCATATACTAGCTGATATGAGGCCCTGACACATATACAACAGAAGACTGCCTAGTCTGGCCTCAGTGAGTGAAGATGCATCTAACCCTCGAGAGACTTTAGGCCCCAGGGAGTGGTTAGGACTGGTGGGGCGGGGGTTGGGTGGGGCATCTTCTTGGAGACAGAGGAGGAGCAATGGGATGAGTAACTGTTGGAGGTTGGACCAGGAGGGGTATAACAACTCGACTGTAAAACAACAACAACAACAATAATAATAACAATAATAATAATAATAAAAATTTGTTTGTATGACAACTCTTCAGAACTCAAATTTGAACATTTATCCAATCAACTTTCATATCCATGTTTCAGGCTAGCACCTATTTATAGCTATTTGGCTTAAGTGAAAATTGTCTATGCCATTCCATCCTGTTACCTTGGGTTAAGTAATTTAGAATGCACACATCTTTTGTGATACAAAGGGGAGAAGAAAGAAGAAAAGGAACAGTTTCTCTATTTACGTTCTGTATTTGTCCAGTGCAAAAGAGTATGGCAAAGGAGCTTGGAATGGATAAGTGTCCAACTCCTTTCTTTTCCTGGTGCCAGACTCTTCTATGCTTAACGTTCTCTAGGTTCTCTCTTCCCTGGTGAAAAATCCCTTTGCAGAGTATAGCCTGACCCTTTTCACATTGGGGAAGATTTTTATGTTTTAAAAAGTGGAAGTTGATTTAAATCAAGTGAATCACAGACTGGCAAGTTTTTAGAGAGTTTAACGATGTAAACTGAAAATAGGCAGGGGGCATCAAAGTTTATGGGAAGAAAGGCTTCAGCATTCTTGGGGATACTACTTTGGCTTATACCATGGATTAGCTCACCCAAACCTGCTCATCTTCCTTGTAGTTGTACATGTCAGGCATTATAAACCATTTGGTAGACTCCTATGAAGCTTGTGTTCTAGTTATGAATAGGCCACATTAATTTAGGGTTGTCAGATAAAATATAATGTGTTGAATTCATTCCAAACATCAAGTAAGTATTACTTCTTGTATATAGTATTGTTGGCTGTATTAACTTAAGGATTAAGAAAATTTCATTTCTTAAATTTGGGAACTTTGAACCAAACAGATAAAACCATGAGAGATTGGGAAGTTGGAAATAGGAAACCAGCAATCATTCTGCCTCTTTTGGTTGTCCCTGTTGGTTTGTTTATCACAGAAACATGAGCATTGCAAACCCATTTCCTACTGCCCTGGTTAGAAGAAGGTAGAGTGCCAAGTAGATATTATATAAATGGGAGTTTATACATTTTACATTTTTGATTCCTAATGAAAAATTACACAATATGATCTTGAACTCGATGCTTCAGTGGTCCGTGAAAGATAAAGGCTTCCTTTTGGGTCTGTTCAATATGTTTTTAGAAATTCACCTTGCAAGCTAAGTCTGAAAACTTGCTCCTTTAGCTTTTCCAGTGGATTAGTATGCATCCAATAATTCCCTGTGTTAAATCCTTCTCTGATTAATGGACACTAGAGTACTTTTGCTGTAGGTACTATCCAAGGCAGTTCCCATATTATCTTCTATTACTTATAATATATTCTTTTTATCATTTTAGGAATCTACAAATAATAAAAAAAGATTCTCCATGGGTTTATCAACAGGGTTCTTCACCACAGAAGTAAGATTTTTAAAGAATGCTCATTAGGAAGTGAAGAACACATATGGACTGGTTCTTAAGGCCAGATATATTGTCATAAGGGCAATTTAACAGATGCTTTTAAATACAACAACACATTAAAACACCCAAACATTATATCAGACTCTGGGAGGGCTGGTGCAAAACAGTTCCTTCAGGACATGACAAGAACATTTGTTTATATGCAGTTGTGTTTACCTGTATAGGATCAAGCCAGTCAACATTCCCAGGATGCAATGGGAAGGGGCTCATGAGCTCCAACTCACAGCTGATGAACTATGGTCAGTTGATAGCAACCAGTGGAAGGAGACTTAGTTTCTTTTAAGCATGTAGTCTTTATAGGTTGACCATATCCCAGTGGATGGCCCTATTTCCATGAGCACATGGACAGCACTATTTATATTTAGTAGGTTATTAAGAAAAGAAGATCAGAAATTGGTGAAGAATAGGAGAGTCTCTTGGATGAGTTATGGTAGAAGTGGGGAGGTGGTTATAATAAAATTACATTATATGCATGCATGAGATTATCAAAGACCTCATTAAATACCATATTATAAACTTTCAGTGTATTTACCAAAAGGATACATGAAGCTTCAAAGAAAAACTAATGGGAGATAGAGTAGAAACTGGAGGGGAAAAGAAGGGTGGAATGCATGTATGAAATATTAAAGCAATAAAATAATTAAAATAATTTTACTATTCTTTTTTTCATCTCCTCTGTCCCTCCTATTTGTATGTCAAGGTTTCACTAGTCAACACATTTCATGCCTAACGAAAAGATTGGATTCAATAGTTTCCTTCCATAATGCTTAATTAATTAATACATGATGCAGTGCCATTTATGAACTATAAAAAATGAACCTGATGTCAACTATTACAAGTTGCCTCATTTATAGGTCATAGGGAAGACTGAAAGAATAGGGTGGTGAGATAGTGTGTTTCCAACCTGCTTTGCTTATGTGCAGGGACTGCTGCAGAGCAGAACATAACTTATCTCTCTTGCCATTAGCACTGGGAAATAAAGTAGAGTCCAAACTAGGCACACAATAAGTTGCCATGCTGCATTTATGTCATGTATAATTTCATTACCCTCGAATACCAGGTTTCACCAAAGATATGTTGAATGCTAATGATCTATGATAGTAATGTTCTCTACTCTTTGATCCATGTAGATTGGGAGGTTCTATAATTTATTATTTAAACCTGAACATTTTTAAGAATGTCCAGGGCACTGTTAATAATCACAAGAGAACAATGGGCATTCATGAGGAGAGTCATAGACAAGTCGGGATAGATGTACTAGCATCTATCAATATAGTAAGAAAAAACTCTGACTGAACCTTTATGTTGTCTCCATAGCAGCTGAGGCATCCTTTTTCTCAACTCATTCTTTCTGAGTAACAAAAGAATGGCAAAACACACCATGCCCTTCCTGCCTGGGGTTCACTGCACACAGTTAATTGATCACTGCATCTGTTTCTTGCAATCATAGAATGACAAGCAGAGAGAAGCCAGAGGATCACACCACTGTTTGTGTACCCAGGTGCCCTTGCACCATGGGGAGTAAACACCCAGGGTTCCATTTGCTACAGGAGGAAAAGAAAAGGAGAGCCAGTATCAAAATGTCCTTCAAAGGAAACACCATGTGAGCAGAAATAAGAGACAAGAACCAGGACATTGTCAAGAGAAGGATCTTAGACTAGCTCCTTGAAATAAAGAAGTATTCTTTATAAAGAGAATGTATGTGAATGTGGTTAAAACATCTATTGTATCCAGTCAACATATAACCCTTAGCAAATGAAAACCGCAGTTGCTACATTTGTTAGCAGTACAAAATAGGAATCTTTCAGTTTTTTAATTTAATCTGTATTTTCTTTTTTCCACTTATTTTTTATTTGATGTTTTATGTATTTACATTTCAAATGCTATCCCCTTTCCTGGTTTCCCTTCCAGAAACTCCTTTTTCTATCCCCCTTCCCCCTGCTTCTATGAGGATGCTCCCCTTGCTAAGAGAGAAATAACTAATTCTACATATTTTCCACACTGGACATTTAATTCAGTCATTTCATTCGGTGTGATACGGGAGATGGAACTTAGGGTGGTTTTGACTATGCTAGGCTAGCACTGTACTATTGAGCTACACCCCTGACCAGTTAATAATACAAAATTTTCAGAAAAAAAAATGTTTTTGCAGGATTATTGAGTAACCAAAAATTTTGTCTGAAGTTTCTACTTAAATGTAAGGAGAGTCGGAGAATGGAGAGAGAGAGAGAGAGAGAGAGAGAGAGAGAGAGAGACAGACAGACAGAGAGACAGAGAGACAGAGAGACAGAGAGACAGAAGGAGGGAATATTATGGATTTTAGATTTTCAAGTCATAGATTAAGTGCTAGATTAAATATAAAATCCTTAATCAAAAAGCTTCAGTGGAAGATTATGCACATCAGCTTTTTTATTTTTCCTTTGAAGAAAAGAAGAGGAGAGGATAGATACTTGAATGAAAATTGGCTGCTAGTTGAGAAGCTTCTGAGTGCAAGAACTCTGGCTGATTTCTCATTTCTTTACTCCTGTATCTCCAGCCTCCAGTTTGGCTGCAGGCATGCAGTTGCCTTTGTTTGTGATAAACAGTCATCAAGAGAATGATTAGATACACCAATATATTGATTACTCAGGAAAGAACATTAAAGGCAATTAAGAGGAGAACCAAGCAATTGTTGACTTTGGTAAACTTCTAGATAAAAGAATACTGCTTTCTCCAGGGACTAAACCACCAACCAAGGAGTACACGTGGATGGAACCATGGCTCCAGCTGCATATGTAGCAGAGGATGGCCTTATCTGGCATCAACGGGAGGCTCTTGGCCCTGTGAAGGCTTGATGCCTCAGTGTAGGGGAATGCTGGGGCAGTGAGGACAGAGTGGGTGGGAGGGTAGGAGAGCTCCCTCATAGAAGCAGGGGGATGGGGAATGGGATAGGGGGTTTGTGGAGGGGAAAGAGAGAAGAGGGAAAACATTTGAAATGTATATAAATAAAACAACCTATAAAAAAGATACTGCTTTCTCAAGGGCTCTTTTAACTACCTTGTCTTTCAGCTACAGCAGGTTGCCTCAATTCCTGTCATTTGATATTGTCCTTTCATCCATTCATTGTGATTGAATGATGCTGACTACTCATTGGGTTACCAGCCTATTACTGATTCAGAGATACCCAATAATGAACATGGAAAGACACAGGCACAGTCTCAGAAATTATTGCATTTTCTTTTCTTTTCCTTTTCCTTTTTTTTTTAAAGGCAGTCATGTACTACATTAGATACTCTGCTCAAAAAATCTCTTTGGATGTTTGGCAACCCTAACATATCCAAGATTTTTGTGTATAATGAACAAATCTTCTGAGAGAATCTTCCTTAATTTAACAGTGGGACATCAGCTAAAGGGTAAAATAGCTTCTGAAGAAAACTAAACAACTCGGAGGAGACTAAGTGATTATCGGGTTCTTTTGATTAAGTAGAAAATCTATACTGGAATTTTAAAACCTTAAGGTAGACTTTTCTTGTCTTACAATATTTGTTTGGACTAGCCAGTTAGTCTTAAATTAATAAATTAATTGAAATTATGCTTATCGGCTAAAGTCTATTCATGTTAGGCTTGTGGCTGAGACTAATAATAGCAATCGAGCCAAGAAACCAATGCACTATTTACTTTGAGATCTTTTTTGTCTTCAGATTTTCTGTCATTTGGTGTACATGCTATTAAAATAAGCTCTTCACTATGTGAGGAATGCTGTTTCCATGAACTCCCAACAATCTGGTGTTGGCCTGCTAAAACATGTACAGTGATCACAATACTCATATGCCAGGATGGATGAGGAAAACTTCACAAGGCTTCATCCCTAAATGAAGAACTACAGCCAGTCAGTGGCTACAGGGCTAGGAGATTCAGTTCTCTCCAGGAAGAAGATTCCTGATTGATTATCTAATTCTAAGTGGTAAGCTCTAAATACATGTGTATGTGGACAACACTAAGTAGTCTCAAATATAAATACATGAGTGGTTTCTATGAGAAATCAATAACCAATTTCTAGTTATATACCAAGTTTATCAATTCCTTGGCTGTTCTCTCTGTTTTTATTAATTCTTTGAGAATTTCATACAGTGAATTTTCATCATATTCTTTCCCTTCTCCAACTTCTCTCAACTCCTCTCTGCTTCCTGCCCACCCTATTTCATGTTCTTTTCTTTAACTTTTAAAACCAAACCAGACCAAACCAAACTAAATTAAAAGCCAAACAGAAAAATAAAAAACCTCTGCATTAAATAACATTATAGAAAAAGAGGGCTGGAGAGATGGCTCAGAGGTTAAGAGCAGTGACTGCTCTTCCAAAGGTCCTGAGTTCAATTCCCAGCAACCACACGGTGGCTCACAGCCATCCATAATGGGATCCGACGCCCTCTTCTGGTGTGTCTGAAGGCAGCTACAGTGTGCTCATATAAATAAAATAAATCTTTAAAAAAAAAAAAAAGGAAAAAAGAGATAATGAATTTGAGATGTGATTGACGAACTTGTAAAGAGTTGAACATATGAGACAGGAATAGAAATAATGAAAAGACAGTGTAGTCATATAACATGTTCTCAGAAAAGTAGAATCCCCAATAGTTATGAAAAAAATTAAAGGATGTTTAGCAAAAGAGGCTAAGGCAATATATAAAGGAAACCTTGCTGAGACCTTTGTCCTAACTGAAAAACAATGAAAAACACTCAAAACTACAAATAAAATGTGATAGACTAAAAACTAGACAGGTTCTGTAGCCCAGGCTGGCCTCAAACTCATGATCCTGTCTCTGCCTCTTCAATGTATCTCACCAATGTGTACCAATACCACCTGCTGTGCCCTAATTCTGTATTCAACATTTTCTCTAGAGTATTTTCAATAGTCACTCTCCCTAAAAATCCAACACATTCTTCATCCCTATGTATTTACCTGTGGCTTCTATTTCAATGAAAAAAATCAAATCCAGCAGAGCCAGATCTCAATCTTTCACTAAGCTAAGGAAACTACCAGAGACTGTCAACACTACTCTCCTGCTATTGTAATAGATGCACCTTCATTCCAGTCTAGGCGAATTCTGAAATTTTTTCTTTATGTTTTTTGAAGTATCTGTAATGTTTCTTTTCTTTTCCTAGATATATTTTTGCTTTTCTGGACTTATTCAAGCGAGATCTTCTGTATTTAAAAACTTTAATTTGAAGCAATTTCAAATGGATGCAATGTTTGAATTACTAATATATTGAAATAAATCAAATTATTTTTAACCAGAACAACTCACATAAATTTTATCAATTATCAAATTATCAGAAACCTTGTTTCACAGTTGCATAACTAAACATGAGCATGGTTATACTCAATACTACCCCTCCCACTCTTACATTCTCTGAAACACATTCCACGTTTTTGTGTAAAGTATTGAGTAAATGGTTTGATTATGTGTGTGGTTTTGTAAATTACGTAGGTGACTTAACTCTTCCCTCCAAGTCCCTTAGCACAACCATTTCTAATAGAGTTGATACAAGCATCTTTCAATTACTCACAACACTCTCTCCTTTCCTTTACTCTTTATCACCACAACTGTTTCCATTATCATGTTCACTCATTCACCAATGTCAATGTTACATTGCCAGTAGGATTAGGTGTGGAACCTCTTACAGATCTCAAGAGTAACAGATGTTCAAGCTCTGTATATAAAACGAAAGCATATGTGCAACTAACCTATGAACATGCCTGAAAACATCCCTAGATCATTTATAACACCTAAAGTGAATACCTGTCATACCGCAGCATTAAGAACAATGAAAAAAATCCTTTGAATGTGTTTACTACACATTCCATTTCTAAAATGTAGTTTTGAATTGTAGTTGGATATATACGAGAAGCTACAGAGAGGAGTAACTATAGTCTCATGAAGCTATCTCATTGCTAGCTAACTCATTCCTTTAGTTCCTTGAACTGCCACACAGTTTCTCAGAAGCCTTTATACACATCAGTCCTTTTGTTTGGACTTGGCTTTCTCCACATTTTCAATTTTATTTGGTTTATTATGTTTAAGACTTGCTTGGGGAAACCTTCATTATCTTCCGCTTGGTCAGACTCCATGAACAGACTCCCGCAGTCCTACCAAAGTACAGTTCTCAACATGAAGTAGTAGTTTGCCTAATTCCCTTTCTTTTCTACAAATGAAAGATCAAAGAAGATGGTTATTCAAGATATCTTACTTATTTACAGGTATTTACCTAGTGTCAAAAATAATACTTCAAATATAAACTTTTGTGAAATAGACCAAACAAATGTGTGCTTGCATCAGAAAATTATCCTACCATAGTATTTTCCAATCTTTGGAAATCAAAATCACTACATTCTTTCATACAGGAAAACTAAAATTTGTAGGCACATATTTTGTGTTTACATAATAAAAATGAGATTTAGGCAATGTTATTTTAGTGAAAATTTGGGATATGAAATATTTCTCTTGTAATTTTTTTCGTATGCTATGTCTTCTATAGATCATGTATTAAATTAAACAACTTAGAAGTTGAAAAGTTGACAGAGGTATGAAGAGGTGGCCATGAAGTTTGTACATTGAAAAACCAAAACCAAAAGAAACCCTGTCCACACAGTAAAATGTGTGCTCCGCAGTCTGAATAAATACTCACGAAGCTGGAGGAGTAGAGGAGAATTGTACTTAGGAACTTCCCTCATATGGTTATCGTTTGATCTTGAGGGGCAGGTATTTTGAGTCTTGTTAACTATCTTACTAAACTTTTTTGAATATCTTAAGATCATGTAGTTTGGTCATGTTAATGAGGCTCTGCCTGTGTGCTAAGTCTCACTGCTCTTTGGTGGTCACTGTGTGGAACATTGGCATGAAGAACATTAGGAGGCTGTGCTTATGCATTCACTGGATCCCATGGGCAAATGAGAGAACAAGTGAAAGTTAGCTACATAGTTGCCTTCCTTGGTCTAGCTCCCCCTTTCAGCATTCAGAAGAGAAAGTTAAGAGTTTCACTGATACAGGTTCCAGTTTTCTGTCCTGGTTCCCTTGCTTGTTGTACCTCCTTTTTATAGCTGGTCCCCAGAATGCTTACAGGGAAATGATTTATGACTGATCAAATATTAAACTAGTTTCAAGGTTAATTATTTGTCGTGGATCACAAGCTCAAGCAAATCTAGGCATGCCATGTGAGAATACAATATGATCATAGGAAGTAGACTTGAATATCATTAGACGATAAAAAAATTTTTCGAGTGACAAGTTCATTCCTTAAAAGACCAATCTTAAAGGTCACTGGGACAACAGTGAGGCTAAGCAATACAGGTATGAACTGAAGTTTCCAGGAAAGAATCCATAACTCCATTGAAGATACTAAAAGATAAATGATGGATTGATGAGCATCTAGCATTTTGTAATTGTAGAGAATAGGAATGTTACAGATTCAAAGCTGAATTATATGAGTTATCATAAGTCACAATACTAGTCATTCATTGGAGAGTTCTATGTCTAATATAACATTCTGTGACTATCATACTAAATGTTTTCAATAGATTCAAATCTAAATATGACAGCAGATATCATTTAAAAGCAGAAACAGAATTTCCCCTGCTTTGCTATTACCTGTCTCCTTGATGTCTCTACCAAGGCATTTGAAAAGTCTCTTGATTTATAACTTGATTTTTTTTCTGTGAATATGAAAGTTCATGTAACCACTTCCACATTTAAGCATGTTATTTGAAGCAACCCAATCTATGTTTTCAGGGCATGATCACTATATTTGATTTACAATAAATATTTATTCCCTTTGAGGTGACAGTTGTTCTGTGTTTGTCTTTTGAGCAGAAAAGGAAATGTAAATAGGACAACATAACTAATTCATAAAATCATTAGGATCCATATTTGGCTTCCCTACAAGTAGCATGATATAAGCAAATATATGTGCTGATTGGGATGGGTAAAACTAGAAATTGATTAAATATCTATTAATATAATATTGGTTATAAGCACTAAATACATCAGAGAATGGGATAAATGTGGTCCGGTCTCTGTGGATGTTGAATTTCAGTTAAAAAAAAAAAAGAACAGGCATTGAGGAAAGATGTATGTATGATGTATGTATGTTTCAAAAAGGGGAACTCAACAACCTCAATTCCTTCTAATGTCACTCAGAAGCAGGTCAAGAGATCACGTTCAAAAAGGTTTCTGCTAGCCATCCTATATCCAAACTGTGTATCCGAAGGAAATACTGTATTGAGTTGGAAAACTTATATAATACATATCCACGAATTGAGATCTAAAAATAAGTTTACAAGGGAAAAACAAATCCACATTGAGAAATCATTACTTATATCCTAATGTATAATATTTATAGAACATACAAACCGGAAATCACTCTTTGCCTAAAAGATGGTCACTGGAGACTTTCCCCCTTACATTGCAATTCAGTTTACACATACCTGATAACCAGGACTCCATTTTTATTCACTAGGAAAGTCAGAAGCACTTTTATCCACAGAGATTTTGAATAAAACATAAAAAATGGTTTATGGGTACCCCAGCATGCACATTTATTAACAGGGATTGGTTTATAATGAATAAAAAGGTGTACTTTTGAGTTTCTAACCCAATCTCTAAAGCAAGCTGACTTCCTCTAACATGAAGCATTGCAAAGAGAGACACTCTTGATTTGCAGAGAGACAATGCTGCTTACAGGCCAACCTCCATTTGACTGAGAGTTTGAGGAATTGAGAAGTAACCAGAATGTAGCCATTCCTGATGACAGTCGATCTAAAGAGTTTCCAATCCGAAAAGTAGAGGGAAACTGAATACATTTTATAATATCATAAAACTGAGAACTTCTTTGTGCAGTATTACATTGACCTACAAACTGACATTTGTCAAGGTTTACGTTTAAGTATCAGATTCTGAGTCACAGCCATTAAGAGATCCTTTGACCACAGCATGATTGATTTATCAGCCTACTGGAGACACTAAGAACTGAGTTTTAGAAAATAGTCCTATAAGATCTGAGTCTTAACCCACAGAATCAACTAATCAAGGCTCATAGGGGGTCACAGAGATGGAAGGGACAATCACAGATTATCTGCATGGTCTGTGCTAGGACCTCTGCATACAAGCTGTGGTTGTTTAGCTTGGGATGCTTGTGGGACTCCTAACAGTGGAAGTGGGGATGTCTGAGTCTTTTGTCTTCTCTTGGAACCCTTTTCATACTACTTGGTTGTCCTGCCCTGCCTTGATATGAGGGTTTGTGCCTAGTCTTATTGCATCTTATTATGCTGTGCTTGGTTGATATCCCTGGGAGACCTGGTCTTTCCTGAAGTGAAATAGTGAAGCAGTGGATCTGGAGGAGAAGGGAGGTGGGGGAGGGTGCTGGGAGCAGTGGAATGAGGGGAAAAACATGGTAGGAATATACTGAGTGAGAGAAGAAAAAATGAAAAATTAAAGAAAAATAACTGTCCAGGTAGGGAAAAAAGTACTGCTAGTAAACCTTTAGTGGGGGTTATTATTGCTGTGATGAAACACAATGACTAAAATAATTTAGTGAGGAAAGGGGTTATTTATCTTATGCTGCCATGTCACTGTTCATCACCTAAAGATGTCAGGACATGAACTAAAGCAGTACCGAGACTTGGAAGCAGGAGCTGATGCGGAGAATATGGAGGGGTACTGCATACTGGCTTGCTTCCCATAGCTTTCTCAGACAGCTTTCTTATAGAACCCAGGACAAAGCCCCACTCATAATGGCTTGGACCCTCCCCATCAATCATGAATCAAGAAAATGCCCTATAGCTTTGTCTACAGCTCAATCTTATGAAAGCATTTACTTAATCAAAGTTCCTTCCTCTCAGATGACTTTAGCTATATCAAATTGACATCAAATTATCCAGCACTTTTAAATCAACCAAAGGATAAAAAAATAGAAATATAAGTTAGTGTTAATTGCAACACTACTAAAGAGTAGAGTCTGGATCCTTGAAAAATATTTTAATTTCCAAACTTGTTTTTGTTCAGCAGTAAAAAAAAAAAAAAAAAGAATTATTCAAATGTAAGAATTGTTCTTCTTGAGGGAGAGATATGGTGTGTATGGGATGGTCAACTTTATAATAACTACTGACAATTTTCTATATTATTATCGACTAATTTCTTCAAGAAATGTTAATTTAGAGCATATTATTATATTCCAGAGACAGAGTACAACATATTAGCCACTGATTTTAGGTGGCCTCTGAGCATTTCAAATCAAACTGGTAGGATCCATCAACTAAAATTGTCAGTTTTAAATTTAATTGGACATAAATTCAAAAGCTAGAACAAGTCGTTAATTTTGAAAATGATGACATATTTGGAAGAATTTAATTATGCAAATATAATAATTTTAACTTTTAATTTGATGAAATAGAAATGCAGATTAAATATTTCCAATGAAAATAGTTTATTTATTGCTGTGAAAGCCAGTTTTCTAAGAAGTACAATGAAAAAGAGTATAACTATTTTATTAATACTTAAAAAAAGAAACAAACAAATCAATGAGACATAACCCAATCCCAGTGGTGGAAGCTTCAGTGACAAGACATATCCAGTTGTAGCTCTGTCTCCTTATTATTTGGAGATCATTCATATATATATATATATATATATATATATATATATATATATATATAATCTCGATGGAAGCATCCATTATATTAGCTTATTGTTCTACCCTTAATTTTGTCTCTCCCCACATTTCCTCCATTGTTTCTTCTTTCCTTCCCCTCCCCACTTGATCCTCTGTTTTAGTCCCCCCTACATCCATCCATAGCTATCTATTCTATTTCCCAGTCCTAAGGAGACATATTTCCCTACCCCCACATCCTTTACTCTATATCTAACTTCTGTGATTTTATGGATTGCATCTTGGTTATTATTGGGTTAACAGCTAATAGCTCTATATAAGCAAATATATACTGTATTTCTTTTTCTGGGCTTGGGTTACCTCACTCAGGTTCTTTTTAAGTTCCATCCAATTACCTGTGAATTTCATGATTTCATTTTGTTAATGACTGAGTAATATTCTACTGTGCAGTTGGACCACATTTTATTTATCCATTCATCTGTGGAGGGATACCGTGGTTGTTGCCAATTTATGGCCATTATGAGGAAAACAGCAATAAATATGATTGAACAAGTGTCTCAGTGATAGGGTGAAAAATCATTCAGGAATATGCCTAAGTTATATAGAAAGGTCTTAGAGTAGATTGATTCCCATCTTCCTAAGGAACCACCACACTGATTTCCATAGTAACTGTAAAGTTTGCATGGACATCGATAATGAATGAGTGTTCCCCTAACTCCCTAACTCAGCTCAATACCCTTACCAGCATGAGCTTGTTTTATTGATCTTGGCCATTCTGATGGGTTTAAGATAAAAATCTCAAAGTAGTTTTGATTTGCATTTCCTTGATGACTAAGGATGTTAAACACTCAAATACCACTGCTCAAAAAAGGCAGGGGAGATAAAGAATAGAATCAAATGACTCCTTATGGAGTCTGCTATACTCATAGACCATTGCCTTCTTCAGCCGTTATCAGATAAGCTTCCTCCACAACAGATGGGAACAAATACAGAGACCCATGGACAGACATTATGCAGAGAGTGAGAAACCTTAGAACACTCAGTCCTAAATGAAATGTCTCCATCAAATCCTACCCTTCACGACTCATGGAAATCTGTGAAAGATGCAGCAGAAAGACTATAAGAGCCAGAGGGGATGGGAAACAGCATAGGGAAAAATATCCTTTAAATTGACAGGATTGGTACACATATGAACTCACAGAGACCAAGGTAGAATGCATAGGTCCTGCATGGGTGTACCCTGGCTGAGGTCCCACTGGAAGGGAACATGGGGAAAACCTTTGAAGAGTAGGAGTAGGAGAATACATAATCAGGATATAAGAGAACAACAGCTATTTTCAATAAATGGGTTGGGGAGAAAAGTCCTATAAGCTGCAAGATTGGAGATTGTGGTTTAAATAAACAAGTGTACTTCCTAAAGTGTACTGCAAGCCAGACCCCCACTAGCAGGACTTGAAATATACTTGAGCAGTCAATATGACCCAGAAATTCTCTTCAAGGAATTCATTGTAGTGACTTCAGATGTTGTTTTACTTATCTCTACTGTATGTCAAGGAATGATGAAATGCATAGGGTGACTGGTTGGGAAGGAGCAGGCTGGTTAAAGCATGTTATTACCATTCTCTGCCTCTTTATACCTATTCCTGTAGTAACAGCTGAGTAGAATCTTCATTTAATAAAAACTGATCAGCCAAGCACCAGACTTCCAGGCTTTCCAGCAGATGGCCTCCCGCATTATACTATATTCAGGGTCTTTTAATGAACTTAACAACAGCCTTCCCAGCACCATCCACAAACATTCAGGAATAGTTTTGTACTGTACCATACCACAGTAAGTTTTCTAATTGTATCTATGTAATTGATCACAGAATACAGTGGGCATGATCTGTGCTGTTTGGGGAAGCTGCCTTTCTTCTAGCAACCTTTTGGTCTGTAGTCATTTTGGCTGAGATATTCTGCTATGGTTTGTACTAAAGATAGAGCTTGGCTTTGAATCCTGGGTACATGGCTATACCTTGTGAGTTTTCAGGCCAGTGTATAACTACTGTTTCCTTCTTTCTGGATAAAACTTACTGTGCTTTCCTTCCCACACAGAGAGCTTAGCCACCATTCTACCCCCTTTCCTCTTCTACCACATAGTCATCATTTAGATATTAATATCTTAGTTATTACATTTAAGTTGACAACTTTCCCTTGGCAATTATTTCTTGCACAGCTACTTTCTTCTCTTGAGAATTTGTACACAATAGAGTTCTTTTCTAGAGGCCCTTCTTTACTAATTTACTGTGGCTTGTGATTCATGTTAGAGCCAATGGTGTATGAGAGGGGCATCATACTGCATCTCTCAACAATGGTACCCAACCTATGAAAATTAGAATGTATTTGCAGTCAGGCATCTGGTCTTTTTCATTTTTATCTGCAACACTTGCTCTGGGCTTATAATACATTGACACTATATAGCACATTATAATCTATGTTGTCTGAATGAACAAATATTGAAAAATAACAATATTCATTTTTCTCTTCCCATTGTTAAAAATCAATGATACAACTCAGATGTATGCCCAGAGTAAAACATTCCTATGGTAGTTGATAACATGACAGCAAAATTTACAGATCAGTTTATACTATCAAAGTAAAATTTCCCATCATATAACTAAACTAATTAATTTGATTATAAGAACTGTATGTGTAATATGAGGGGAAGAGGATTCAAAAACAGGAGAAAAAGAACATTACAATGTGGTTAACAAAGACAACACGCAATTTGAGCACTACAAACTCTTATTAAAAATTGAAGATTATTACAATGCAGTGGTATTACCATGTAAAGATTAGCACTCTGGATAAAACAGACAAATAAACCATATGGTAAGAAGTGTAGTCATTCCTTCTGACTGGGATTCTATAGGATAATTTTTCAGTTCCAAAATGGTCACATCACACAATGGTTGCAGATATAATTAAGATTTATCTTCTTAAAAAATTTTGCAACAGGAGGTAATTAATATCCATCTAGGAAAGTCAATGAATCAGACATTATTCTGCAGAGAATGGCTTAACATTGCCATTTACTCTTAGCAGTCTGCTTGGCTAAAAATGCATCATACTGGGGGACTCTGGTACTTGGTCAACTTCTACACTTGTAAACAGAATGTATATAATCACTGTCTCTTTTGTAGTACTCAGGGCAGGCTGTGGGAAGATCAAAGAAATCTAGAATTATGTTATTATAAAAGTTCTCAGTTCTGTGATTTCAAAGTCAAGGAGTCATTCAAAAACTTGAGATTTTTTCTTTACACCTTAAAAAGAATAAAGTCTTATACTTTAAGTGAACCCATACTCAGAAGTGCTATAGAAGGAAATAACTTATAAAATTATTCAAATACAGTAGAATCTTGAAGGAAGTTAACTCAGTCTCCCTATCCATTTATTTATTTGGCTTCTGAGCAATTATACCTTGGTGAATAGGTTGAAAGCCACCAGACGTGATCTGGAAACCCCCAGACTTATCAGTTGAGGTAACTAAGATTTAAGAAATTAAGTGACACCTTTCTTGGTTTGGGGACTTATGGGTGCAGTGTCTTGCTTTATGGCTTATGTTAGCTACAACAATTTCATGATCCTCTTGTCTTGGCCTCATAAAGACTGGGATTACAGTCTGGCACCACCATGCCCAGCACAAGGACTTGAGTAAAAATCACAGATAAATGAGGCAACAGATTGTAGGGGGAGAATATTCTGAAAGCACAACATCTTAGAAAGTTTGGCCTGACTTCCCTTTCTCATGACCCTCTTCCCTGGGATATCTGGGATGTTCTTATTTAATGTCCCATAAGTAAAATAGCAATAGAATCACATGGAAACCAGTAGAAGACCAAACTCTCAAGCCCTGCTGCACACTTGATAAGTTAAAACATCCAGGGTGGGGCATAGGGCTAAGAACTCTAACTGGTTTTCCAGGTGATTCTTAAATACCCTGATCCTTGAAAATCCCTTCCTTCTTCCAAGTCTATTATTACTGCTCAAATCCCAAGCCTCAAAGTAGTGAATGGCCACATTATTTAGTGTATATTTATCAACATAAAAGTAAAAGAGAGAGAAAGGAATCAAGGAGAATAAAACAATGGTAGAACAACCCTATTTCAGTCTCATTTACACCACTTAGAAATTGATATCTGTGTCTCATGGTGAATTATGAGAAGGATTTGTATGGACCACACTTTGTTTTCATGTCATTTCATCCCTAAAATGGCTTAGCAAGGAAATAATATTTTCAAATGACATGAGTTCATGTCTACTTTACAACATTTACTATATAAACTCAATGTTTAAATAGAAGGAATAGGTTACTTAGTTCTTTGACACAAAACAAAACATACACACTTAAGACATTCAAGTAAAGTATGTGTTTTCCAAAAACTTGTCTGTTATTTTTAAATGGGAACGAACACTAAGTGAATTTTAACAATCACACACAAATGTACTAAAGAAAGGTACTAATTAAATATAATTTCTGGTAACTTTTATGTTGTGAAATCCCATGAAAATAATAGGGATACATATTTTCAACATTGTATGAAATGAGAAACCTAAGTGGAAATGCCATTTATAATAAATCAAAGAGAGAACAATTAAATGAAGCCTCTTGGACCCCTCATTATCTGTTCCTCATAAAAACTGATATTTCTCTCATTTACATTTTTAGTTGAGGTAAATGATTCCATATCGCTTCCAAAAAAATTGTAGCAAATTAAAATCAGGATAGAGAGTAACTACATAGAAGGAATGGATTATTTTAGATTGTAAAAGAGCAGCCAAGTTCTATATAAAGTTAATTTTTTTCCTTTCAATAGAAACCGTGAGTGTAATATGTAAGAATATAAAGTTATTCCCAAGACGCACAAATTCTGTAGGCTTTTTCAAATGAACCTTCGAAGTCAGTATTTTAACTCTGCTACTGAGAGAAGTATGTATGTGCTAGGGTTCCCAAATGAAATTTTCTACTCCCAGACCAATATTTTATAAAGTCCCCCCAAAACAAGATTAAAAGTTCTTGTGCCTGACATACTTTGTCTATTCTCTCTTTCATAAAGTGGAACACCTATGCTTTATATTTCTCTTAACATATTATATTTTGGAAGAAAAGATAGATTTCTTCTAATTCATAATTTAATCTAAAATGTATGATTCTTTTGAAAACAACAATCTAAATGAAAACCACATAGAGAAAACATATTTCTACGTTTTATTTTTATGAAATTAAGATTTATTACAGCCTAAGTTCTCCTGTTTAGTTTTGCAATTCATGGGTTTGGAATTTCATGAGTCATTGACCCTATTATCTTTGAAAGAAGAAACCAGGAGGGCAACACAATACCTCCAACAAAAAGACACAGTATTTAGTTTAACACATATACTATACCATGTGTTAAGCTTGAGATTACCTTGGAAATCTCTGAACTTTTCAGAAGGTGAAAGTTAGCAATATAGCTCATCAGTCTGATTTTAAACCATCCAAACTGTAACTCAAGGGAGGTGAGAAAGAACATTTGACACTCTTCAGGGTGGCATGTGAACATCAGACATCCCTTAGAGATATAGCCAATTGACATTTCAAGTTTTTTATCATGCTCTGCAATTGACTTCCAGTGGCAGAGGAAGCCATAGAAGCCACAATAGAAATGAGCCCCATTAGTGTGCTTTGCATTTTGGTCTTTTTAGGCATACTCTCTCTTTTCATATGCTCTTTTGAGTTAGCTACTTTTTCAAAGAATGGGAGCCCTGTGCTGGAGAAGGGTAGGGTATAATGACAAGTAAGTCCATTTGTTGAGAATAAACTGGTCAGAAAGAGAACAATAAACACAGAAGTTTGTTAGAATAGGCTTTCAGTTTATCAACACAAAGACTTTTCTTCATGATTTCCTTTGCCATCTGTTGCATTTAAAGATAGACTTGCTAATAATTCCATTTTCCCTTTACTTGCTAAGTTATGCAATCTGATATTAAAGCATTTCAGCAGGCGTTTTCACAAGTTTAGGTTTTTTTATCCTAATGATGTCCAACTTTAACTATTTTCATTTTAGATTGTGAGTTTTGGTCAGTAAATCATTCAATTGCAGCCTAGTCTAATACAACACAGCCTACATGTGCATATATAGTATAATACCTCTCATGTATAGCTGTTCTTACTGTAGCCCCAAAATATCAATATCCATGCCATCACAGTGTCTCAATTGGGGTTGTAGTTAAAGTGGAGGCTTTGAGTACAAGTAGTTCATTTAAGATGTGTCAGTAGGGAACTCTGTGGGATCAGGAAACTGAAGGGAGAAAGAATAATCAAGACTGCTTTGTTGAGCCCATTACTGATGTAGGCAATCGGGATTTGCTCTCAGGGAACTCTGATAATAATGAGATGTCTGTCTCAAAATTACAGCAGTGAGAGGAAAGGCAAAGAATTTCCCCTACTCTTTTTTATTGGTTGAGGCTTGCACCTATTCAGAACCTGACATGTCCAGATTGGCCCACATATCTAATTTCCATCTCAACCTTAAGACTTATGGTTAAGATATCTGATATTAGATGTTAATGCAGCCTACATCCACAGACTGTATACAAAATCTGGGCCTCATAGTGGCAGTGAAATGAAAAAAAATTTATTGGGTACATAGAATTTTACTAGGTTTGCCAAAACTTGTATAATTTATAGTATATTAATTAGATTAAACCTTCACATTTCAACGTTTACAATAAAATCACAAACTGCTGTAAAATGATTTTGAAGGAGCTCTGTAAGATTGAAAAGATGTGGTTTGTGTTTAATTCTAGCCACATGCATAAAAAGTCATTTCAATTTCAAGGGCTAGGTCTTAGTTCTTTCAGTCAAAACAACAGGTCTCAAATCTAAGAGCATTTTTAAAAATGGGGTGGTCAACATTTACTTACATTTGCAGGCAAAACTACAAACAAGGAACTTCAATGTGTGAGTTCAAAGGGAGAGTTTTTTTTTTAAAGAAACATTAATGCAACGTTTTATCACTTAGCAACAGTGACAACAAAAAACTTACCAAAGCCACAAATGTACAACACTTGCTACACCATTTAAAGCCTTAGGTTCTTTTCTGTTTCACAATATGAAGGTCTCTTCAATGTTATATTTATGGGATTATTATAAGCTATAAATTTAATCTTAAGGTGTACTATGAGCATGTCATATTCCTCCACAGGAACAAATGCCACAGCACTCTCCCGCATGTGCAAAATTATAGATCCTTTTTGGGGGAGTTAACTTTGTGCCACATAAACATATAGAAAGCAGCCACCATACTCTTGAAGAAAGGCATAATCTCTGTTTCCTTCCCTGATTCAGGTGTTCAGGCCCCACCCAATAGCACTTGCTCAAATGATGGTCCCTCCAGTTCCACTGCCACTTTTAATCTTAAATCCAGTATTCTTTGATGAAAAGTAGACCACAAACTGAGCTTTCTTACTACAAATTAATATTTAGGAATTTGGGCCCATGTAGACATGGGTTTAAATATCATCTTGGCTCTATGGGCTTTGGAAAATTTCAAATATATTTCCTTTTGGGAAAAATGGAGTTAATAGTACTTCCTCAATGTTTTATTTTGATGTACAATGTGTGGTACTTAGTACTCCAGAAATGTTATCAGTTGTTGTTATTGTGGTTAAAACTATTGTGGCAAGTAATATAAAGATGTAGCATGAGATATCTCCTGGAAAATCAGAATACAGCTTTGAGGAGATATAAGACATGGAGAAAGTTCTCTGTCTACATAGATTTTAAACAGTGGTCATAGAAGCATATAAACATAGAATCCACATCTGGAAGCTTCTTAGAGATGTAGATGATCAGCTATATTAGAAATGGACTGTTTTAGAAACTCTGGAGCCCAAGCGACTTGTGTTTTATCAATCCCACAAGAAGATTCTGACTCAGGTTCTGTATTTGAAAAGTTCTGTTTTAGCCAAATACCACGTAGGGTAAAGGTGCCTAAAGAACATCATCATCCCATTGCTGAGATGTTTGTTTACATGTTTCATCGATTCACAGATCAGTCCATGGTTTGGGCTTTTCAAAGACAAAAGTAGAATGTGGTAAATGGGAGTACATGGTTGTATCCTATGAAGATCATGATTTTAAATTCTGCCTGAGCTACATAAGGAACTAGAGGCAGCATGTACTATATCCACATAGCAATATCTTCTAACAAAAAGTCAATAAAAGAATAGAAAAGATAGAACTAGACTAGATAACAATCTTCAAAAGATTGAATTTCACAGGACACTTTAAGTATTCTCTTATTTTGATGTATACATACATACATTTATATATGTATAATACATACATACAAATACACAAATATGCATTTAAATATTAAGTCTGTTAGCAATATTCATAGAAATCAAACCCATTATATATGATATAATTGATATTATTAAGTCATTCTTTTTTAAAAAAGGATTAACAACTCTTCAAATCTCCTTAGAGCACATGCATGATTCTTTGTCATATTACAAATCTTAAAAAAGTTATAGAGTAATATTTTCTAAGCCACAGGTTTAATTGTTGTAAAGAAAAAACAACGCTTTCCACTGATGAGAAAGATGATTATAAAGGAACTTTATTTTAAACATTGACCTTCATTTAAAATCTTGAATAATATCATTACATATAACCTTTTGATTTTAAATGAATACATATTTACATAAAATGAAGTCATTTCTCCCACTTCTTCATTGTTGAAATTGTCGTCGCCAACAGTTATGTGGTGTCAAAATGAGATCAGAATGTGTGGGAGCAGATTTGCTTCAGTGAAGCTTTGCTAACGCATATGCTATTCACAAACTACTCACAAAACAATGGATGTGTCTAGGGAAAATGTGAAAAGGTTGGTTATTAAAGCCTTTCCCTTTATTCTCACCTATGTGAGAAAAAATTATGAGTCAGAAAAGTTTATCTCAAGCTTAGCTGCCAATCTTTAAAAATCCTGACATCTAACTTAGGGTCCAAGACATGATAGGAAGCCCATGATTGTCTAGGAACTAGAAACTGGATGGCTCAAAGACCAAGGGTAGAACCAAGTACAACTGACAGAAAAAAGTCAACGAAATAATTCCTAATTTTACTCTACTTTACTCAGAGATCAATGCCTCACCTAATAATCATCATCAGAGAGGCTTCCTCTGGCAGCTAATGGGAGCAGATGCAGAGGTCCCGAACCAAACTTTAGGTAGAGTCTGGGACACCCCACAAAAAAAGAGAAGGAAAGGTTGTAGGAGCCAGAGAGGCTGAGGACACCAGGGGAACATGGCCCACAGAATCAACTAAGCAGGGCTCATAGTGCCTCACAGAGACTAAAGGGAAAGTCTAGAGTCATATGGGTCTATACTGGATCTTCCATGTACATGCTGTGGTTGTTTAGCTTGGGATGTTTGTAGGACTCCTTACAGTGGGAGTGGGGTTATCTCTGACTCTTTCGTCTGCTCTTGGGATCCTTTCCTTCTACCAAGGTGCCTTGACCAGCCTTGAGATGAGTGAATGTTTGTATCAAGAACATTGCAAATTGATATGTTATTTTTGGTTGATAAACCTGGGAAAACTGCTCTTTTCTGAATGGAACAGAGGAACACTGGATCTGGAAGAGAGGGTATATGGGAGGGAACTTGGAGGAGTGTAGGGAGGGGAGGCTGTAGTTGTGGCACACAGTATGAGAGAATAATAAATAAATAAATAAATAAATAATCCTGACATCTGAGTTTTCCCACAAACCAATACAATATGTGTTATGAGTGATTTTAATGTCACTAGAGTCATTTCCTTAGACTTCCCACTAAATATTTTATGTACTTAAATTAAATATAAATACATATATAAAGATAATTCATAATATATTTATTTTTAATTAATTTATTTTTATTTTGTGTGTATTGTTTGCCTACATGTGTGTCTGTGTGAGAGTGCCAAACCCCATGGAAACTAGAGTTACAGATAGCTATGAGCTGCCTTGTGGTTGCTGAGATTTGAACTCAGGATCTCTGGAAGAATAGTCAGTACTCTTAACCATTGAGCCATCTCTCCAGCCCCCTTATTTAAGTATTTTATTTTATTTTATTTTATTTTATTTTATTTTATTTTATTTTATTTTATAACCAGGGTCTTTCTAAATTGCCCAGTCTGGCTCTAACTCCTTATATAGCTCTGGTCTTCAATTTACAATCCCTGTCACTCGGCCACACTCTTAAGTCCTGGGATTATAGTACCTCTATACCAGGATTCTTTTTTTCACTACTAATAGGTGTTTTAAAAATTAATTATTTTATTTATTTACATTCCAAATGTTGTCTCCTCCTGATCACCCCCTCCTAGAGTTTCCCACTCCATCTCCCCTCCACTTTGCCTGTGAGAGGGTGCCCCCCAGGGGGAATCCCCTTTCCCTGAGGTATCAAATCTACAGGAATAGACACATCTTTTCCCACTGGGGCCAGACAAGGCAGTGCTTTGCTATGTATGTGATGGGAACCTCGGACCAGCCCATGTATGCTCTCTGCTTGGTGGCTTAGATTCTGGGAGCTCCCATGGGTACATGTTGATACTATTGGTCTTCCTACAGGAATGTATTTTAAACTTCAATTCAGCTAGATGTTTTAAGACAGCCAAGCAAGGCAATAACTCTGTGGGTTTTTTTCCTGATTTCAAGGCCATATATTAAATGTATTACTGTGATACCAAAAAACCCTTTTATTGAATATTTATTTACTACACTCTGTTGTGCTTGAATTAAATATTTATTATGTGTCAGTTATATAAAGGACATAAAGACCTCAAAAAAATCAAATATTGTGAGCAATATAAATTTGTGGATAATTAAACACCATGTGGCAATGGGTCAATGTACAGCATTCACCCACTGAACATATAGGACTCTAAGTTTTAAAATTTCCAGAATATGCATATGAACTATTGACTGAAAGGGAATTATGAATTAGTTAAGTAAAAGTGGCATGGAAAATACAGACCTTTTCTAATAGAGAGAATCTCTGTTTGGAGGGAAAGCAACAAGAAACAATGATACTTTGATTATCAAGTTCAGGAAAGAATGATAAGGCTGGAGAGGTCGCATGGAAATCATGAAAAACTGTGGAAATAAGGGAAGGTGAGTAAATGTCAAATAATTGGCTCTGATTCCTAAGGAGATATTAATTGCATCACTTGCTGATTTCTGTGGTGTAAATGATCTCACCATGGTTTATAACTAGTAACTTGGTATCATCAAACATAAGATTAAGAGGAAAGAAAAGGAAACAATTAGCTTTGGGAATGTATTAAAGATACAGGGGAAAAAAGGAACAGAGACTGGAAAAAAGGCTATCAGGAGACCATCCCACCTAGGGATTCATCCCTACTACACTATTGCTGATGCCAAGAAACACATGTTGACAGGAGCCTGGTATGGCTGTTCCCTAAGAGGTTCTACCAGCATCTGAACAATACAGATGCAGATACTCACACCCAACCATCGGGCTAAGCCCAAGGACCCCAGCAGAAGAGCTAGGGGAAGGGACTTAGGAGCTGAATTGCAGCACTACTGGAAGAACAATATCAACTAACTGGACCACCTTGAGCTCCCAGGGACTAAACCACCAACCAGAGTACACATGGAGGGACCCATGGCTCCAGATACACTGTGGCAGAAGATGGCCTTATCTGACATCAAAGGGAGGAGAGGCCATTGGTCCCGTGGAGGCTTAATGCCCCAGTGTAAGGGGATGCTAGGGTGGTGAGATGGGAGCAGGTGGGTGGGGGGAGGAACATCCTCAAAGAAGCAAGGTGAGAGGCAATGGGGATAAGGGGTTTGTGGAGAGAAAACCAGGAAAGGGGAATAACATTAGAAATATAAGCAAATAAAGTGATTAATAAAAAAGATAAGTAGCAGGGAAAGCATATATGCACTAAACACATAGAGTAAGGGATAGAAGGACCATATATTCATAAGATACATGGGTAGAAAATATTCATAATATACTAAATATACATGTGTACACACACACACACACACATCCAAATAAGCAAGAATCCCTAAATCCTGAGACAAAAATAAATACATAGAAGTATTTACTGTTTATGAGCTCTCTAGTCAATCATTCATAAGTGACATCAATATTAGCTTTATAAGTCTCATGATAGAGAATGACACGGCTATTCTTAGAGCTATTTTGATTGGCTGTAAACATGGCCGTACATACTTGTCTCTGGTCTTTAATAAATTACCTGTGAGCCATTGATAGAGATACTCCTCATTGCATATCCCTTTGTTTGAAAGTCAACTATTGTTCTTGTAAACGACTATAGGCAGCAAAAGCTAATGTAGTGCACAAAAAGTCAAATCATAGAACACTCTAGAACTGATGCAGTGCAACTCTCAGTGCATGTTTATGCTTTCTCCTCAGTGTGCTGAGTTCATGTATATTTTTTCTCATTATGTAATTTTTTATAAAATGAGAAAGTCAAATAATTTGGCCTATGAGACTTTCTCTTCTGTCTTATAATAAAGGTTACCTGGCAGTGAACTTAATTGTCATCATTTCATCAAGGTCATACCTTACATGGTAGACAAGATATATGACACTAAAAATTAATCCATATTTCAGAGTCAAATAGTCACCTTGGAGTAGATGAAAATTATTCACTTATGTCTTAAGACTTTTATTTTCATTATTTTGAATTTTGTCTATATGCATGTCTTTGTGTGGGTAATGTGCACTTGTATGTACAGGTGCCGACGAAGGTCAGAGATGTCAGACACTTCTGGAGCTGAAGTTACAGGTGGTTGGCTGAACTTGTGGGTATTAAGAAGAGAATTTGGGTCCTCCACAACAACAATACATATACATAATTGTTCATGCATCTCTCCAGCCGGCATTTAATTTACAAAAGTATGTGTGGCACTTAATGAAATCAATGAAACAAAAGGAAATGGGAACATCATCCTGAATTGGACTGATTTCTGAAATGATTTGTGAGACCACATGGAGAAAATAATTTTTAAAAAGCCCATAAAAGTATATCATCAAACATTTCAACATTATGGCTGAATAAACAGGACCTGAAGAAGTGCATCAATTGACATGCTGTCATGGAAGAAGGTTCAGAAATCTCACAGATCCTTACCCATAGACTAAGTTCTACAGACAACTTAGGAATGTTGACAGTAGGAGTAACAGGCTTTCTGAGGGATGAATCCCCTAATTTGTCTAATAACAAGTGGTCAGCCCTGAACTCTTACAAGTAATCCTAGATGGACTGAGAAGGTTGTATTTATATATTTATGCATGGACACATATACACATGTAACAATAACTAAAGAAAAGGAAGCCATGTTTGAAAAGGGAAAAGAAGGGGCTAATGTACATGGGAGGGCTTGGATGAAAGAAAGCCAATGGGGAAAATAATGTGATTATATCTTAGTTAAACAAAAAAGTTCTGTTCATACAAAAGACACGTCTTTAGAGAGTTCATGAATTAAAATATATGCGTCATATACTGATAACACTTCTATTTCTCTGTATGAATGTGCCATATGCTTGTGGACTTGTTTGTGTGTATATGTGTGCATGCATTTGGAAGCCAGAGGTCAATGTCAGGTGTCTTCCTCTACCCTTTTCTACCTAATTTTAAAGGCAATAACTTTCACTGATTTGGCTAGTAAGCCCTAGGGAGCTTCCCTGCCTATGTTGTCAGTGCAGTGCTTACAGAACTGTTCCCTATCCTGCTTTTCATATTGATGTTGGGAATTTGAACTCATGTTCTCATGCTTACACAACAAGAGCTTTTATTGACCCTACGAAGTCATCACCTCAATACAGATAGCATTTTTCCTTACAGTCTCTTATCTAAGAATAATTTTAAAAAATATGTATGAATTATTTGATGATGTTAAAATGCAAATATATATATATCACTGAAGGATATAACTAATTGCTTTAGAAAGTGAGCACTTAAATAAATAATGTCTTAAAACAGGATCAAACTTTGGTGTTTATTTCAGCATTATGTTATCACTGAGTGCCTCTGTAGAATTAACTACACAATTTGGAGCTGTTTAACTTAACATTTGTTGGGATTTATTTACTGCTCATTTGTTTCAAGCCATTCTGCTGAGTTCTTCAGGGTGCTACAAATATGAAAAATATATTCTCCAAGGTTTATAGCCCAAATATAAATATGGAAAATGTTCCATTATTAAACAAAATGTAGTATAAATAATGCATAAATCAAAAGCTATAGAGGCTTCAAAAATGGGGAGGATAGATTGGAAAATAAGAAAGAGTTCATAGTTGAGAAGCTTTGGAAAGCAGTGTTTCCAGAAGGATAATTAGGAATAGATGCCAGAAAGAAAGCCAGGGAAACCCAGAAAGTCACTTGACACAGAAATTAGATGTGGCTTCGGAACAAGCCAAACAGTGGCTAATATGCCAGGCATGTTCATTCTTTTGACATTGGAACACAACATTGGCATTTATAAGGCTCACACTTGAGAACTGAGCAATCACGTAATTAAAAAAAATCACAAAAGATCTCACAGTGATTTATGTAACATTACCATTTTGTGTTGGGCTGTGTTCATAGTTACCATTGGCCATATGTGGTCTGTGGGACAGACTGGCATATGTAACATCACAATTTATAAGCAATTGGAACATGAAAGCAGACTGCCACCACATCCTCTATGTAGGCATCATGTTTTAATTGATCACCAGCCTTTCTGGGAAGTACCAGAGACATGTCTACCTCCAGTTCACAAAGAGGCTTTGGTACAAACCTCCATTGTTATCTGAAACATGCTATACTATGGTGGATTTGCTCATTTATCTCTATACTGTACATTATTTGAAGCCAAGGTTTGTTTTTTAACTTTTATCCCAAAATATATGTTAGTGTAGTGTTCAAATTTTGTACAGTTTTCAATTAATACTTACTGAATGAACGATCAAACTGAACGAACCACATAATGTTGAAATGTTTGCTTCATATTATATCAAAATATTAACAACTTAATATTTTGGTTGTTAAAGGACAGAAGGGTGAAAGGAATAAAGAGAGAAGAGAATGTCCCCTTTATTAATTCTTAGCTCTTGTTCTGATGGAAATTCTCTCATCACACTATCATTTATCTATCTTCTCTAACTTCATGTGGCAGTGTTCATGGTTAGCTTATTCAGTTTCCTGATATTACTTTGGACTACTAACAATCTTGCTTACTGATCATACTTTTCCTTCCTTACCCTGGGGTTTCTGGCTACTGACTTGGAGCTCTATAAGGAACCCTTGAAATTTCTTTTTCACAAGTGCTTGTCTATTTTAGGTGTTCTGCCTGGGAAATTACACACCTCTTATATAAGTGGTGAGATCTTCAAATCTTAGGTAAGAACATCTTAAGTGGTTTGTCTTCTTTCTTAAAGCTGCCACAAATACTCCAGAATGAAATGATCATGATCTGCTATTTAAAGGTCATCTTATACAAATGGGGAAAGATTACAGATCTGAAGAATTGCTGGAGCTAGACTCCATGTGTGCTTCTTAAGTACCATCACTTCTTTCTTTTTCTTTGGTATTGAATATTTTCTATGTGTATGTAGGTGTGATATTTTGCTACATCTCAAGCTGTATTGTGAATTCTATTCCCAAGAATATCTTTTTTTTTACACTACAGATTCTGGTTCAGTCATTCTGAAATAGGCCCCATATACACATGGTGCTATGTCAGCAAGGAGATTATTATGTTTTCAAAGTTCACTAATGTGATATATAACTCTAGTATAGACTGCATCCCATGTGTATTAAAACAAAGACCAGGACAGTAAAGAATAACTAAGTCATCAAACCTTTAGTGATAAACTGACTTAAAAGTCACAAAATAAGCCATTTGTTAAGCCAAATGACTTTCAAATAGTCAAGGTATTGGCTATGGTAGGTCCAAAGAGTATCAAAGTAGGCATTTGAAGAAATGGTAGGTAGCTCTAGACAGGTTGCCACATATTTGCAAGCTTGATTTTTTTTTTTTAAATGTAAGGCAACATTTTTCCCCAACAAGTCAAGTATGGAATTGCTATCTAGGGCTACAGGAGCTTGGAGATCATCTAACAATTGTTATAAAGAACCAGAAAATGTTTATCTCAAAATATCACAGCTGCTTAGTGGTAGAACTAGAAGCATATTATGGATGCTGGTTTTTATAGACTGGTACTCCTAGCACAGTATACAGAATAAAAAGAAAAATACCTCCTTACTTTCTGGAATCAATAACATCTGTGTATTAGGCACAAGCTACTTATTTTCCCATGGCTCTGCAAGCTTAGAGAGCCAACTAAGCCAAGCATATGATTCAATAGCACAATACCATCCTAACGCATCTCTTTGCCCAGTTCTGAAACACAGTCCCACTGTGAATTTGCAACAGGCTTGCTGAATCACATACTGCTTAACAGTTGGGATGATAACTATAGAAAACTTTTAAGGAAGTGGTCAAAGTTCCTTATAAACAAGTTTGGCAGATGTAACCTTAGGAACTTTACATTGGACTGAGGGCAAGAATCCCCCATCTAGGAAACTGAAATTACAGCTGCCACAATGTCACAGACTTCCACTTCACTTCTGTCACAGATTGAATATAGGCTTGATATATTCTATTCTTATAGGCTGGAAACTAAATAAGTATGGCTGGTTTGGAACAAGGAAGAACAAGGATAGAGGAAAGAATGCTGTTCTAAATCAAGCTGGCTTGATTGGAATTCTGACTGTGCATATGAACTCATTCCATCTCCATCTCACACACCATAGAACTATGTCAGCCTCCCTGCAACAGAGTATGGATACACTCAAATGCATCACTAGCATAAAATAGCTCTGATATTTATCCTCAAAATATAGGGGAATCTCTTCTGTTAGATACTAATTTAACTGTATCAAGGTGGAGAGGGGTGTGCTGTAACTCTAATTGTAACAACTATCTACCAGGCACTTAGTGTCTCCATTGAAAGCATAGTTTGTTAGGACTTCTTTCCTTTGCTACCCTCCAGTAAACCATACTATTTAAAAAGAATGTTAGAAAACTGTATTTTCTTCAATTCATCTATTACATAGCAAAATCAATACAATTAAAATCTCCATGTTAATTTATCATTCTTGCCTATGCATATATTTTGTAGTTCTATATTTGAAGTAATATATTCTATTTTCCCAATTTTACACAATGTAATGAATTTTTATTTCTCTTTCTTTTACTCTCTTTCCATTGAAAATCAAAAATTATAAATACAAAATAAAATGTATTTATCTGTTGCTTTCTCCCTTCAATTTAAATAATTTCATAGAATAAATTTTGTTTTTTCTATTTTGAACACTGAATTATGAAAATTTACCAAATTAAGTTTGTTTTTTAAAACAGTATCATAGCTACCTATTTAGGAGAAACTGCAGAATTAAGTAGATTGAATATTGACACATCCTGGAAAGCCTTCACAATTCCATGATTTACTCAAAAGCTTTCCAAGGATAGGTGTTTGATTTATAAGTACCATTTTACACTATGGGCAATGCTGCACTAAGCACCCTTACAGACACACTTTCTAATTCATCCTGTTAATTTCGTTTCTGTAGCATTTCCATTTTCAGAGATATGGTGACTGAACAAAAGGCATGCATATCTTAAATTTAAATAGCTCTAATACATTTCTTTCCTCAAATGTCATGGTAATTCACTTACTTTCCAACAATAAAGGATGCCCTTTCTACTAGATGTTACCATTTTTAATTTCTGTTAAATGGAAATGTTACCTGGCTGCTTTGAGAATCTTTTCATAGTTTCTTGTTGGAATTTCATATTTTTATTTAAATATTTTTACCAGCCTCATTCCCAGGTTCTTTTGTGCGCTCTCGCTCTTTCCCTGTCCCTCTCCTTCTCCCTCTCCCTCCCTTTCTCCCCTTCTCCTGTGTGTGTGTGTGTGTGTGTGAGTGATGCATTGCATGCATGCATGTTCATATATATGTGGATGCCATCTATTGCTGTCCTTCCTATTCTCTTAAAACAAGGATTCTCAGTGAGCCTGAATCTCACTACTTTTCAGCTAGACTATGGCCAGCAAGGCTCAGGGTTCCATTCCAACCACTCCCATAGCACTGTAGCACTAGGATTAGAGGTATATGTAACCATGCCTGACATTTTTATATGGGTTCTGAACTCAAGTCCTTTATGTTTGTGTAGCAAATAGTGCTCTTACTCCATGAGCCATCTCCCAATGTTGAGTTATTATTAGCCTTTAAAATATTAGCTTATGAAGGCCAGTAGAAAGAATGGAAACAGCCAACCTCAGGAGGTAGGACGTTGGGGGGAACCCTCCAGAATGCACAAGAGATCTGGGAGGTGAGAGACTCTCGGGACTCAAAGGGAGGGACCTGGGATGAAATGCCCTACAGTTAGGAGAGAGAACTTGTAGAGTCCACCTCCAGCAGAAAGACAGGGCATCAAGTGGAGGGATGGTGTTGTCATCCCACAGTCAAAACTCTGACCCATAACTGGTCCTGTCTGAAAGAACTGCAGAGATGGAAATGGAGAGGAGCCTGAGGGAAAAAAGATCCAGCTACAGGACCAAAGTGGGATCCAGCTCAAGGGGAGTTCCCAAGGCCTTACACTATTTCTGAGGCTATATAGAGCACTCACAAAATGGGACCTATCATGACTGCCCTCCGAAAGACCCAAAAAGCAGCAGAAAGAGTCAGATGCAAATATTTACACCCAACCAATGGACAGAAGCTGCTGACCCCTGTGGTTGAATTAGGGAAAGACTGGAAGAAGCTGAAGAGGAGGGCAACCCTGGAGGAGGACCAGCAGTCTCAACCCCTGGACCCCTGAGATCTCTCAGACACTGGATCACCAACCAAACAGCATACACCAGCTGATATGAGGCCCCCAACACATATGCAGCAGAGGACTGCCTGGTCTGAGTTCAGTCAGAGAAGATGAACCTAACTGTCAAGAGACTGGAGACCCCAGGGAGTTTAGAGGTCTGGTGGTGTAGGAAGTGCGGGGGGACATCCTTCCCGAGACAGGGGTTGGGGAGGAGGTATGGAATGGGCAACAGTCAGATGGTAGAATGGGAGGGGAATAAAATCTGGAGTGAAAAAAACAAAGATTAAATAAAAAGTTAAAAATAGCTTATGTAATGTTTTCTAGTTCTATAAACTTATCTTCAAATTTTACAATTTAGATAATGGATTGGAATTTTGGAATTGTCTAAGAAAGACAGTTTTCCTTGTGTCTATGGCTTATAGTAGGCCAACCCTACTCCAGTGGATAGTCCTACTTCTGTTATCTTACAGGTAGCATAAACTGGAAGCAGTGTGGGGGGGGTTAGGGAAGAGAGTACAAATTTTAGTAGGAATAGGAGTAGATCTGGGATAAGTTATAGGGAGGAGTCAAGGATGAATGTGATCAAAACACATTGTATACACATATGAAATTCTTAAAACTTAATAATATATTAAAATTAACACGATTAATATATTTGTAAATTAAAAGTACACACAATTTTATATTACATTCAATATTTGATTAATTTTTGATTCTTTACATTTGTTTTAAATATGTTATACTATATTTGCTTATTTTTTGTGTGTGCTTGTATGCTTATGTGTTTGTGTATGTGTGTTCCTCGGAGTATACTTGTGAAAGTCAGAGAACTTTTGGAAGTCTGTTCTCTTCTTCAGTCTTTTGGGTTCTGGGGATTAGACTCAGGTTGTTAGAGTTGGCGGTAAGCATCTTTACCTGTTGAGCAAGCCATCTTACTAAAGCATGCTCCAGTTTGTTTGTTTGTTTGTTTGTCTTTGATATTTTTATGTAGTTAGCAATTCTATATTTTCTTTGGGACTTGTGGATTTCCTGTCATTTTAGAAAAGTTGTTCCTTAGCTAAAGGACTTTTTATTTTACATTTAAAACTTTAATGCTCTTGAAATCTACTTCCATATTATGTGCATCAAGATAGAATATATATTTTTCATGATAGGAGAGTACCAGCAACAGTTATAGAATAAAAGATTCTTAATAATTAAATTAACACCTTTTTGTAACATAATATTTCCCAAAACAATTTAATCTGCTTCTGAAATTTGAATTCTGTTTGCCTTTTTCTTATACTGACACTAAAAAGTTTGGATTGTAGTAGCCTTATGGCAATTTTAATATTGGTGAATGTTATCTTCTTTATAATAATTAACATAGATATTGTTTCATGAATCCCAGGGATTTTTCAGGTACTTTATATTACCTATGAACTTTAAATTTCTTGTCCTCTCTTGGTGTACTTTGCTTTTACAAAACTTGAAGTTTATAGAAATAGTCTATACTTGTAACTAATCCTTTTAAGTCTCAAATAATGTAATTCTATTTTAAGTCACTTATATTGACATTAGGACAAAGAACTGAAGTGACTTCTTGATACTGTTTGATGTACTTCTTAAATAAATCCATGTATGTTTACCTATTTTAACATTACATGACCATTTAAAATGGTTTATCTCTTTGTTATGAGTTGAAGTATATTTCATGAACCTCTAAACTATCATGTTGATATCCATTCACTTTTTCATGTGATCATATTTGGAAACAGGGTCATTAAAATGCAATATAACTTCTAGTTTCTACAATAGATAAAATGAATTTCTACTGGGTTAGCTATCTAGTTTATAATACTTTATTATGGCAGCCCTAGAAAGCCAACACAACCATTATGTACAAGGTTGAGAAAGAAAAGTATGATTCAGAACAAGTATATATAATAATGTACTACACACAAACACACACCTGCTTTAATGTCATTCACAAATAGCTGATGGTGCTGAAATACGGATTACTGTAGCGAAAATGCCATTAATAATTGACCAGAAAGTGTAGCCAGTCCCATAAGGAAATTTTTCTAAGTTGTGGTCCAGGAATCTCCAACCATTAGCTCTGCACTGCTGTAACTCAATAATGTAGAGCTTCAGCTCTGCATCCTGTGAGGAGACCCTTTGACAAGAACTGAATTTTTATCAACCTATACTGCACTTGCTTGCATATGAGACACTGTATTGCTGGAACTTATGTGTACTATGGTTCATGCTAACCTTCCAGAAGCATACACTGACCAGTCTGAACTATTCTCCTGCATAGGACATGAATACATACCAGGAAACAGCACATAAAGAAAAGCAGCCTAACTGTAAAATGGAGCCATCACACTCCATTGCCCTAGTTACAGGTAGTACTTTAATTCCTGCCCAGCACATTGCCCTATTGTACTCAATAAACTATTCTTCCTATTTATAGTCTGAATGGTGAGTTCTTTGCCTCTCAATCTTTTAGTGGCTGGCTACCTAGTCTACCACAACTACTAGTGGGAAGAATTGAGTTCTAGAGAGAGGGGAATAGATTTTCATGTAACATCTTTTTGTAACTTTTGGTTTTTAAACATAAAATTAGCCACATGTTCTGAAACAAGTGAAATGAAAAACAATCAAATAAGAATCTAGATGTGACAATCTTTATAATACTCCTTAATCAAGTTAGATAATTTGAAGATTTTGTTTTTTTTTTTTTATTTTCCATGTACAAATAAATACCACAGTAGAACACAATGGTGCAATATTTGTACATACAGATGCATTGTGTTTACTCAGAGACTAGGCTTCACAGAGTATTAGTGTGTGTTCAACACTACTTGAAGTAATATGGATGTTAAAGAAATGCAAGACATTACGAGGCACCTGATGCATATACAGCAGAGGACTGCCTGGTCGGGCCTCAGTGAGAGAAGACACACCTAACATTTGAGAAACTTGAGGTCCCAGGAAGTGGGGATGTATGGCGACATGGGGTGGGGTGGGATGGGGTGGGGGTTGGATAAAAGTAAATTAGAAGAAGAAATGCAAGACATAATTTTTGCATTGCATTACAGCATGACTGAATGAAGGGTAGAGAGAACAAACATTTAGTGACCACCAGGAGTCAGTTCAGTTTTTTGTTCCTCAGTACCCTCAACAGTAAAACATTGAAGAATACAAAATAAAAATTAAGGAATTAAATTAGTGAATTAATTTAAGGTTATATGCCTTTAACGATAACATTAGAAACCTTTGAGATAAATAAAAGCTCACAAGGACTTATGAGAAATAATACAGAACATATCAGTATTTTCCCAAGGGTAATGTCCTAAAAGACAAAACAATGAACAAAAGGAAGCTGTGATTCAATAGTATAACTAGGAAACTAACATGGACAAAATCTGTTAGAGACCAGTTTAAACGCCACAGTGATTTTCCCTGTCTTGTCCTTTAGAGTCACACCCTCCTCTTTCTCTTCCTCTTGTATCAGTTACTTTTTATATTGCTGTCAGAAAATACCTAAAGAAATGTCATGTTGATGGACAAGATCAGCAGGCTGACTGGTGACACTGTATTTGTAAGCAGGAAGCACAGAATGTATTAAACATGGGGCTGGGCTATGAAACCTCAAGGTTCATCCTTAGTGACTCACTTCTTTGACTAAAGATCCACCTGTCAAAGGTTCTGCAACCTGTCCATGCAAGCCAACCAACTGGCTACCAAGTGTTCAATCACATGTGCCAATGGCAGGGTGGGCGTGTGGCATGGGGGTGGGTTGCATTTCACATGCAATCCACAGTACTCTTGTTTTTCTAGATTCACAAAAATCACTCTTAAATTTACTAGTCTTAAATTCCACCATTTTAAGAATGGTGTATAAATGGAACCACACAACGTGTAACCTCATAAGATCAGAATTTACTCTGCAAAATTCCTTGGTGGTTTATCAAAGCTGTTGTACATATCAATAATCCATTGATATTTGTTTCTCCATTATGTAGTATTAATGGTACATACATGTACCTTTACTTGTACAACTATTCAATAGCACTTGGCTTCTTCTAATTTACAGTAAATAAAGCTCATATGAACATTTATTGGGAGGTTTAGGGTAAATCTGATAAATCTGCTTACATGAAACTGTTGGGTTGCATATTGGGTCCCCATTTACTTTAAACATGAAACTGGAAAATTTTTTGCCACACTGACTATACCCTTACATTCCCACTAGCAATATAAGACTGATGTGTTTTCTTTAAACCCATTCTAGCATTTGGTACTTCTTTTTTTTTTTTTTTTTGCCATCTTTATAGATGTATATGGATCTCTTATATTAGTTTGCATTTCCTTAGTGAAAATGTTTAAAAATATCTTTCCATGTGTTTATTTACCATTTATATATTCTCCTTGGTAACATCTGCCTTATGTCTAACTGCACTATTTTACCAGTGAGTTTTTGAGAATTCTATTTTTTAGATGCCAGTTTTTATTTTTAAGTTATATGGTTTGAATCTCTCTCTCCCTCTCCCTCCTTCTCCCCTCTCTCTCTTTCTCTCTCTCTGTATGCTTGTGTGTGTGTGTGTATTATGTAGGTTATAGTTTTGCCGTCATCAAAAGGATTTTTTTGTAGTTGTCATGCATTTTGATCTTCTATAGAAAAACCCTAATCCTAGAACCAGAATGCTTTTCTTACTTTTACAAATCATTTTATATTTTTTCAACTAATTTGGTCACATGTTATTAGATGAATTTTTTTAGTAATGTGTGATGTTTAACTTATTTTTATTTTGATTCTTTTTGCCTACATGACAAACTTTGAAAATACAAGTTTCAGAGTCTGGGACTGTAATGTGTAAAGCACATGTTAGAATAGACCAAAGTCTTCTGTTAAATACCCCTACAACTAAAGATGAGCAGCTAGCTATAAGTTTTTCTTCTTGATTATATGCTCTTCTCTACTTTTCTTTTTTCTTTTTTCTTTTTTTTTTATTTTCATATTTTATTTACATTTCAAATGTTTGCCCCTTTCCAGATCTCCCCTTTGGAACCTCCCCATTCTCTCCGCCCTCCCCCTGCCTCTATGGGGATATTCTCCAACCCACCTCCCCACCCCACCCCCCACCCACTCTCATCTTCCCTCCTTGACATTCTCCTATACTGGGGGATCTAACACCCTCAGGCCCAAGGGCCTCTCCTCCCCCTGAGAGGTAACAAGACCCTCCTCTGCAGTCTTTGTGGCCAGCACTATGGGACCGTCCATGTGTATTCTTAAGTTGGTGGATCAGTCTCCAGAAGTATGGGGGGTCAGGCCAGTTGCCAGTGTTGCTACCTCCCTGGGGCTGCACACTCCCTCAGCTCCTTCAGTCCTTTCTCCAAGCCCTCCATCTGGGACCTCGTACTCAGTACTACTGTTGCTGTGACGTGACTCTTGGGTATTTCAAACTTTTAGGCTAATAACCACTTTACAGTGAGTACATACCATGTTTATTCTTTTGTGACTGCGTTACCTGGCTCAGAATGATGTTTTCAAGATCCATCCATTGTTCTACGAATTTCATGAAGTCATTGTTTTTAATGACTGAGTAGTATTCCATTGTGTAAATGTACCACATTTTCTGTATCCATTCCTCTGTGGAGGGACATCTGGGTTGTTTCCAGCTTCTGGCTATTATAAATATGGCTGCTATGAACATAGTGGAACATGTGTTTTTATTAAATGTTGGAGCATCTTCTGGGTATATGCCCAGGAGTGGAATAGCTGGGTCCTCAGGTAGTATTATGTCCAATTTTCTGAGGGTCCACCAAACTGATTTCCAGAGAGGTTGTATCAATTTGCATTCCCACCAGCAATGAAGGAGTGTTCCTCTTTCTCCACATCCTCTCCAACATCTGCTGTCACCTGAGTTTTTGATCTTAGCCATTCTGACTGGTGTGAGGTGGAATCTCAGGGTTGTTTTGATTTGCATTTCCCTGATGACTAAGGATGTTGAACATTTCTTTAGGTGCTTCTCGGCCATTCGAGTTTCCTCAGTTGAGAATTCTCTGTTTAGCTTACTTCCCCATTTTTTGATAGGGTTATTTGTATCTCTGGAGTCTAAATTCTTGAGTTGTTGTATACATTGGATATTAGCCCTCTATCAGATGTAGGATTGGTAAAGATCTTTTCCCAATCTGTAGGTTGCCGTTTTGCCCTAATTACAGTGTCCTTTGCCTTACAGAAGCTTTGTAATTTTATGTAGTCCCATTTGTCAATTCTTGACCTTAGAGCACAAGCCATTGGTGTTCTGTTCAAGAATATTTCCCCTGTGCCCAAGTGTTTGAGACTCTTCCCTACTTTCTCTTCTGTTAGATTCAGTGTATCTGGTTTTATGTGGAGGTCCTTGATCCACTTGGACTTGAGCTTTGTGCAGGGAGATAGGAATGGATCAATTCTCAATCTTCTACATGTAGACTGCCAGTTGATCCAGCACCATTTGTTGAAGATGCTGTCTTTTTTCCACTGTATGGTTTTAGCTCCTTTGTCGAAGATCAAGTGACCATATGTGTGTGGATTCATTTCTGGGTCTTCGATTCTATTCCATTGATCAACCTGCCTGTCACTGTACCAATACCATGCAGTTTTTATCACTACTGCCCTGTAGTACAGCTTGAGGTCAGGGAGGCTGATTCCCCCAGAAGACCTTTTATTGTTGAGGATAGTTTTTGCTATCCTGAGTTTTTTGTTATTCCATATGAATTTGAGAATTGCTCTTTCTAGGTCTACAAAGAATTGAGTTGGGATTTTGATGGGGATAGCATTGAATCGGTATATTGCTTTCGGCAGGATGGCCATTTTAACTATGTTAATCCTGCCGATCCAAGAGCATGGGAGATCTTTCCATCTTCTGAGGTCTTCTTCGATTTCTCTCTTCAGAGACTTGAAGTTCTTGTCATACAGATCTTTCACTTGTTTGGTTAGAGTCACACCAAGATATTTTATATTGTTTGTGACTATTGTGAAGGGTGTCATTTCCCTAATTTCTTTCTCAGCCTGTTTATCCTTCAAGTATAGGAAGGCTACTTCTCTACTCTTCTATACCTCCCCCCAGCCCCCGATCTAACACTGCATTCTCTTGGTTCCGGTGACTAGGCTGTAAGTTTAAATATTTAGTACAATGGGTCTTCTCTGTTTAGTCTGATTTTTTTCAAGACTGCTTTATTTATTCTATTTAGTAGCTTTTCACATACATTTTTAGATAACTCTCTCTTAGCCTAGCAGAGACTTGTTTTGCCAGGGGTGCACCCAGGGAAGTGTCCACCCCTTTAGAAAGTTGGCTGAGAAAACTACAGAAGCAAAAGAGTAGAGTTCCCCCATGATTCTTGCCTCTCTCTGAATTTCTGCTCTGACTTCCTCCAACAGTAGACTGATATGAGGATATACAAGCCAAATAAACAATTTCCTCACAAACTAAAAATAAAGAAAAGAGCTAAGATGTTGATTAGAATTATATTAAACCAATGAATCAATTTAAAGAGAATCTAGTAAAAGCAAAAAGAAAGACATAAGAGAAAACAACAAAAATTGAGTAATAACCCAGGAGACTTAGGCCTTTACATATTCATGATTATCATAAATATAAATGGTCTAAGTAACCAACCAGAAGACAGATTCGATAATGAAAACAATCTAACGATACTCAATCTAAAATAAATTTCTTTCAAACTTAATCTAGGTAGGTTAAAATTAAAAACATTGAAAAACTTTCATAACATAAAAAATAATAAAAGAAAAGCAAAAACAATGCTATATATGTAAGATAGGATAGGCCTTATAGACAATTACTAGTCACAAAGGCATTACAAAACAGTAAGAGTGTAGCTTCATAAAGAAATAATGACAATTATATATGTGCATGCATATAACTGCAGAGTTTCAAAATACATTAAACAAACCCAGAAAGAAAGAGACAAATTGATATTAGCATTAGGGCAAGCTGTGATTGTCTGCTACATAGTTTCTCATGATGTCAAAATCTTATATTCATGGTACATTTTCCTGAACATGTAAAAAATGCTGGTACAACACTATTAACAGATTTTGTTTACATTTTACCTCCTTTTCCACTAATCTTCCCTTTCTGCTTTAAATTTAAGTTTCAGACCTCACAACGACTGAATTTTGTCATCACACAGTTTTGGATTTTTTATCAAGACTTTAACAATCTCTCAGGGCTTCCCCCCTTCCCCCGTTTATGGCCTTGATATTCTAAACAAGACTAGTCCAACATATTGTAGAATGCTTCTTAAAATTTGAATTTATTAGGCAGAGGTTATAGTTTTAGGGGACGAACGTCAGTGAGGTGAAGTCTCACGCATCACATGAGGTCAGTCAGAACTTGATAATAGAACAATCTGCACTGGCATCACATACTTCAGGAAGAGACTTCTAAAGTTCTTCCCAATTGTAAAGCCTTTCATTTCATCTTTATATATTCTGTTTTTTGCAAGCAAGACTCCAAAATCAGCTCATTTTCAGGACATGGGGAAGAGAGTAAACTCTATACCCCAGAAGGATATTATTTAAATTTAATAGACAATAAATATTTGTCCCCCAAATACAGTTTCTCAGAGAACAGAGAAAGCATAAAATAATAGTTGAAGAAAAAGGTAGTTAATGTAATTTTCTCCCATTCTAAATTCGTAAATGTTTACCTTTTATTTTTAGGCTACAATATTATTACTATTTATCTTATATTTTCAATACTTTAATTATTTAGAAATGAAAAGTCCCTGTACTGAGTTCTGGCACACAAAATTAATAAGTTTTTCCATATATTTCTTTGGATACAAATTATACCAGCATACAGGGAAGGGAAATGAGCTGACAGAATTTATGTCACTTTGAATCATTGAGTATCCTACAGGGAATACTGAGTTACTTAAGCTTCAAAGAAATATGTGAAAACGGAAAGCCTATTTTAGATTTGGATTTTAATATTCTTATACCTAGCATAGGCTCATCAATTTTTAAACTATATTTTTAATTAAAATATAATTACATCACTTCCCCCTTCTCTTTCCAGGCCTCCCCCTAAACTACTCCCATGTCACTCAATACACTTTCTTTCAAACTGACGTCCTCTTTTTCTTCCATTATTGTTATCTCTCTCTCTCTCTCTCACATACACACACACACACACACACACACATGCACACACACATTCATGCACATACACATACAAAACTGCTGAATACATTTTTGCTCTTTATATGTATATGATTTCAGGTTTGTCTATTTTATATTGACTAACCAATAAATATCTCATCACTGGACAACACTAGTGTTCTCTCTCTCTCTCTCTCTCTCTCTCTCTCTCTCTCTCTCTCTCTGTTTTGTGAGACAGGGTTTCTCTGTATTGCCCTGGCTGTCCTGGAACTCACTCTGTAGACCAGGCTGGCCTTGAACTCAGAAATCTGCCTGCCTCTGCCTCCTGAGTGCTGGGATTAAAGGCGTGTGCCACCACTGCCCAGCTTCAACACTAGTTCTCTATCAGCAGTCTTCAGTTACCTTGTAGTTCTTTGTCTGGATTTTGGATCACTATGAGATTTTTTCCCCCTTTCTAAATTAGAATGCCTCTTGATATTTTCATTGTTTAGGCCGCCTTTTCTATGAAACACAGTAAGCTCTGTTTTTTTCTTTTTTTCCTTTTTTAAAAAGCATATATTTCATAACAATTTGTCTGAGCAAATTTGTTTCTAATACAAAACTAAGTTTAAGCTTGACTGAAATGAATTCTTTAATAGACTTGAATGCCAATACTTTAATAGACCTCTTTAGTAAATTGCCTTCAATAAAATTGTTAAATAAAGACTATCTCCTCCCTCATCATGTTGCAATCTTTTCTTATGCATTCTTTGGCAATAGAATTAAGTGAGAAAAGGCTTAAATGCATTCTTTTGCATTGAATAAAATGTATATGTGTTATATAATATTCCATGCTAGGGACAGAAATTTAACCTAGAAAACAGTTAATTGTCTGAACTCTAGTGCCAGAATTTAGCATGGAATTAATCCTCTATTACAATGTGATCACATTCTATTATAGTAAGTTACTATTATGAATCTGCCTCTCCTACAAAATTAAGTGCTCTGACTTTGAAGGCTATGTCTTATTCAAACTTAATTCCTCAGGATCCCACCTGGCAAATATTCACACTAACCATATTTGGAATGTTCAATAACTGCTTACTTCAATACTGGAAAGCATAGGTATAACATATCTTTATCATCACGAAGAATTCACAACACATGGCTGATTTACAGCAATAGTTTCCACCTTGGCACTGCTGATATACTAGGTAGAATCATACATTGTTAGATGGCTGGTCCAGTGCATTGTAGAATGTTGAGTAGAGTTCTTAGATTTTATTCAATTGATGTCAGTAGTAAAACCTCCACATGCACTACGAAAATTAAAAATATGTTGAGACATATACAGTGTCCATTGTGTATGAGATCATTCTAGAATAAAAACTGTTGTTTTATGAATATAGTGTCAAGCCCAACTGTCATCAGAGAGGCTTCATCCAGCAACTGATATAGAGAAGCACAGCCAAACATTAGGAAGAACTTGGGGAACCTGACAGAAGAGGGGGAAGAAGGATCATAGGAGCCAGAGGAGGGTCAAGGACACCACCAGAACAGAATCAACTCACCAAGGCTCATATGGGCTCACAGAGACTAAAGAAATAGTCAAGAAGCCTGTATGGGTCTGAGATAAGTACTCCTTCTATATGCTGTGGTTGTTTAGTTGTTTAGCTTGGGATATTTGCGGGACTCTTAATAGTGGGCAATGGGTATTTCTGACTGTTTTGTTTGGTCTTGGGATCCTTTCCCTCATATTGGGTTGCTTAGTCTATCCTTGATGAGGGATAGTGCTTACTCTTACTGTATCTTGTTATGCCATGTTCAATTGATATCACTGAGAAGTCTGCTATTTTCTGAAGGGAAACAGAGTAGCAGTCGATCTAGGGGCAAAGGAAGGTGAGTAAGAACTGGGAGGAGTGGAGGGAGGAGTCTGTGATTGAGATGTATCATACGAAAGATACATACATACATACATACATACACATATACATATGATGTCTGAGAAAATAACTGATAAAAAATAGCTGCACTTTTAGAGAAAAACTCCTTTGCTCTTTTTGCATGGAGTGTGTATGCATGTACTTATGGTGTGCATGTGTGTGCAGATACACATGTGTGTATATGCAGGCCAGAAGTCAATATTGCATATTTTTATTTATCCCCCTTTATTTTATTATTTGAGTTAAATCTCTCACTGGAACTGGAACTCACAGATTTTGCAAACTATCTAAGTCAATGAGTTCCTCAGCTGTTCTCGTTTCCACCTTAACAGTGCTGGGATGACAGTTGTGCATCTATCACAGAGTCCAGCTTTTTACATGAGTGATAGAAATCTGAACTTAGGTCCTCATAGTTCTACAAAAACCATATATTAATGGAGCCTTCTCCCTAGCCTTGAAAAATATATTGTGAACTAAAATCATGGGAATCAGTTAGGCTGTTTATAACATGGTTACAACATTATTTATCTTTCTTGAAAAACAATTTCTTTAAAAAGGTATTCTATTTATAACATATATTTTATGTTCTGTTTAATAAGATAAAATTTCATTAGAATTTTGCACAACCATTGGGAGCTGTTCTTCTTCCAGTTTCTCTTAACTATCACATCTTGCATCCATCAAATGAAAAGTCTTGACTATAAGAGAATAATCTAAGCTCTCTTCCATATATGTACATCTTCACATAAAAATATTATTACTACTTCAGTGTACCCCAGTCTGGATTTCAGCTGAGGATCTACGTATTATTTTTCTTTAATGTCTTTGGACACTAACTTGTTTTTCTTGTGAAAGTGGCATGCTAGAAATTCTATAGAAAATTTCCCATGGAAGTAGTTCTTAACCAATGATCATAAGGATTTGGTATACGTATAGGGCATATCCTTTGTGTATTCAGAAGAGAACTTTCAAAAGTATATTTTCACTGCATTTAGAAAATCCACAGAGGCAGGTGGACTGAAAATATTTTTTTTCTTTTACGTAATGCCTGTTCTTCACCCTCTCATTTATTTCTCTTACTACCTTTGGATATTTTGTTCTTCTCTTAAGTAATTTGATTCAAGGTCTATTTAGACTCATAATTGGGTTAAAAATCTTAGCCTCCAATTATATTTTCAAAAATAGAAGACTTGTTTTATTTATTAGTTTAGTAACTATCTTCTCAGAATAATAATAATTATAAATATAAATTATAAGTTATTATTATTATTGTTATTACTGAGATTGAGCCCAAGGAGTCACATATATTAACCAAATATTGTACTTAAGAGCTAAAGCACTAGCTTTCTCAGTATGACTAAGTCCTTACTGCATACGAGGTCCAGGCCAAACTTACTTATAATTAGATCAAGTACACTGCTAAACCCAGGACAGAAGACTTTTACTTTTTTTTGGAATATCTTCTTAATTTTTCTTTTATTAAGAAGATAACATTTACATAATATAAGTTTAGCCATTTTACTTTTTTAAAGTTTTTTTTTTTTCTTTTGAGATAGTGCATCAGCATGTAGGCTATCCTTGCCTCAAATTTACAATCATCTTATGTCAATTCTCAAGGGCAGGGATTGTAGGTGTGCATCATGTTGGCAGCAGATGTATCCATTTTCAAGTGAACAATATAATAGCATTTTGGGTATTTACAATGATGAATAGTCACTACCTCTATTTCCCAAATGTTTCTCTCATTCCAAAATAAAACTGTGTGACTGTAAAACAGCCATTCTCCATCATACCCTCTCCCGTTCCTTGACAAACACTACAATGTCTTTATTCCTATGGGTTTGTTTATTCGAGATACTCTACACACACATGGAACATGTGTTATGTTGCATATTTTAAAAAAACATTAGTAAAACCTTTCAAAGTTTTTCAATATTGTAGATATACTATGGTTTCTAGGTATATGACTGTGTCTCTATGCATCTCTATTTTCTTTTTCTTATTTTTGCCTGTTTATACAATGAAGAAATAGTTAATTTATTATTGTTTAATTAAACAACCCCAACCATTTCTTTTTATATTATTCACTGATGAAATATATCTATTTTCTTTTATTTATGTATCCTTGTCTTGACATGTTTAAATATATTTGAGTCTGCATGAATATCAGTGACTTTTACTAAGAGAGAATTCTCTATATCATTTATCAAAACAGAAATATATATCTGTTCTATTTGCCCTCTTTTGAGAAAAGTTCTTGACTACCCATGAGATTTGAGGTGACTGAATTAAATAATTAAAGCACAGAGCATTTTCTGAAGTTTTTAAAAATGAACTGAAAATAGTTCAGCAACAGTCTCACAGAAAATGATTGATATATGCTGTTTGCATGTGACTTGAGAATCATTTCTCACTACCTGTCCTTTTTGCATGGGTAGTATATATTGAACCTAAGTTTTAAGAAGGAACATTCGACAGATAGCATGAAATTGGCAAGCATATAGACTATAGACTGTTTAATAGACAAAGGAAAGCTCCATTTTTTACATTTTTTATTTATTTGTGTATGTGTATATGTATGGTGTTCAAAGAACAGTTTGTGGGAATCAGATTTTTTCTTTCACCACGTGGGTTTTAGAGATTAAACTCAGATTGTCATAGCCTCTTCTTTAATTATTGTTTTATACACACACACACACACACACACACACACACACACACACACAAACACACACGTACCCTGCTTAGTACATTTAATTTTGCTTGCACATATATATATTTTAGGCCTAACTTATTGGTTCTGGATAACAAATTATTGTGCTTATCCCTGGGGCAGAGTAATTCTCCATCTCTCAGAAGTCACTGGTTACCTATAGTTTTTCATCTAGGGTTGGGGCTTTTTGAGATTTCCCCTAGCTGCACTGGTACATCAGTTAGTATTCTTGGTCACATCTTGTTTAAACAACCATATTATTGAGATTTGATAACTGCAGCTTCCCTGTCACATGTACAAGATATTACCTTTCAGAAGTTTTGGTTCTCTGGTTCTTCATATATCTGTTCCATCTTCCATGATGTTACTTGAGCCTTAAGGGCAGAAGTCATGCTGAAGGTGTAGCTTTTGGGGTCTACTGCCTTATAGAACAGGTCAAGGTTATTATCTGTCTGTCTGTCTGTCTATCTATCCACTATCAATCCATTCATTTCTCTCAGCACTCTCTCAACCTCTGTTCATCCATCTCCCTGTTTCTCCCTCTCTCCCTGTCTACCTACTCATAGTCATCTTAATTTAAATATTTCCCTCTCTTTGGAAGATTTTAGTATTTCATTGGACTTCTGAAATGCCACAGAAATATGCCTTAATGTTAGCCTTCTATATTATGTTAGTAACGTAATTGGAACTTGCAGAATTGAAAGTTATGTCTTCCTTTCTAGGAAATGTTCTTATATTTTTAGTAAATTCTCTGTATTCGCTCTGTAACTACTTTATGCAGATATTGGACTTAACAGAGTGATCCCTTGATTCTATTGTCTTTTTCTTTCTTATTGTTCATTTCTTAGTATTTGTTTTATCAGATTTCTTGAAGATCTAGCCTCCAATTTCAATTTAATTTTATAACGTGGGATTGACAGTTTTATCTTCCAGGAATATATCCTAATTCTCTGATTCTTACTTTTTAATAAAATAGTCTATTTTGCTTCATGAATTCAATATACTCTCTTATATTCCTATAAAATGTTAATCATAGAGGCCTAGTTACCCTATGTCCTCCTTCATTTCCTCTATGTTTTTATTTTGATTTAATTCCTTCAAATAACTGATGATCTATTTCTCATTCATATTCAAGATTCCTCAGGTACTAAAATCTAATTATACATTCTAGTTAGAAGGCTTCAGAAGAGGTGAATGTCATCCTGTGTTCAGAGTGAAGACTCTCAAATAAAAGTACCAGTAGAGTTTGTGTTCTATAACCCCTTAATTTTTTATGGAGAGAAAAAACAAAAAGATCAATTCCACTGTTTGGAAGCACATACTTTCTGTCACTCTTCCTAGATGAAAGAAGAACATTAGCGTTCTGATTGGTCATAGTGCATGTTAAGTGCCTTCCCATCATTCTCATTTCTGAGATTTGAATGATCTCATTTAACCATCACTTCCTAATTTTCACAGAACTTGGCTTTTCTAGTATAATTTTGCTAGAGTGAACTTCTGGTCTTGACTGAGTAGGAGAGGCAATCAATTGATTCCATAGAAAGGATTAAGAAGTTTGGGGAAATATTCTGAGCTGCATTTGGACTAATACCTTTAATTTTATCTTTCAGATAATCCCATTTCTTTCTTTTTACATTTGATGTAACTCATTCAAAAATCTTTCTAGGTTATTAGTAAAAGGTCTTGAGTTTTTCAAGCTGAGTTAACTAATTCATTCTCATAATTCTTACTGTTTTGTACACAGTTTTTATCAATGTGAGTAATAAAAAAACTCTTTTCATTTTTGTGGTATTTCAAGACCCATTATTTAAAGAAAAAAATCTGTATAATCAATTTATGGAAACAAAATTTAACAAATAATATATTTGACTTGCAAATTATGGTAGAAGGTAAGATTTGTGGTCATGAAAATTTAGCCAGTAGATAATTGTAAAAAAGACCTGCTTTATGTACACATAAGAATTTTTATGATCTTGAATTTCCCAGGTGTAATCTATGAACATTTTTTGTCACTGTTATTCACTTCAAAATAGTTTAGAGTCAGTTTTTACTTTAAGTTACACAAAACATAGGAAAAATCTAGTAATTATGCAGATCCAAAAAATTGAATACTGATAAAATAATCTAGTCCATATTAATGTTTTAATAGTCTGTGTATGTACCTACTGGTAATACTGTGTAAATACTCATTTCAAAGCAGGATTAGGTTATTCCAACTTCTACATTCCTAGATCTTTCTCAATTGAGTGAGTATTCACAGAGAAGTTGCTACTCAGTTTATTATTATTATTATTTTTTTTTTGCCAAGAGTTACATTGTTAGGTGTATGAGACATGAGACGACTTGAGTGAGTTAAAATAAAAGATTTTCTGGGATGGAGACAGCTAAGTTGTAGAGCATTTAATCAGCATTCACAAAGACCTAGATCTAATCCATGCCACCAGGAAAAAAATTTAAAAGAATCTGTTAATAGAATATTTACTTCTCTGATTTACACTCTTTTGAATTCTAGATTTCTAAATCTCCTTTTGATATTTAATAAAATATCACAATAAAGGTATTTTAAAAGTGTTACTATGAAGGGCCCTTCACAAATGACACACATAACTATTAGTATTTCTAGTACAACATCAAAAGTAAGAGACAAAAGACACTTTAATGCAGTTTGGCTCTGAGATGAGAGATAGAGAACCAATTCATCTAACAGCCAGGATTCATTAGTGCTAGTTTTGAGAATGATGATGGAAATGAGGCTTCTTACAACAAGGTTTTCATTATACACTAGGAACAGTAGTAAGTACTTTATAGTTTTTTGTATCATCTTCACAATATCAACTTCTACTCCTAGCTTCAGTTTAAAACAATATCCCATGGAGGGTAAGAGTCTGAAGAAAACAACGTAATCTGGAAATTGTGCTGAATACACTCAGAAACTGTAAATTTTTTTAAAAAACGTATAAAAATTAGATACAAACCAGCACTTGGAGTCTAGAGTCAATCTGCATACATTTGAATGTGCTGCAAATATGATTTCTTTATAGAAAAGAGCCCAGTTATTGAGGGAACAGTCACTTATCTGAAAACCAATTATTCTTTTCCTCTCTTGGTTATTCATTTATTTTTGATTGGATATTTACTTTATTTAGATTTCAAATGTTTTCCCCTTTCCAGATATCCCCTTCAGAAACACACTATCCCATCCCCCTCACCCTGCCTCTATGAGGGTGCTCCCCGACCCACTCACCCTCTCCTGTCTTCCCTCCCTAGCATTCCCTATACATTCCCCTACATCAAACAGTCTCAGGACCAAGGGCTTCTCTTCCCAGTGATGTCCAACAAGGCCCTCCTCTGCCACATATGCAGCCAGCACCATGGGTCCCTCCATGTGTATTCTTTGGTCTGTGGTCCAGTCTCTGGGAGCTCTGGAGGATCTGTCCAGTTGTCACTGTCACTCCTTCCATGGGGCTACAAACCCCTTCAGCTCCTTCAGTCCCTACTCCAACTCCTCCATCCAGGACCCCACCCTCAGTCAATGGTTGGCTACGAGCATCTGCCTCTGTATTTGTCAGGCTCTGCCTGAGTCTCTCAGGAGACAGCTACCACTCTGGAAATCAGTTTGGCAGATCCTCAGAAAATTTGACATAGTACTACCTAAGGACCCAGCTATACCACTCCTGGGCATATACCCAGAAGATGCTCCAACATGTAATAAAGACACATGCTCCACTACATTCATAGCAGTCATATTTATAATAGCCAGAAGCTGGAAACAACACAGATGTCCCTTAACAGAGGAATGGGTACAGAAAATGTGGTACATTTACACAATGGAATACTACTCAGCTATTAAAAACAATGACTTCATGAAATTCACAGGCAAATGGATAGACCTTGAAAATATCATCCTGGGTGAGGTAACTCGGTCACAAAAAGAACAAACATGGTTGTACTCACTAATAAGTGGATATTAGCCCAGAAGTTCAGAATACCTAAGATTCAATTCACAGACCATATGAAGCCTGAGAAGACGGAAGACCAAAATGTGGATGCTTAAGTACTTTTTAGAAGGATGAACAAAATACTCACAGGAGGAAATATGGAGACATGGTGTGGAGCAGAGACTGAAGGAAAGGTCATCCAGAGACTGCCTCACCTGGGGATCCATCCCATATACAGCCACCAAACCCAGACACTATTGTGGATACCCAGAAGTGCTTGCTGATGGAAACATGATAAGCTGTCTCTCTTTTCTTATAAAGTAGCTTGTTCAGTTGTGATCCCTTAGTCAATTTTTTTCTCCTCTTCTTAGCTGATCCTAAGCAAATCCTATTTGGCCATATTAAAAATAATACAAACTTCAGTTCTTTTGCTAGAGAAAAAAGAAATTATGATTTCTTTAAGAAAGGTGGGTATCTTAGGGTTTCTATTCTTGCACAAACATCATGACCAAGAGACAAGTTGGGGAGGAAAGGGTTTATTCAGCTTACTCTTCCACATTGCCGTTCATCATGAAAGGAAGTCAGGACTGGATGGAACTCAAGCAGGTCAGGGATCACTAGCTGATGCAGAGGCCATGGAGGGATGTTCCTTACTGGCTTGCTTCTCTTGGCTTACTCAGTTGGCTTTCTTATAGAACCCAAGACTACCAGTCTACAGATGGTACCACCCACAATGGACCCTCCCACCTTGATCACTAATTGAGAAGATGCCTTACAGTTGGATCTCATGGAGGCATTTTCTCAACTGAAACTCCTTTCTCTGTGATAACTTCAGCTTGTGTCAGCTTGACACAAAACCAGCCAGTACAGTGGGTAACATTTGGAATGTAAACAAATGAAATGACCAATAAAAATAATAGCAAAAAAGAAACACGTTTTTCTCCCAATCTTTGCAAATATCACTTCCTTTGTGAAAATGGTCTATTAAAATGAGGTGTGGAATATTTCATGGCTCCAAAATAATGGCAAAATATATACTACTAAACACTACAGTAAATGCTATATGGGTTAGGGAATGTACCTGAGGTCTTAGGTTTGTCCCCTAGTACCATCAATAAAATAAATTAAAAATAAAGTAAAAATATATAATAATAATCTAAAGTTAATCTATAGCCATGGAGTTTATATATTAGAATATAACATTTCTGAGGACACATCAAAATAATCAGTTTTATACATTAATGCTGCTCTAGTAACTTCTTGTTGATAACAAGGTGCATTTCGCCAATGTCAGACATAAATTTAAAGCTTGCTCCATTTGATTTTGCTATTTTACCTTTTGTCTTGAAAAATAAAACTAGTTACTGAGAGTCTCTGAGATAGATTTAAATTTTTTTCTGACATAAAATTGGTCCTACAGAAGTAAAATGTGTGCTGAATTATATTACTGTTAATGAACACAACTGCTGAAATGGTTGGAATAAAAAAGTACCCATACTACTGGTTATTTGTCTCTGATTATTTTATAATAATGGACACATTATAATACGCCAAGAAATAATCAACAGCTATCATTTAATTTTACATATTTGTAGGCTTCATAGCATAATTTGGCAAACAATTTTTTTACTAGAATAGTTCAATAATTTTTAAAAAACTCTAGGTCAAAAATACATCTAAGAATTATAACTACCTCTACATAGACTTTCAAATTGACCTAACTAGCTATTATGTACAAATTAAAGATAGCACTCTCTTAAAACATAGATTTAGATCCTTTACTTAACATTGTGCTTCAGAGTATTTTAACATTAACAGAAAACTACATAAAAGATTTTTTTTCACTCTTCACCTAATTTCTCCAAATAAAAGAACCCCCTAACCATGGTGTATTACCAAAGCTAGTAGAATGACATTTATTGGATACTACTCTATTTTAATCCAGACTTCACCTGTCTTTCACCAATATTGATGTGGATTAATTTGAAGAAAGATATATTACAATCTTTTAAAAGTTAACTCTGCAAGACACAAGTATTATAGGTATTTTAATATGATTCTTAACTATTCTAAACAATGTTCCATACAGCAAAATTATAAGGTAACTAACATAATGCAAAATTTCAGCATAGAATTGTTGCCTCCTAAAGTTTTCTTGTCTTTTTTCATTTTTTATTGGTTATTTTATTTATTTACATTTCAAATGTTATCCCCCTTTCCAGTTTTCCCTCCACAAGACACTATCCCCTTCACTCTCCCCTGCTTCTATGAGGGATGCTTTCCCCCCTGCCCACCCACTCCTGCCTCAGTGCCTTAGCATTCCTCTACCCTGGGTCATCAAGTGTTCAGAGGACCAAGGGGCTCCCCTCCCAGTGATCCTCGCTAAGGTAGTACTCTGCTACATATTCAGCTGGAGCTTTGGGTTCCCCCATGTGCACGCATGTAGAGCATTTGACTACATAATTTTTTTTAAATTGCTTTTTTTGAAGACACAAAGCACCCTGAATAAAAGAATATGACATTTTATCCTGTTAGATGTATGTATGCATAGTTAGTCCTTAGAAACAATGCATGGAAACTTTAGGTTCTGTTTCTATGAGTCTAATGCTCATTTCTGAGTCATGTTCTCCTTAGCATCAGTCAGATTAGCTGTCAAAAACATCAGTTTATTTTTGATTGTCTTGCTTTTTAAAGTAGAAATTAGTGAAAACTATAGTCACAGTTCAGAGATCCAATAGAATACCCTATTGTAAATAAGTAAATGTGACAAAGTCAAAATGTATATTTTCAGAGAAAATTATAGGAATTTTTACACTATATGTAATGTTTATTACTGTTCATCACTGTTCCTGTGATAAGAAACTAAGTAGCTGTCATAGCTATTCAGCAAACATAAACAAACAAGTACTTGCTTCCTAAATATTTTAAACAGTTAGCTATTATTAATCTTTATAAAATATACTGCAATCACATCAATTCCAACAGTATAATATCTTTACACTATTACTATAAGTAATTCAGTAGTTCATTGTGATTTTATTTTAATTAATAGTAGTTTATTGTCAAGGATTACTTGCTTTTGATGGCATGCTCTTAATGACGCCGCCTCTTTCACTGAGTGCCAGATCATTATTAATTTCTTTTGTATTCATTACAACAACATCAATCAGGGAAAGCTCATTTGCTATTAATGTGAATATAACAGGTAATTCCATTCTACTCTAGTAGTGATTAATGTTCACTTGGTAAGTAATTACAATATCACAATTCAAAGTATTAGCATTGGACAATATTGATTTTGCATGGTCTTTTAAGGAGCCATAACAATTCATTTTGGCAAAAAAATTTTAAAGGCAAAGAAGGGATATCAATCTAGAGACATATACAAAGAGTTCCTAAATGCTTTGGAAGAGAATAATGGTTAAGAAAGGAGCTTATTTCAGTATCCATATCTCCCACTGGAAGGAGTCTCAGCTAGGGTCACAACTACAGACTCCCCGAAACTCCCTGTTCCAGGTCTCCAGATACTCCCAGAGATGCCCCCCATTGATTGTGATTCACTATCCCAGACATCTCTCCTCAGTTCTCACCATCCCTGATCCCCATCCCTGTTTCCTTCCTCACCCCCTCTACCACACATTACCCTACCTCCATCTACCCCATGACTATTTTGCTTTCACATCTAAGTGAGATTCATAATCCTCCCTTGAGCCCTCCTCAATAGTTTCTTTGGTTCTGTGCATTGTAGTATGATTATCCTGTACTTTAAGGCTAATGTCACTTATAAGTGAACACATACCATGCATGTCTTTCTAGGTTTGGGTTATCTCATTCAGGATGATAGTCACTAGTTCCATCCATTTGCCTGCAAAATTCATGATCTTTGTTTTTAATAGCTACATAGTACTCCATTGTGTAGATGTACCACATTTTCTTTATTCATTTTTCAGTTGAGGGACATCTAGGTTGTTTCCAGTTTCTGGCTATTAGAAATAAAGCTGCTATAAACATAGTTGAATAAGTATCCTTGTAGTATAGAAGGGCATTTTTTTTTTTTTTTTTTTTTTTTTTAGTATATGCACGGGAGTGGTATAGATGGGTCTTGGGGTAGAACTGTTTTCAATTTTCTGAGAAAAAGCCAAACTGATTTCCCCAGTGATTGCACCAGCTCCTGTAGCCAGGCAGGACTTTCAGTGGATGGAAGAAGACATTAGTGAACCCACACAAACCTTCAATCCAAAAAGTTTCCTACCTACAAGATATGCAGGGATAAAGATAGAGCAGAGACAGAGAATATTGCCAACCAATAACTGCTCCAACTTGAGACCCATTCCATGTGAGAGAGCCAACTCTGACACTATTAATGACACTCTGCTATGCTTGTAAACAGGAACCTAGCACAACTATCATCTGAGAAGCATCATGCAGCAGCAGATGGAAACAGATACAGAGACCCACAGCCAAACATCAGGTGGTACACATAGAGTCTTGTGGAAGAATGGGGGATAGAATTGAGCAAATTGGAGGGGGTCAAGGATTCTACTAGAAGGGCTACAGAACCAACTGACCTGAGCCCTTGAAGTCTCACAGAGGCTGAACCACCAAACAAAGGGTATGAAGGGGCTAGACCTAGGCTCCCTACATATGTGTAGCAGATGTGCAATTTGGTGTTCATATGGGTCCCCTAACAAGTGGAGCAGGGCCTCTTTCTGACTCTGTTGCCTGCAATTGGATCCCCTTCCTCTAACTGGATTGACTGCCTGGTTGGGTGAGCCTCAGTGGGAGAGAATTGCTTAGTCTTAGTAGTCCTAGTGTAATAGAATGTTACAGGGTGGGCTGTTACTCTACGGGGGCTTCCTTTTCTCTGAGGAGAAGGAGGGGTAATGTGGGGAGGAATTTGTAAGGGTGGGAGTGGGAGGAGAGGAGGGATGGGGGACAATTGGGATATAAAATGAATAAATAAATAATTTAATAAAATGTTTTTTAAATTGAGCTTACAAATGTTATTTCTATTTTTGGTCAATCTAGTATGTTTCACTTCTACCAAAAATAATACCCCTCCATTTGTAAAAGAAAAATTGAAATTAACTTTGAAAACCTTTGCTTTAATTTCAGGATCCTGGTGAATATCTCCACTACATGGTTTCCCCATCTTATGTGATAGATTAAGTTTAATGTGAGAAAATTACAAGTTATATTTAAAGGGGGTCTCTCTATAATTTTTTGCAAATTCATAAAATACAAGAATCTGACTAATTTTGAGCCCCAATTACATTTGTATTGAAATGAATGATATTGGTAAAAACACAAGTTGATTATATAATAATAGAAGAGCTTTTTCTTATTTTAGGTAATCTATACCAACTTCTCTTAACACCAATAACCAGAGAGATGGTCACATAGATTGACACTTAATATATTATGTTTGATTTGATTAGCGATGGCCATCAAGTTTTAAAAACTTGGAAATATTTAATTTACCATGGAACACTATAAGTTGTCTGTAGGCACTAGAGATTTATAGGCTATATGGAGTGGAAAATGCCTGTGAACCTTAGACAACCTTGAAGCATTGGCAAGACAGGTATCATTAATCTTATTTCACAGATGTGGAGATTGATGTTGAGAGAAATTAAGAAATTAAGTGGTTTACCCCAAATCCCACCACAGAGCTTTTATTGCAACCCAGGGCCCCTAACTCTTAGTTTTATGTTCTTTCTAGTACAATGCAGTGCCATCCTCCTACCACTTACTTTTAACAGCTACTAGAGAATAGATGTAAGAGAAACTGACAAGGGTTTAACAGTATCCACCTCACAAAACCTACCAGAGCATGAGAGAAGGTAGACAAGGAAGAGAAGTCAGCAGTGCTGTGGGTTTCAAAACTGTTGGGATTTCTATGTTTCTTCCTAACACATGGAGTGCCAAGTCTATAAGGCACAAAATTTAGTTAGAAATCCCATTGAATAATAAGGCAGATTTGTGATTTATTACCACAAATATTATAAAATGTAAGGAACTAAGATGATCTTGTTCTAGAGATGAGGTATATCAGCCCATACTACTGTTGCTGGATGGTAGTGATGGAAGAGAGAATAACAGTGTAATATGTAGTTTTGTACAACTTACTTGCTATTCACTTAGTTTCACTTAAATCAGTAGTTATTGATACCATATACCATACTATAAATTATGATTAAAGTTGTTACTAAGACAAAAACATTGCTTTCAAGAAGTTCATAGTTGATAAGTGTCCTGAAACAAGGCTTTACAATGCACAAGCTTTAAGTTATGCATATTTTAGATGGCTTACTTTTTAATTTTGGACAGATAAGCACTGAATGAAGGCACTTTTGACATCTTAGCTATGAGTCACCTTATTTGTTCATAGTATCAAAAAGATTGAAGAGAATTTTCAAGACATTTGGGATTTTTATTCCAAAAAGAAATAAGTGTCTATGTTGGCCAAAGAGTTGGGATCAAATGATTCCAAGAAGGAGTATAGTAAACTCATCTTAAACCAAAAGACAGGTGGATATCCTCGTACACATGTCAGCCATGGAAAAGGACAATTCAACAAAAAGACAAACCAAGATAAGCAACTTGCATATTGCCTGATTCAAAAGCAGTGCTGATCCTGGACTCACAGTGAACTAGTCAACTTTCTCCTTTATCTTCATCTGCTCCTTATTCTACACAATGCCTGAATACTTCCCTTAGGAGATGCTCATCTTTACACAATCTTTTTTTCTTCTCATCTTCATATTTATGTTTTCCAAAATTCAGTTTGCTTAATACTGTCTTAGAGTTGTTCTCTGATGTTATACAGACAAATAGCTTATTAATAATCATTTTCAGGTATACTAGGGGAGAGAAAAACTCATATGTCAAACTAAAAATTTATAGCAATTATTATGACCATGTTGAAAGGGAAAAGCAAAGATGAGCTGATTTTAAGAAAAACATCCGTTAAATGATAGGCTAGGAAATTGTAAAAAGATCAAATAATGGAAGGCATCTGAGATTACCATTCCATCTGTACCAATTTTTTTACAAACTCATTGGCTGAAAATGACTCATGCTGATTATCTACAGTTTTGGAAGTCAGAAGTTAAACATGGGTTTCAGTGATTGTGCCACCCACCCATCTCAAAGTTTTTAACCCAGAAATGTTCTTGTCCAAAAGAAGAACAGGGACAAAAAAGTGGAACAGAGACTGAAGGTCCAACAGGGGATTATCCCACCTATAGATCCATCATGTCTGAAGACACCAAACCCAACACTGTTGCCATTGCCAAGAGGAACTTGCTGACAGGAACCTGGTGTGGCAGTTCCTTGGGAGGTCTGGCCAGCAACTGGCTAATGCAGATGTGGATGCTTGGGGCCAATCATCAGACTGAGCTCAGTGAACCTGGTAGGGGAGCTGGTGGAAGAACTGGAGGAGCAGAGGGGGATTGTCACCCCATTAAAAGAACAACATAGGCTGGCCTGATTACCCAGTTCTCCCAGAGTCTAGACTGCCAACCAAGGAATATTCCTGGAGGGATTCATGGCTTTAGATACGTATGTAGCAGAAGATGGCCTTGCCAGAAAGCAATGGGAGGAGGGAACCTTAGTCCTGGGGAGGTTTGATGCCCCAGGGTAGGGGGATGCTGGAGATTTGGGCGAGAGAGTGTGGATGGGTGAGGGAGTGCTTCCATATAGGCAAAGAGGAGGGGGAAGGGCAGGGGATTGATTGATGGAGGGGTAACCAGGAAGTAGAATATCATTTGAGATGTAAATGAATTGAATGATTAATAAAAATTAAAGGAAAAAAAAGAAATTAACGTGCTGGTGGGGCTCTGTTTCTTCTGGCAGTTTCAGTGGAACTTTTGGCCTACCTTTCCCAGCTACTTCAATCTATCCACACTGTTCAGTTAATGGCAACATTCTTTATCCTCAAAGAGTAGTATAGAAACTTCATATTTTGTCTCTGCATCCCATTTCCTTGTTTCTATTTTTCACTTTTATGGATCCTCCATAGTAAGTTCATGCAGGTCCACTTGGATAATGCAAAGTAAACTTTCCATTTAAGAGTTACTCAACTGATATAATCTGAGATCTTAATCCTCAAATACTGTGAAGCATCACACAAGTATTGGATATTAACATCTTTGTAAAAGTCACTATTCTACTTATCTCAGGAAGAAATAAAATTTATGTTAGCTTCTAAGATGCTAAAAGGCTTTCTAGAAGAAAGGGCTTAAAGGTTCTTTAAGTTTCCATGTCCAATCATTCATGTGTCTGTACATCTTTGAACTACTGTGCTAGAAAAATATGTAAGGCAGGAACAGCAGAACAGTATCAATATATGTAATCTGGACACATGAGATTTTAGCCACCCATGCTCTACACATGTAAATACAGCCACAGCAGATGAACTCCCCAATGAAGATCATCAACTCACAATCCAGCAAGCCATAGTATTCTTATTCTTTTAAAATACTACATCTTGGAGTGGGCCAGCAATGTATTGCAGGTTGATCTGCTTTTCAGAATAACTGTTGAAAAATGTATGGTGCAGGATTACCAATCCTACATCCGATAGAGGGCTAATATCCAACATATACAAAGAATTCAAGAAGTTAGACTCCAGAGATCCAAATATCCCTATCAAAAAATGGGGAACAGAGCTAAACAGAGAATTCTCAACTGAGGAAACGCGAATGGCCGAGAAGCACCTAAAGAAATGTTCAACATCCTTAGTCATCAGGGAAATGCAAATCAAAACAACCTTGAGATTCCACCTCACACCAATCAGAATGGCTAAGATCAAAAACTCAGGTGACAGCAGATGTTGGCGAGGATGTGGAGAAAGAGGAACACTCTTCCATTGCTGGTGGGATTGTAAGCTGGTACAAGCACTCTGGAAATCAGTTTGGCGGATCCTCAGAAAATTGGACATAATACTTCCTGAGGACCCAGCTATTCCACTCCTGGTCATATACCCAGAAGATGCTCCAACATCTAATAAGGACACATGCTCCACTATGTTCATAGCAGCCATATTTATAATAGCCAGAAGCTGGAAAGAACCCATATGTCCCTCCACAGAGGAATGGATACAGAAAATGTGGTACATTTACACAATGGAATACTACTCAGTCATTAAAAACAATGACTTCATGAAATTTACAGGCAAATGGACAAAACTTGAAAATATCATCCTGAGTGAGGTAATTCAGTCACAAAAGAACAAACATGGTATATACTCACTGATAAGTGGATATTAGCCCAAAAGTTCAGAACAACCATGATTCAATTCACAGCAACTGTTGGACTGAGTGTGGGGTCCCAGATGGAGGAGTTGGAGAAGGGACTGAAAGAACTGAGGGAGTTTTCAGCCCCATGGAGAGGGAGCAACAGTGTCAACTGGTCAGGTCTCCCGTGCTCCCAGAGACTGAACCACCAACCAAAGAATGCATATGAAGGGGCCCATGGTGCTGGCCACATTAAGTGGCTAAGGAAGGTCTTGTTGACCATCAGTAGGAGGAGAGGCCCTGAGAATGTTAGATGCCCCAGTATAAGAGAATGCCAGGGAGAGAAGATGGGAGTGGGTGGGTTTGTGGCGGAATACTCTCATAGAGGCAGGGGGAGGGGATAGGGGGTTTCCAAAGGGGAGAACTGGAAAGGGGAAAACATTTGAAATATAAATAAAAGTATTAAATAAAAAAAGAAAAAAGAAGAAAAATGTATGGTGCATTTAAAAATAATCAATATTGATACTAAATGATATTTTTCAAGATAAATGAAACAGAAGAAAACTCATAATTTGCTTTTCCATAATTTAACTCATATTAAATTATAGGATAGTTTAATAACAACAGAAAACTTTCTGTCAATGTCTGTCCATCCATCTCTGTCTTCTTCCCTATTTAATTGTCTATCTAATGAACTGCATTTAGCAAGGTGCAATGAGTTTTAATAAGACAAGTTTTATGTACATTGATGTAGAAAAAAATTTTATTCTAGCAACATGGCTATTCTTTCAAGGGATCACATTCAAAGACATGATCTGGCCAGAAAGCAGATATGTCTTGGACTACAGTAGGATACTCTTAGTGTGCTCCTTTAATCAATGTAGGGTAAAGTTAGTTTATAGAAGGAAACAACCATGTTTGAAAGATACTTCTAAGTGAGGGGCAGACAAAGTGATAAATCAGAGAAAGATTTGGCAGAATGAGTCAGAGATAGGATATGTCTAGCTCACATGAAATCAGCACATAAAAGAGAGGCTACTTAAGAGTATTGAGAGAAAAAGGGAGAGAGAGAGAGAGAGAGAGAGAGAGAGAGAGAGAGAGAGAGAGGCAGAAAATATGTCATTTGAGAAACAGACTCAAATCTAGTATGGAGATATATCTAGTGAAAGAAAACCTGGGCAATAGGATACTGGAGAATCAAATGAGAGTTATACAAATGAACTGAGTCAGGCATGAATATCTTGGTTTCGATTAGTAGCTTTGAGACATGGACTAAAACATGAATATGATAATGAAGGGGAGTTATCCAGCAACTATTTCACAAAACATAATCCCAATAAAAGGTAAAGAAATAACTCTGGAAGGATGTAAGATTGGAGAAAATCTGAGGCTGAAGATGTTTGCTGAAAGATAGTAGGGTGGATGCTGAGACCAAGTATTCTAGGAGGAGACTTTCTGCTGAACAAAGCTATGATGTCCTCACATTGAGAACATCTTACACTCACACAGCAAACAAATGAACTTTCAAAATATAAACACAAATTATAAACTTAATGGCTGCTTTTACAGATAGAAAGTAAGCTACTTGTCAGACAAGTCCATGTGTAGAAGAACGAAGATACGTCAACAGAAATAGTATGTGTTAGGAATAAAACGGATACTCTCTGGTGAGGAACCCATGAACCCCCTAAAACCCCTTGTCTGCAGTTTGAGGCAATAGAATTCTTACAAGAAATCTATGCATTACCATTTTTTGACTGAAGGACTTGCCTGGCTATAACTGGCTAATGAGTCCCTAGTTATTCCTAGTAAATTGTGTTGCAAATCAAAATATCTGATTTATAAACTGGAGGTGAAAGAATAAAGAATAAAACTACTTACCAACTGGAAGGTACCCGATAATTCCATAACTGATAAAACTTAGCAAATAAATGGTTGAGTTAAATATTCCTTTTACTTTATATAACAGTTGAAGTACATATTTATGTCTATACTTCACAAAACCAAATATATAATTTGAGTGTATTTTCTTTCTTTCCTTACATTTTTAAATTTGAAGGTTTTATTGAACATTTTCTAGGTATGTTACATCGAATCCTGACAAAACAAGCTTTACAACCCCTTTCAACTTACATATTCATTTAAATAGCATTGTTCAAAGTAAGGAAATAAAGCCTCATTTATGATCTTATTTAACCATTGAGAAAAAAATAAATTGGAAATATGCTAAAATTAATATTTTACTTAAATAACCATAGCAAAAATGTTAAGCAAAAAAGTTAAATTGTCTATTTCCTCTTCTCGATGAGATTCAAGTATTTTCCCCTTGGGTCCTACATGCTACTTAGATTCTTTGGGTCTGTGGTTTATAGCACAGGTATCCTGTAGTTTATGACTAAAAGTCACTTACAAGTGAATACCTACCATGTTTGTCTTTCTGGGTTTGGGTTACATCACTCAGGATTACCTTTTCTAGTTCTATCTATTTGCCAGAAAATTTCATGATGTCATTGATTTTAATAGCTGAGTACTATTCCATTGTGTAAATGAACCATATTTTCATATAACCAGAATTAAAATCATGGTTAAAATGAATAAGGTAAAACTTTTTTATTGGTTATTTTATTTCTTTACATTTCAAATGTTATCCCCCTCCCAGTTTCCCCTCCACAATCCCCCTATCCCATCCCCCCTTCCTACTGCTTCTATGAAGGTGCTTCTCCACCCACCCACCTACCCACTCCCACCTCATCGCCCTAGCATTCACCATATGATGGACCATCAAGCCTTCATGGGACCAAGGGCCTCCCTCCCATTCATCCAAGATAAGGCCATCCTCTGCTACATATCTAGCTAATTAACATTATTATAAAACATGTTGAGTGAAATATATATATATTTCACTCAAAAAATATATATAAATGTTTATATATATATATATATATATATATATATATATATATATTAACAACAGTTGTCATAACCTTGGGATATATAAATGTCGTTGACAGTGATTTATAATATGATAAACACATGACATAGTGAAAATATTATTGTGGGAAAATGACTAATTCAAAAGTATTCTGAACATTTTTATAGCACTGGACACAGAACCCAGGACCATGTCCTTGTTAGGCAAGCGCCTTAACACCATGCTACCCTATCTATTAAAGCCCTGCAGATGACTGTGTTCTTTAACAATGTACTTACTGATAGAGATATGTTATTTAAGTATTTGCTATATTATTAAAAGCTCACTTCACAATATAAGCTTGTTCTACACATTGTATATACACCAATGTGTGGATTTCATATGAGAAACTTGATCTAGTTGAGAGGCTTCAAACAGCTTATGTTTCTCCAATGTTGAGCAATTGTTTTGTTCATAATAAATACATTGTAACACTCTATTTCCAGTTGGGCAAAAAAAGAAGAGAGAATTTAATGAATGCCTTTTCCACTTTTGGTTCCATTGTAACAAGTACTACTAAACAGCAATTTCTCAGTTCCTCTGTCGAAACTGTTTTCAATTAAAAATATACAAAAGAAGGCATAACCATAGAGATAATATTGAATAGTGCTTTCTGATAATTAGCAGTATATTCATTCCAAAATTTCAGAGGTACTTCCATATAATTATTCTTCTGAATAAAATAATTGGACAGAATTTATTTACCACTTTTTAGTATAACTCTGGGCCAATCATTAGGGGGAAATAGGGAGACAACCTTAAAACCCTAAAACTTGAGTTCAGCTTGGATTTAAATGATACATAAGGAAAAAACAGTTCACTATTAAAGGACCTGTGCTTACATTTCTTTTAGAGATAGGAACTCATGCACTTTATTATATAATGGTAATAATATTGCCTTCCCGTTAACCATGAAGTAATTTACATTTCATTCCACAATTGAGCAAACAGAAGCTACCAGAGGCACTTCTTTCTTTTATCTATTATAATATTTTTTCCATAATTTAATAAGAAACATTTCTAAAGCAACATTTTTATCCTTTCATGTTAAATTAATTTACAATGCTACAAGCTATAATAAAATGAGAGAAACCACAAGCAGAAGGCAAAAGTTAATGAAGACAGATATTTTCAAAGTTCCAAGGACTGAAAACAAAAGCTCAAATCACAAGATTATTTTCTTTCTTATGTTTCTTGTTTAGTTCAATTTGTCAGATTATTCTCAATTATTGTATACTTACAACTAATATAATTCAATGCTGATGAATTAGAAAATATGTATTACTGAATGAAAATATACATATTCTCCAACTTACACAAAAATGTCTATGTAATTTAACTTTTACTTTTATTATTAAAATGAAAAAATTTGCAGAGCATATCATGGACATTCACATTTGATAGAAGCTACTTCAGTTTATCTTAAGAAAATTTGATTCAGATGATGAAAATGGAATAAAAATTAAAAATTTCTAGGATATGTTATCTTTATCTGAACTTCAGTTTCTTCAATATAATAGATAGAATGTAACAGAATCAAAAAGACAGGCATGTTTCCCAGAGAAATCTCTAAGAATTCTGAGGTCACTGAAAAGCTAGCTCCATACACCTAAATGCCATATTATGTATAGTAAAGTATAGACCATATACAATGCCAGATATAATATCATATCTGTCATATAAACATTAGATGTCAGCACAATTCCTTACGTTTCAAACTTGAAATATTGCTATTTTGCTGAGAAATAAGCACATTCTCTTTCATACAGCTTATTTCCTTACATAAAACAGCCTACAAACTTACTCATCAAAGTATGCTCAACAGACTGTTAAGTTTATTTCAGAATTTTCAGGAACATGAGATCAGACTGTCTAGATATGGGACCATCCACAAGACCTGCAGGTAGTTCTTACGGGTTAAGCAACGTCATGGAACTGAGAGACAAACATGGATGCTGTTCTTAATCTCAACACTGTTCCTTGGAGAAAATAGATAGAAAAGGCAATAAAAGGAACATCTAGCTGTCATGGTTATAGATGAGCATTAGGGCACTCACTTTGCATGTGGGAAACTCAAGATATGAGCCACAGCAGAGTGGAATTGTTTAACTAAGTAGTACCCATAGATTATCCATTCAAGAAATTTCTGTGAAAGAAATAATCAGGTGTTGTGAAAAAATACTGTGAATGATATTGAAAAGTAGCAGAGGTTCAGAAGGACAAGTTTAATGTTTCTTTTAATTAGAGAGTTATATTAATAGCATATGTTAAATTTTAATTAATTCCTAAATCAAAAAATGCTACCACCAACAAGCTAGTTGACTAGCTTGTTTTCACTGAGCTAGTCAACTAGAGAACCAAGCATATGCCACAGAGGACTTTACACTATGTTAAAAGACAAGTCTCTCTCTCTCTCTCTCTCTCTCTCTCTCTCTCTCTCTCTCTCTCTCCCCATAGCCATAACTGTCCTGTTAGGCCAGGTCACCTCTATTCCTGAATGTTGGGTATGTGGGTATGTGCCAGCATTCTTGCCTGGGATTTTCTGGTTGCCTGACTTCTGAGTTTTCTAATTCAACTGTGCAGAATGAAGTATGAGAGAAAGAGACCAGTGTTGTCTCAATTTAATGAAGAATATTTTATGCAAAAGTAATTGCAGATGGGCTTTGAAGGAGAACAAAATATGTGAAGATGGACATGAGATAAATAAACAGTATAGTTTAAGAACATCCTTACAAGTAGGACTAACATCACCTCCATATTTTATTTCTGATAAGTGATACTGCCATGAAAGCTGATTTGTGAATATATATTGGAAGGATGTAGGTTTGGTCCAAGATATGGTACATTATCTTTCTGGGTTTCTTTCTTCCTAGTATACTGAAAAACTTGTTTATTTTTTAACGTTCCTGCTAGTGACCAAGAGAGACTCCAATAAGAGAGAAAATAAAATAGTCTAAGAAGAAACAGGTTGGTATTTACATAATGACATACAATTAATTATACAAATTAGTTGCATCATAAAATAAATTAGTAAAATGAATGTGGAGACACTAAGCTGCTCCAATGTATATATGTGCCCTTTTAGGTTAAATTCCTATGGAGAAACAACTCAGCAGATTTCAATTGTTTCCTTTGAAGAGCACAATGCCTTACTGAATAGCAATCACACAAACACATAGATGAACAGGAAATAATGCTAACTGAATGATTAATGATCTTAATGACAACGGAATAAAACAAATATAGTGGAATAAGGAAAATGCCTTGTGTCATGGTCATTGCACCACAATTTTATTAAGCAAAATGCTTTACAAAAACTAAGAGAGTCTTATAAAGATGATCAGGAGTAGTAGTGAGAAATGTAGCTAAGAAGTATCTACCAGTGGTTGAAATTGAAGAAAACTCTCACCATTGAGAGACACATGAAACAGTAATAGAAGTCAACTGTCAATGAAGCTTTTTTTGTAACAAACATTTATAAGGTTTAGCATGAAGAGATGGTAAAACCAAAATCATTCAAAGAAAAAATATCTGATTTGTACTGCTCCAGTTCATGTAGGCTTTCAATGTGTTAACAAAATACAAAATTAAAGTGCTCTTTGAAAGAAGAAATTTACTGAATGTATTCAAAGGTTTTCTTTAGTTATAAAATCCTGAACACTAAATATACTCCAGAGGTGATTAAGAAGTGTTAGTGGTAAACATAGATTTTAGGCATGCTGCAATTATCATTTTCTCCTTCTTTTAATCATTAAAAGTTCCATTTAAAGTCTTAAATTTGCCAGACTAATCCAAATTTACTGGTGAGAGGCATTCTTGAATTCCCTTTAATCTATTTAGTTACTGAAAATGTTTAATACTTTCTTATCAAGAGACTGAGAGTCTCAAAGGCATAATGTTCTTCCAAAATTGGTTAACTTCAGGTTATTCAATTGGAGATCTGAAGAATTACAAGTTCCTTCTCTTTTCCTTAGAATCATGGCATCTGGGTTTGTATCATATATGAGAAAGTCAATAAATACCTTGAAGGACTGGATATTTCTAGAGAAGGCAACAAAAGGAATTATTTAGGAAGAAGATATTTCAGTTTATAAGGAAAGTTTATTTCTTCCTAATGATAGGAAAGCTAGAACTAAAAGGACAACAGCAAAGTCTCTAGTTTTAGGCTCCTGGCACCATGATTTCCAGGGTTCCTCTCTGCTCTCAAGGCTCTTTCAATTTCCTGACACTTCTCTTAAAACTTAGGTCACCTGGCCTGATAGCAACCTGCTATTCACAAATGTCATCTGCATAGAACTGACAGTCAAACTTACATTTGAAGTTATCCCAGGTCTTGCATTACATATTCTCCCTTAATACAGTATTTTGGTGATCCGAAGAGACACGGATGCCAGAGTTCTGGAGAACTCTGGGATTTTAATGATTCTTGGCAAGAAATTGTGTGTTGATCTAGGAGATGGCTTATTCAATGATGGTTAAAGAAGGTCTAGGCAGAGGACAGTTTAGAACATACACTTCCACATTCTTGGATATCAGTGGGGTACATAAACTTTTTGGTTAAGTATGTTTTTGGTTTTTCTTTTATTTAGGCAATGTTATGTTTATAACTTCAAAAACATCAAATAACATGCTTATCTTTGCCTATGTATGGAGATATTGAAGTTAATAAAAGCCTACCTAATGAAAGACACTGTAGTATAGAAAAATGTTAGCCTAATTTTAATGTGATGTCTATTATTTTTAATGAAATATCATCACAGTTGGGCAGTAAATAAGATCTTGGAATAGCTCAAGGATTCCTGGTATCAGTTACTATATCAATGCTATGATAATAGAGGTGTGAGTGTTCAGGATAAACTAAAAATATTGTAACCTGTGTTTGTCCTGGTAGCAAACAATTGAAATGCCTTATCCTGAGTAAAGGATGGAGATGACTACATTATGTCAGCTGTGCATTAATTATGCTACACAGTTTCAATGTATGTACAATATAGTACAATGGCTCATAAGTAACCATATTGGGCTCTTAAGTTTAACCACTGATTATATAACTGGCTGTCCATAGACATGCCACAATATTCTAATAAAAGTGTCTATTTAAGATCACTATAAATATTTCCAATTTGGAATTAGTTAAAAAGAGGCTAGCCTTATAAAGGGTCGGAAAGCACAATCATTTTCTGAATTACAGAAATAAAGATAGCCTTGCACCAACTCTTATGCTTTCATGGAAAATATCAAGACAAAGAGTAAGTATGGCACAAAATGAATAAATGGCATCATAGCAAAAAAATTAAGTTGTATTTAAATAAATTAGGATAAATTTTGCTCTTTAAATAATTAAGAAATGATACCTGAGCTAAAATGTAGTCTAGGGACTAATTAATCTGTAATATTAACTGTCTTACTATTGAGGTGGGCAATGTAAAACAATATCCTATGATACTACCTGATGGGTTGATTTCTTACAAAATTCTTAAAACAATCTGTCAGGGTCACTTATGAGGGAATGTACTGCACTGCTGTATAGAACTTATTCTGACTTTGGTCACTTTATAAGCTTTTTAACTTTAGTGTTCCTTCTAGTGGATTTCTTTTACAACAATGTCCTGCCAAGCAGTTAATAGTTCTTCATTGAGAAGGACTTCATTCCTTGACCTTCACACTCATGACCCAAAATATAATGTGCTTCCACAATCTGTTTCATTTCTAGATAACACCATTTGTGTGAAGTACGGGAAAAGGTGTTGTTTACTTGTTTGTGTTTTGTTGGCGCTTGTTCTCCAGCTTTCTCTGAGGTTCTTTTGAAGCCTTTTATACTTGCTCCAGTTGAAATAGTTTTCATTACACAGTTTTGCCAGTCATAAACAATGGGGGTATTTGCATTTTCTCAACCATATGACATAAACATGTTGTAAAAAGTACTACTATAAGGCTCTTAGGGTTTGTGGGTTTCTTGCAAATTTAGGTCAAAAGTCAGCATTATTAGTCACATAGAGTGTTTTGTGGATAGGTTTCCAAGCAGATGATAAGTTTAGAATCCCTAATTGAAAATTCACACATAAACATTTGCATTCTTATATTGAATAAAATGGACTGTCTTATTACCTACATTATTGGTTGTTACATATTTCACATGCAGCATCTCTAAGAAGGAAACCATTCATTTAATTTTATGGATGCTTCTAGTCTACAATGTAATCTAAGGGTTTAGGGTAGACAATGAAACAATAATCAGAGTGATCTTCACAATAGCTACATAATAGTTACTTTGTAGTTAGCATTCTATTAATAAATAATTCACTAAAATTATCTCCAATAGAGTAGAACACAGATTAAATTTCTGATCTTGATTATTTCAATCCCCTGATAATACTACACATTTATATGTCTGACTTGGCTTGATACAGGTGGAAAGTGTTCCTTTATCCTTGGATTTGGGTTTGACAAGCATTGTCTGTAATATATAAACAAATAAGATAAAAGCAGAGAGCTTAAATGTGTTTCTTTGTTTGCCACAAGAATATCACACTGGGAATAGCTGATATTCCTGCTTGCATGACTTTTAATAAATTTGTAATGTAGAACCAAGCTGAATCTGCATGTAGACAGTCTGTACAACCAGAACACACTGAGATAAAACTGGATAAACACTTTGAAGGCCCATACCCACAAAAAACTCATAAATTGTTTTTCTATTACAGCTTTAAAATTAATTTTGATTGTTCATTATGCACACAAATCAAGGGATACATAATATAAACTTAATTGTGTTTCTGAAGCAATGCTACACAGAAAACTCTTCAGACTTTATACCAATCAAATTGAAGAAAATATTCTTATAACAAAGCTCATATTTATGCCAGGTATCAGGATCAGGTCATAATGAGTGACTTGGGACAAAAGTTAGAAATAACAAGCAAAAAAAAAAAAAAAACCAAAAAAAAATCCAAAACTACTAGTCAAATTTCATTCATTAGGTGATAGTTTCACAAGTTTCATGCAAACTCAAGCATACAATCTTTGAAAATGTCCCACTGTGATATGGTAATGACCTAAATCACTGGTTTTTGGAATAGTTTCAAAATTCTCTGTTCAAGTTTAAAACAAAATTGGATCCTCAAATAGATCTTGCTCAGAAACAGAATGAGCCCTCTGTATAGAAGGAAGAAAGTGATGAGAAAGCTCAAAGCATTTCTTCTACTTCTGCCTTTGTAGGGTGGCAGTGAAATGGGTGTTTTCTTGTTTTCGGTCATGTCTAAAGAGTCCTTCTTATGCTTATTGCTACATGTTTGAAATTCTTCTTTCATTCTCACCAACTGAGAGCTATTTTGAGAAGAGATAAAATTTTGCTGGCAGAATTCCTAGTTCATGGTTTAGTCAAATGCTTCCTTTGTGTCTTAGGTAGTCTGAATATGAACGACAGCTTTTCTAAGCTGGGAAATCTGGAGAAAGTATTGGAGACTGAGTGAGGAAGCAATGAAGGGATTTCTTATTATCAAACTAATTGAAAGCTAGCATTTACTTCTCTTGCATTGAAGGTTGATAAAATTGGAATACTTTAAAGTATGCTTCTATTACTTTATTTTTCTTACCTGATAACTAGGTTCAATGATTCCAATGTTTTGTTTTCAGCCCTTGGAGTCTATAATCCATCAGTACCGTTGTTCCAAGATTCAAGAGAACACATCTAATTATTTTTAAAAGACCCCTTTTTACCAATAAGTCATTAGTTATGATGCATATTCTTCCTTCTTTTGCAGAAACAACGGTAACTCAATCGCTGGGTGCAACAACTAAAACCTAATCTTGTAAGCCATATTAAATCTAATTTTTCTTGTGGCAATTTCTAGAGGATTTGCTGTAAGCTGGGAGACTCTAGCAGCTACATCTTGCCCTTACACTGTCCCTGTTCCAAAAGGACCCTTTCTCTTACCTCCTCCTCTTTTCTCCTTTCCAACTTGGAAGTTCCTCCTACTTGCCCAGTGATTGGCTCCTTTATTCATTAGGGTATTGGTTCACAAGAAGTTACCTGAGTTCATGGCTCACTCCTTGTCCACAACCCCTCCCAGGAGAGTGGAATTAGCATCAAAATACAAATAGCACCACACCCATCCACAACACTTACCCTTTTCTCTTCTAATAAAAAACTAATCCTTTCTCTCAAATACAGAGCACAACTATTACCATTTTGTAATTTACAAAGTTCAGGATAGACCTAACACCCAGTCCATCATTTATGTCATAAAGATAGAACATTGTCATTTATCCTAAATTAAAAGACTTATGATTCTACCTTGACTTATGTCCTGGCTTTAGATTGCATGCCATTTGAAAACCATCCTCCCAAATCTTTTCTCTCAAAGTAAATAGCATGGGTTGGCTATGAGATTATAAGTAGTTTTTCAATCTCATCAGAAATCCAAGAATGACCAACATAGGAAGATATAGGAAGCCTACCAAAGCTTCCAGAACTGAGATAAATTGTAGAGGCAGCTGCCTACCTATATAGCCCCAGTAAGTTAGGAAGTTGGAGCAAATGATGCATATTCTATATAACCCTCTGACCAAACTTTTGCTGGGTGAAATTTTCCTTGAAGTATCGAATAAATGTATGAATTCTAGGTATTACTTGGAGATTAGAACATAGATCTGGCTTCATTCATCTTTATAAGTTTAAAGACTTAAATAATTCATTACTCAGAGCTTTTAATAGTTATAAATAATGCAATTTAAAAGATCTTATCAGGGAGAAAAAAATGAGTTTAAAGATCAAGGCCCCCTAGGCATCATGAAATATGATCCTGTCAACCTCAGGTAGATACAGGTAGTACTAATACATTGCCATTAATAAAAGTTGCATTTTAGTGGGTTTCCAGCATGTTGTTCCTAAGGAAATTATTTATGTGAGATTAAGACTATCGTTTATAGTAGCCTTAGTAAATTGGGTATACATTGAAGTTAAGGATAGTTAAGTGACAAAGATCAATAATGATACTATGCTTGGAGGATATTCAAGAAATTTTGTTGAGAACTGAGAAGTTCAAATGTAGACAACCCCTAAACAAAGAACTGGTTGGACTGTCCCTCTTAGCCCAGGGCCTGCGTTGTCAATGTAAAGGTATGGGCATTTTCTAAGTCAGCTCAGCAGCTTGTAGCCATGAAAAAGGGTTGCCTGACTGAATTTTGATTCTCTAGCCATAGTCTGATGGTCTCACACTCTTAGTAAACACTGGACTCTGGAAAAAATACCAAGGTTTTCATAAAATTTACCACTAATTTGATATTTTAAGCAAGATCAATTTATTGTATGAATTTGAAGATATGAGTAGATGATATTTTGTGAGATTAAAGCTGTATTTATATATGGTTGAAGCAGTGGTCTGCTAGAGCAATCAAATAAACACAGAAAATGCTCCCCCATATATACACATCTGCTAAACTTTTAATAAATGTCATTTACCAAATAAATTTTCTGCTAATTGAATCCATTTAAACATGTGAAGTGAATTTATCACTTGATATCTTAGAACAAGCAATGGGTTCAGTAGCACAGGTACAGGTAATTTAGGAATCCTAATACTAAGTTACAAACTGATTGACATATTTAGGTTCCTTACAAAAATTATAAGCTGAAAACAGTACTGAAAAGAGATTAAATATTCCACTAAGTTATATGCAAAAGTAAAGTCTGGTGTTGAGAGTGATTTTATAAACATGAAACTTCAGCAAACTTTCAAGTCATATGCATTTTAAAAAGCAAAATGTGGACATTAATTCATGTCAAAGGACCTGGAAATTACAGTATTTATGAAATATCAATAATTTTATAAATTATAGATGTCAATAAACTACTTTGCCAGTTGAGGATCTGTAAAACAAGAAAAAATATACAATGCAAAACAATTACTGATTAATTAGTTAGCTAAAAGAGCTTCTCTTATTGATATAAAATCATACAATAATTCAAATAGATTTATTTTTGAAAATTAGGGAATTTAGGATATATATACATATATGTATATATGTGTGTGTGTATATATATATATATATATATATATATATATATATATATATATATATATATACACATACATAAAATCTGACCTATGGTGAATATATTTTCCTTCACAGGATCACTGCACTAAAACTTAGAGCTTCCATCATTTCTTAATAGTTAATGATTAGTTAATTTATATTTTAAATGTTTCTCAGCAAATAATAAGTTTATATAAGCCAGAACTAATCAATGAAACAGAAACACCTTTGACACATTTGTATCAGTCATGTGTTTTAAAGTTGTTCTTGGGCAAGTGAGTTGGCTCAGCAGATAAAGGTGCTTGCCATAAAGCCTGCCACAGTGAATTTAACCATGGAGAGAGTCACTGCTAGGTGATCTCTGCCCTCCACATGCACACTATAGCACATGCACCTTCCAGACAGGCACACAAAATAAATAGATAAGTAATGTGATGGAAACTGTTCTTTTCTTAGGGAAAAATTCAGTTTTTCCCCTCTTAAAATTAGTCTTTCGGGTCTGTAGTTCTCCTTTTTCACATGGAGAAAAATATTTTGAAAATTCCATTAGACCAGTTTCTGGAAGAGAGCATTCATAAATGAATTCTGATCAACAGATTGCATACATCTCCCAATCAGCTGTGCAGATTGAGCATTTTCAGGGCTCCAGTCATTTTATCAAGATGATTGAGTCTCCTTGCTACTTTTACTATTTATATATTTACAGTATTTACAGATTTCATTTTCTTCCCACTACTTCTTTTCTATAGGAACAAAATTCATGATTTGGAACAGGAGGGGGTACTCAAGACTTCTCATGTAAACCCTTTCCTTTTAGCTAAGACATTACTTAACTAATCCAGATAACCAAAATAGATAATGTAGTATAACATGCAAATTCACATGAACTTTCCTTTGTTCTCTCTAGTGCCTTCTCTAGAATATTAAAGTGTATTTACTCTTTAGACAATATAGTAGATCAAAAGAATATTGATATGAAACACAGAGCTGTAACTTTGACTACAGTAGTAATAAAAATAAGGGCTGAGCTTTTTCAAACATGCTTATTGTTATTTATCTTTCCTTTTCCCTTACCATGGTATTGTATTCCCTCCCCATTCCCAGTTAGAATGCTCCCAAGACATTAGCATATAAGCTTAGTTACAAAACAGTTTAAATGGAATTATGCTGTAGATTAACAAAATCTCTAGTGCCAGGCATGAGAAACTTTTCTTCAAGTTGTTGGTCAGTGGAGTTCCAAGAGATGCCACAAACATTGCCCTTGATTGCTACCCAGTACTTGAAGTAAGTCCCTACTGCTGAAAACAGCATATGCTTTAGACAGAGGACTTGAGAAACGTAAGCTTGACATGACATGGAAGCCTCTTTAATGAAGACTAGATTTCATAATATCTGAAAGTACTATTCAAACTGCCAAAGGAGAAAATCAATCAATCATCTTACTTGGATGTAAAACCTACAAACTATAACAGAACATCATGGCAAGATATTTGCAAGGCTGCATTAGTAGTCAGTATTATCTTGGGAGTACCAACAGCCATCTAATAGGACTAAAGATCCACTCAGTAGGAAGGAATTTATGCCAGTTACTGTAAATCTAGCAACTTTCTGTGGCTGACAAGGCCATGGAATCTAGAGAGCCTACTACTGCTATTTTCCTAAGTCAGTATAATTTCTGACTATGTTCTATGTACTTATATCCACGGAAATATGTCGCTTAGTCTCATATATATATACACACACACACACACACACACACACATACATACATATGGGCATACATGCAATAACATTGATAAAATAGGTCATGAATGAGAGCAAGGAGAGTTATTTGGGAGGTTTGGGAAGAAGGAAAGGGAAAGATGAAATGTTTTATTTATATTGTTAACTCAGAAATAAAACAGTAAAAGAAATAAAGCATAGTACTCAATTCTCAGCAAAGATGTTTATTCTCTCAGCAAATGGAGACCATTACAGAAAGAAACTAGAGAAAATACTGAGAAAAGTGGACTGGCTGTTCAGCCCAAATGATATATCTACAACACAATCCTTAAACTTAAAGCTCAGGAAACACCATGGACAAGAGAATGGAAAGATTGCAAAAGCCTTAGAACCAGGATACCTCTTACTACGTAGTGTTTTTTATTAAAAACATTGAACTTCATACATGAAAGTTAACTGCTAACATGAATAGGAGAAATTTCACAGGGTTTCACCACTAGACGAGGAGCTGAAGGAAATCAATAAGAATTAGTTTTCTCCAGGGACTAGTCTCCTGAGAGTTTACCCGAATCCAAGTGGTCATCCCCAAACATATATACCTATGAGCAACACTAAAGAGACTCTCTCTCTCTCTCCCTCTCTCTCTGTATGTGTGTGTGCGCTAGCACGTGCGCATGTGCACATGGGTGTATGTGTCTGTGAGTATATAACAAAAATCCAGAGGTGGTCAGCAATTTTTAAGGGCATGGGAGTAGGAATAGGGGAATTGGAAGGGGAGAGAGAGTACTGGTAATGATGTAAATGCAGCATTAACTTATGAAATTCTCAAAACAAAAATTAAACTAGGAAAAGAAAATGTCAGAGCTATAGCTGCTACAGATATTGGAAAAAGCTTCTCTATTGAAATAATAAACAGTGCAGATGATCAATCTTTTGTCATTTTGTTCAATTATATTTGTGATATTTTAAAATGCTTTTTATCCTCTTTTGCAATTAGTAAAAATTATAATTGGACTTAATTCACCTGGTAACGGTTTATGTCATTAATTAACCTTAAGGCTATATTAACAAGAACCATTACAAATGTGTCTGAATTAATGAGATATTGTATTTTGGAACCAAATTTGATTTGACCAATGTGACAGAGCAAATCAATGCTATTCTCTTGTATCATTTCCATAAATTCAGAGATAAAATACTCCTTTCAAAACTGAAGATAGCTAAAATTAGATGAAGTAAAAATATATAAAAAATATTGTTTACAAGGTAAATGTACTTTATTGCCTGTTTGTCTTCAGCCAACATCTATTTTTACATAGGCAGTATGACTTATATTCAGAAACCAAAGAGGAGAAAATACTGAATAATCCAGTTATTCAAAAGGCATGTGAAACATATTGTCTTAATCTATTCACAGTATTTTTTTCATCACAATATCACTTTGTAACTATTTAAGTGTCTGGATCTAAGCATTTAATTTTAGTTATTTTGTCAAAAATAGTTACAACCAATACATGCCAATTCAAATATCATTTCTAATATTATATTACATAATGAAAAGGAATCTCTATGAAGACAAATTACAAGGGCAATTAATGAGATTCCATAGCATCATGAAGGTTAAGCCATGTGTCAGTATGCACTAATTTTATATTGTTCACAAAGACCAAGTACCAGTCAGATGCTCCTGACAATGTATGAAGCATTAAAATGAGGCACGTTCTCCTGCATTATTGTGATATAAGCAGTGAATAGCTGAGATTCTTTTTCCTATCACTTAGTCCAGAAATGTGTGTAAACATATGTATCAATTCAAGTTTGACAGTAAGTAATGTGCTATAATGATTTAACAGAAATTATCGTGCATTCAAACATACAAACAAAATGCAGTATCACTGAAGGGACATCTGATTAGTTTTAAATATATACATGATCATTAACAACTAAAATAAAACATAAGCTTCAGATTTTTAAGACAAAGACAGTTGATAATTTATTTTCTGCTTCAAGTCATTGTTCTCAACACGATGAGGAATGAAGTTGGATGATTTCAGACATTATTCCTAAGTGTGCACATCTACTGTAGCTTTGCACTATATATCTCTCATCCTTTCTCAAAAGCAGCCTCAATAAGTATCTTCCCATACATATGCCAGAAGCCCAAAGAAGAAGAGGACATTCTCTTAAAAGACAGGCTTAAAATTAACAAACTGTCACTTCTAGTTATTTGCATGTTATCAGCTAAAGCAAACCACCAGATCAATGCCCAAGCCCAGGGTTTGGAAAATTCACTCTACTGGTGAGGAAGCAATGTGAAAATTGTGATTGTAGGAATGAGGGAAGAAATAGGGTTATTAACCAAATCTTTCATAACTATGTAGCAGTTTCTCTAAAGCAGATAATATACTATGAAACAGGATAAAGAAATGTCTGTACTTGTTTATTTATTGGCATAATCTTTACTCACGCTTGGTGAAGGCTTTGTATTACTTGGTGATTAGCCTGCTATTAAATTTAAGAAATGATCTACTCCCCTCCCCACCCTACATACCTGTACAAGCAATTAAAGCACATATTTACTGGAGAAAGTCTTTTAATTACAGATGGACTAAGTAGAGGGACAAGAGAATGCTCCTTCTTGGATTCAAGTGTCAAGTTAGCCTAAGTTAACATTACTTCTTAAAGATTATAAGGGGTTATATTAAATGGGAGCCAGAATACAACATTGTATTAATGAGGTAAGATACATTTATGTTATTTTCTAGTATCATGTGGTAAGTAAAAATATTATGATAATTATCACGTCTGACGAGGGAATCTGTAGCAAAGGAACTTCTCAGTTGGATACACTGTAACTACTCCCCACTCCGCTCTTCCTCTTCCCATCCTCCACCCTTTTCACTCTTCATTTCCCCTTTCTCTGCTACAGCTTTCTTCCTAGAATTCTTAATTAATTTTTGTTTATCTTATATATATATTTTTGTTTTGGTGATTTTTTACTTTTATGAAGGAGGAGCCAGAGGAAGAGAATGCTGAACTTGAAGACTTCTGAGAATGATTTTCAAACCTGCATCTCTATCAGAGGGCTCATTTTTTTTCCAGGTCCAATATTATTGTAATCATGAGTGCATGCATTGTTGGATTTCCATGTCTATCCTCTCATCTAAGATTATTTTACGTTCTCATAGAATAGTTCAGTTGTTTATGTTTTCATGAGCTGAGATGTTGAAGTAAGTTGTGTCAGACCTTCAGTGTTATATTTTGTGAAGCAGCAGACATTACTTTATCATCCTAGAAAGCCAAATTATTTCTCTTTGCCTTGGTTTATCTGACTCTATTGGATAAGACATTATGTGATTTTTGTTTATTTCTCACATATTCTCTATTTCCCCTTCCTCTCTACATCTGTTTATTTCTTTATAAAGTCAACTAATTATTTTCCATTTTAATAACAAGAAGAATGCATAGTATTTTATGTTAAAAAAAATTTGTGCAAGAAAATTCAAATAACTAAAATGACAATCTCAAACCTGCCTCACAATAAATCTTTGTTTGAATAACCTAAGGATGATCAATGTATTACCTGATATGTAAGAATAAGGAACACTGCGTTGCAGATATAATGTTTCAGGACACAAATATGGTTAGAAATTTATTGGTAATTCACCCACCACCAGTCAAAAGTAGATAACAAATATCTTATGATTTTCCTTCAGGTTAAATTTTACATATAGTCCTTAACAGAAATGATTTTAGTACTACAAATACACATCATTTCTATAATCCAAATAAAAATATGTTTCTCCTTTCTTAACTATAATTTTGAGAAATTGATTATAAACTTGATCTTGTTTAACAAAATGTATTTTTATGAAACAGACACTGTCAAAATCAAAGCCAAAACATAATTATGACAAATTAGTTGGTAGTAGTATTTGCTTAAATTGCAGGATTCAATCTACAAAAGAAGTTTTTCTTTAGAGTACTATAATTTGGTCATGCTAGACTAATGTTCTAATTTAATGTCATGAGCCATTAGATCATAACATTAAATTAATGATCATGTGTCAGATGGAAGCATGGGCAGTTTTATGTAATATGCAAATGGAAAAGGAATGAAAATGGCAATGTAAATCTTCTAGATACCATCTGGCTTAGCTTTCCTTCATGCTTTGCCCCAAACAGTGTTAGGAATAAACAATACTATCCCTGATTGGATAATTTTTGGAGAAGGAGACAGCAAATAAAAAATACTTCAATATAAGCAGAAAAGCTGTTATTTTCTCCATTTAGTTCCCTCTCATAATCTGCTTTATAAGACTCTAAATTTCCCTACCATCAGAGCTAAATGGACACACTCTAGTATCTAGTTCAGTTGTTCTCAGATCTAAGTGGGTAGAAGTAGTTAAAGCCTTGGCAGATTTTCTGGCTCATCTATAGAGAGTTGACATATACTTTTGGCATGCAAGAACCAGAATGGTTAAACAACATAAATTTGGAGACATATTCTTATCGTCTAGCTCTACCATTTTCTTTTCTTGCTCCTTCTCTCTTTCTCTCTCTCATATTCTTTCCTTTCTAAAGCGTTATTTGGCTCCAACTTAAACATATACACATCTGTAAATATGTGCATACATGTGTAAAACATGCAATTTACTACATACACATATGCAAGAAAAATCTTGTGCAACTATGCATGTATAGTATATGTGAGAAAATTACAAATGTTAAAAAGAATCTGATTGGCACATGCTGTGAATAATTGAAGAGGATGTGTATTTTGCACAGCTGCATCTGACTAGTGTACCTACTTTGAAGGTACATACAGAGGTATAATTTCATGCTAAATTCACCTTTATAGTAAAGAATTAATATGGACATGCTTAGAAAGTTTAGAAAATTATAAAAATGAAGAATAAAAATTTAAATTGCCAACAATGCTAAAAACAAACAAACAAAAATACCAGCATTTGCACTGGCAGCTTACTAAAAGTCTCTGACAAAATTAGCTCCCACATTTTCTATAAGATAAATTTGAGAGCTCCTAAACTATTGAATTCCTCAAATCACACAAGGTCAAAGAAAAAAATAAAATGTTTTATATTCTCTGATAATATTATTTCCATAAAATTTCTTTCAAGGATTTGTCTATTAACTCATTTCTTCTTATTTTGCACTGCATTTAAAAATATACATAAAATGTCTGTTACTTCTGCAATTTTTAAATGTACATTTTGATTGTACAAAACATTCCTGGTGTCTTACAAATATCATTAATGAGTGAGTGGCCAACCAATGACTGACCCAGCTTCAGACCCATCTCATGGGCAAACACCAATACCTCACACTATTAATGATACTCTGTTATGCTTGCAGACAGGAGTCCATCATGTTGTCCCTGAGAGGCTCCAACCAGTATCTGACTTAGACAGATACAGACACCCACAGCCAAACAATGGATGGAGATTGGGGACTCTTGGAAGAATAGGAGAAAGAATTGCTGGCCCTGAAGGGGATAAGAACTCCACAGGAAGACCTAGAGAGCCCCTTGGGGCTCACAGAGTCTGAACCACTAACCAAGGAATATACATGGTCTGGACCTAGGCCTCCCAGCACATGTGTAGCAAATGTGCAGCTTGGTCTTCATGTGGATAATGAACAACTGGAGCAAGGGCTATCCCAAATACTGTTGCCTGTCTATGGGATATGTTCTTCTAGCTGGGCTATCTTGTCTGGCCTCAGTGGGAGAGGATGTGCCCAATCTCTCAGAGACTTGAAGTGCCAAGATGTGTGTGGGGATACCCAGGGGGACCCCTACCCTCTCTGAGGATAAGAGGAGGGGAAAAGGGGAAGGATTGTGGGAAGAGGTGACGAGGAGAGGGCAGTGAGCAGGATGTAAAGTGAATAAGTAAAACAATTAAAACAAACAAACAAACAAACATCATTACTACCCATCAGTAGAAATTTTCCATCATCTCCCACTGAAACTCTGGTATTAAGTAAATAAGAAATTCCTATTCTTTGCACACAACACTGAAAGTCATCTTTCAATTTTCTTGAAATATGTACTTGACTATTCTAAGGCCTGCCATAAGTGAAATCATACACTTTAAATTTTGATTTGTTGTGCTAGGCATAATATCCCTAAAATTGGCTGATATTACTTCACTTTTTCAGTTTGTTAAAATATTTTTGATTCTTATTCAGGATGTTGTTCTGTTCATTTAAGAAATTAATTTCTATTATTTGTTCAATTTCAATGAGTTGATGGAAAACTTCAGAAAAAGCATTTGGGTGAACAAGATCGATACAGCCTAGAGACAGGTAGATTTGAAATTCCTTTTCTATATAGATGAAAGTCAATTGAAAAGAAAAAACAACAAACATCAAAGGATATATGTAGAAAGAGAAGGAAGAGAATGGAAAGGGATATATTAAAGAGAAAACTAAGATCTTAGAGCTACCATGTGCTCAGATTAGTGACAAATATCCAAATAAGGTGACTAATGTGCATGCACAAGGCATGTGTATGACTACTCTTGGAAGTGGATCCTGTAGCAATAGCTAACCTGCTCCAGACTGTTTAAAGAGGAAAATGCATGCAAGACATTCTGGCCTTTACTCAAAGTATAGATCAGATCAGAAAGTGAAATAAGTGACTAAAAATGTAGTAAACCATGAAATTTCATGGAGGATTATATAGCATAAGCTAACTAGAATCCCATGTTTGATTGGGGCATAATAGAATATATCTCATTCTCTGGGTAATTAACAATAATGTACTTATTTTCATTACTTTCTCTTTCTTCATACCTAGGTCTAACCTTCCCTCTTCTGCCAATTCCCACCACTCTCAGTTCCTCCTCAGGGGCATTTTCTTTCTTACAAACTGTTGATTCTCTTTATTCTGTTGCAGAAAATTCCACTTGTCAATAATAGTTCACCCGAAAGGACACATTCAAGAATTCAGTCAATAAAAATATTCTTCTATTAGATACATACGTTGTAAGAATACATCTGTTTCTTTTGTCATGGAAGGCAAATACATTTGCAATTACCTAATCAAGTGTTACATTCCAGTAATTACACATTCCCTATCCCCAAAGAGAATATTGGTTCTTTCCCATGGTAGGTCAAAATGCTATCTGAACTCATTTCCATTTTTCAAGTACAGTGTATAACAGCTTTACCACCATTCATAAAACTATTGTAAAACTAAAAATAGGATTTATGGAGTTAAAAAACTGAGAGGATGTCTTATCAAGTATTTCATAAGTATCCAACTCTCATTCTATCTGGGGTCACAGCATTTAATTGAATCCAGTATTGAAATGTTGAAGTGGGAGCAAAGTATTGGGGTAGAAAATGGCTGGCACAAAGGAGCCAAAAATTGTTGCATTCTGCAGAGAATAATTATTTCTCCAAGTTCTAGAGGAAAAAAAATATATATGGTGAGAGGTGACAAAACATAACACAGGAAAAGAGAAAATCTTTTGAGACTACAAAGATGATATGTGTAATGACTCCGGATGTTGTAAGCTGTAATTGTAATACTAAAAAGTCAACATACTAACAGACCCTTGAAGGACAACCACAGATGTGGAAGCAAATGGAAAACATCTGCTGTTTTTTCACTGTCAGGAAATAGAAATTCTTTCACCTATATTAATAGAATCTCCAGTAAGAAATGGTTTATATCTCTCATATTAATATATAACTCTTTTGCAACCAGGCATGATTTCTTATATGGGAAATACCTAACTTATGAATATACCTTTGTTCAAGAACTTTTCTAAAATTTGGTACTGATAAAGAGTCGACTTTATCATCTTGGGGGAGGTTGCAAGGGCACAGGGTATGTATGAAGGGACAGGAAGATGAGTGGGATTGGGATATATGATGTGAAATTCACAGAGAATCAACACAAAGGTAAATAACAAAAGTCAATATTCTGACATTTCATTTTAATGTAATTTAGAAAACAACATAAACTAAAACTGGACCTCCTGCAGAATGAAAATGACATGCTGACAATCTAAACTGAATATGATCAATATTTAACTGATAACTAAATATTTTATTCTAAGAATGAAAAAAGGTAGAAGAGAAATATTAAGAAAGAAATTTTAAAAAATAGTTTTTCAAGTACACTACTGATTAGTCTTTCCTGATTCAACAGGAAACAGAAGGTCTACCATTTGTCATATACCAGTCCTGGTAAATCTACTCCCAACACTGAAAAACTCTTCCAGGAAAAAGGAAAAGATAAGACAGTGACGGGAAATTACTTGAGTTTTTCTGTACTCTAGTCTTTCTTAACCTTTCTAATACATGTTTGGATAAAAACTATGTGAAACTATGTGGGTCTGGGCCAGTTTTAGAGAAAGTGCGTGTTTGTGGAGCTCATTAATTTTCTTCAGTCATTCCCTCTTGGCATTCATTTAAAACTATTTATTTTATTCAATTTTAATTAATTTTTTACACATATTTTGATCATATTCTTTTACCTCCCCCAACTCCTTGAGATCTTCCCCACCTCCCCAGCCACACAAAATCAATTACCTTTCTGTCTTTCAAAAACAACAACAACAAAAAAAATGAAAGAGTCAAAACAAACAATCAAATAAAATACAGTAAGGGAAAACTAAAAAAAAACAAAGGTTTTTTTTTTTCTTACTAAGCTTTCTATAAGACCTTGATGTCATTTCCTTTGTTGTTCAGAATGGGAAAAAATAAGCCACTTTTGACAAAGTAGGTTTCAGGAGTCTCAGATGTCTAGTTGAAAGCAAAAGTTGACAAGTCAGTTACTTCCCCAAAGAAGTCACTTTGCAAAAAAAATCCGTTTTGTACTTTCAATATGATATATTTATTCTCAAAAAATATGTTGTTATGGTTTGTTTTATCCGGAGATTTTAAAGAAGTTTTTGAATAAATATTGACATTTAAGAACTAAAATATACTAAAGATTAACAAATATATTTCCTTATTAAATGAAGTCTCGGTACTCATGAAAGCCATTGCTTTAAGTTTGTATTTGTTCATCCATTTCATGTCCATTCTCATACAAACCAAATGAGAATTATTCCTCAGGGGACACAGAACACAATGAATACTATGGAAATTTATCACCAAATATGTAAATAAAATGTAACTTTACTTGTATATTTAAATATAAGAATAAATGTAATGACATGCTAATTATATTTCTTGGTGCTTACTATATGTCAGGTATTGTTTTATGAATTTCATAGATATGACTTCATATAAGTTTCATAAAATGTGAAGTATACCTGTGGTTATTTTTTATTTATAGCAATATAATCCAAAAGCAATTAAGGAATAAGTTCATGGTCAGCAGGAATCAGAACCATGATTTAAATCTATAGAGCCAAACTTCAAAGTGTTAAATACTGTCTTCTCTAGCTTTTCTAAAAGGAAGCAAAAGAAAAAAATAACCCATTATTTATAATACAGAGAAGTGCCTACAGAAATTAAGAAGGAGATAGGAGACTTTCAGCTCAGGGAGTAAGAATTGATGTAAATAAGTCTTTTTCTTCGCAAATAAGTAGTATTTGGATTAGCTGAAATGAAAAAGGGGATTTGTAGAATGAATCAGTTGTAATCAAGTAATCAGGGCAGCTGTGGTTAACAGCCCTAGGCCTGCACAATGGAGAAGGGACTGAAGGAGCTGAGGGGGTTTGCAGTCCCGTAGTGGGAGCAACAGTGTCAACTGGCCAGAAACCCCTGAGCTCCCAGGGACTGGACCATTGACCAAAGAGTACACATGGAGGGACCTGTGGCTCAGGCCATGTATGAGGCAGAGGATGGCCTTGTTGGACATCAATGGGAGGAGAGGCCCTTAGTCCTTTGAAGGTTTGCTGCCCCAGTGTAGGCGAACTTGAAGGCCGGAGTGGGTGGGTGGGTGAAGGAGCACCCCCATAGAAGCAGAGGGAGGAGGGATGGCATAGGGGGTTTCCAGAAGGGAGACCTGGAAAGGGGATAATACTTGAAATATAAATAAAGAAAATATCCAATAAAAAAAAAAAAAAGACTGGCACTGTCCATAGTTAATCACGGATGGAGGCGGAGCACATGGGTCCTTGCTTGCTAAACTACTGTCTACTGAAAATTTCCTGGAGTAAGGATAGTCTTTGTTTTCAGTTGTGCACCTGCTGGTGAGGCACCAAGTTCTAATTTTTCATTTCAAACCCAATGGTTACATAGCTGGTTCTGGTTATTTAAACTAAGTGTGCCAAAACAAACAAACAAACAAACAAACAAACAATCCTTTTCAGTTTCCCACATGTATGTGGAGAGGGATTTATAGGAAAGTTTGTGTTAGGAAAGGGAGATGGAGATGAGGCATATATTACATACAAGTATAAAACAGTCTAAACACGAATATAATTATTAAAAAATAACTCTAGTGTTGTTTGATGTTCATTTTGTAGGAACTGGCAGTGTATGGAAAGACAAAGGAATGAATAAGTTTAGAACTCAGCTCAGCTTTGAGGCAATCCTGACAGCAAGGTGAAGGAATGTACTTTTTTTTTTTTTTTTTTTTAGTGTTTTAAGAAATCACAAAAAATGTTTTGAAGAGTCATGTGTTTCTTTAATTGACGAATAAATATTTATTAAGACACCCATCACACACAATACAGTTTCTTGACAGTAGGAATACATAAGTAAATGAATTCCGGTGTAATCTCTTCTTGCATAAAATCTACATTCTAGTTAGCATTTAGGTTATGCTTTAGGGAGTTTAAAATGCAGGGTGAATTAGAACAATTGCTTGACTAGTTACCATCTAAATTATGTTTTAGGAAGTTTAAATATGTGTGTTGGATTGGAACAAGCAGTTGACAGAAATGTGTTGAAGCAGATACAAGCAAAGAGTAACACAAATTATAGTAGTAGTAGTAAGTATATTGTACTACATAAACAATCATGTAGGCAAAAATCCTGAGTTCTTATAAGAAAATGTAAAATTGACATAAAAAGAAGATGTATAAATAAATACAAGATCTGAAGTCTCCCAGAAGAGAGGATATAGTGTTGAATAGCAAGAGATAAAAGACATGGCCTGGCTTTCATCTTACTGAGTTTGTACTTTGTGTGAGATATATGAGTTAAGAAACGTTGACATTCAATAAGACATGTAGGATGAATCTTGCAAAGAGAACAAAATACTTGAATCATTGGTTTAATGGAGATGAGCAGGCTATTTGGAAAGAAATATAACAGATAACTGACATTTAGGAAGTATTGGTTGACTATTGAGAGGAGATAATGAGAAGAAGAGAAATCAAGGGAATACATGGAATAGATCGTCAGGAAAACAATGCATAAGGAATGTGTCATTGGGAAGATGGAGAGGGATTTACTACATTCTGCCAGCCCAGTAAGTCAAGAGGAGGAAAACTGTTAAGTGGTCAAGTATAACAGAACAAGCACACACCATTCTAGCAAAAGGAGGCCTTAACAAGAACATTTACATCTGAGCATAATCTGAATTTACAGAGCACATTTCAGCTGAGAAACAGATGCAGAAACTAGAAAGAAAAATGTAAAATAAAACGGATGTCTAGGGAGCCTAATGTTTCTATGAAATGACACATTCCAATGAGGTGAATGATTTGAAATTTCTCTTTTGATATTTAGGGTTTGGCTTGAATTGCTGAGCCAGCTCAAAGTAATATGCAGGGTAACAGCAGTCTTAGAAGGTCAGAAAGTCAAACAGAATTTCAAATACTCATTTTTCCATATATATTTTGTAGTTGGTCAACTCTCCAAATATTTAGCATTTCATAAAAATAAGATTATGGTAATATTCATATGATCAACACATATAGGACTATGCCTGTTGTAGTAAGTATCTAAAGAATAGTAGTTATCATTATCCATTATAATTGTTGGACAAAATATTCTATTTAAATCCCAGAAACACATTTTTCCTGATAGCATTTGAGTTTACATAATTTCTCTCCTAATCTGGAATAGTGAAACACAAATTAGTTAATTTCTAATGATATAACCATAGATAAATGACATACTTTCTCCAATTTTATTCTCTGTAACTAAAAATAGAAATAGTCCTAGTACAGCATCCCATTTTTAGAGAATCAAATTAGAAAATGAAAGTATAATTACGTGGGTGATTTTAAGAAGTAAAAACTGAAGTTATTATTACTTAATGTAACTTTGATTCATTGGTTGTAAAGAGTGCAATTTTAGATTTATAGCTTCAGTTTGACTTTTGTCTAAGGGTAATTAATAATATTAACAAGGGCTTTCAGTTAAGAAAGCTTTTCAAAGTGCTTTTATATTTATTACCTTCTAAGTTTATCACAAAATCTCTGCGAAGTATCAAAAACAATGGTCATTAGAGGCTATCAAAATTGCCTTTGCAGTATGCACAATGTCTTCTTATTGATAGAAGCTTTTCTTTTTCTTTGTACATATAAAATATATAATTTGATGGTTAAAATTGGAAGTTATTCAATGTAGCACTTCTTGTGTACCATTTCATGTTATTTCTAAGTGATATAGCACTATTCAGACACGTTGGTTCTGAAGATTTCAATACTTTCAACTAACATGTTTCAATATGAACAGAATAGTCCAACCTTTATAATGATTTCTTGAAATTCAAATCACGTTAAAGTGAAGTAGTTTCACAAATGATTGTACATATAAAATTATTTTCTATATTTAGTTTTCCTTTTTACAGCAGATAAAACACCAGGATATTTGCCTCCATTATTTTCTTTTTCTAAACATTATACTTTTTGGTATTTCCCTTTCAATTCTCTCTGATATTTACTGAAATTTCAGTTTCTCCTCATGAATGCATAGCAACTATAGATTCCTGCACAAAATTTACACAGGCTTGGGTCTATTAACATTCTATGCTGGATGGGAGAGGAACTCACGGTGCCCCACCCTTCCCAAAGGAAGACAGTCAGGGGTTGCTGTGAGAGGGAGAGTCATTTTCTTCAATGGTGTAGCTATTGGTAAACTGCCCTTACTCTAATAAATAATCTAACACCTATACTCATACTAACTACTCTAATTCAATTCAGTAATTCACAAAAGATATAAAACAAAACAATACATATCAAAAACAAACAACAGCAGCAAAATGCCCAAGACATAAGAAAGACAGCAACGTAGGAAGGAAACATTTCGGAAGAAAAAAAGATTAAGAAAGATTGGGAGAAGGATGAGAAAGGGCAAAGGGTGGTTAAATGACCAAAATATAATATCCATGTATTAAATTGTCAAAGAATAACTAAAAATTCAGGCTACAAAACAACATAGTAAAGTATAGAGTAAGAGTATAAGTCTATGCCTCTAGGCTCTGTACTTGATTAATATAGTCAGGAGCTGGTAATGGATAGTGTGACGGGGGAAGATGACACTTTCCAATGGCAACATAAGACCAAAGGGAGAAAGAGAAATGCCTGTTTGGATGGGCTAAGACACTAATGCTGTAGTTGAAAGTGTGTTTTCAGTTGGCCACAATGCTCAAATACTTTTTTATGATAGGAATTTCTTACCAAGTTGGGTTTTTTTTTTTTTTAAAAAAAAATACACTTTTCAGTTATGACATTAAGAACATTTGACACTGAATTTATCTCAAATAGAACAAAGGAAGGGATTGGGAGATATCAACGCTAGGCTGCAGGAAGATTTTAGTTGATTTCTGGGTGGACTGGGGGGGGTGTTTCAGTAACAATGATGTCAATCTGTATATAAGTAATATCTTTGATTTCTATGGTTTACATGTTGAAGTCGTTCAAACTTTATGCCTTTGACTATGATTTTCTCCACAATTTAGATGAACATTCACAACTGCTTCAAGGAAGGTGATTTTCTCATCTATTATGCACAGGTGCCTCAAAACAAACCACATTTTTGGCATCCATCCCCACAACTGTTTGTTCTCAAGAATTCTGTGAGTCAATGAAAATGCTGACTGCTCATATTACCTCAGATTGTCTCCTCATCTCTGCCTCTTACAGAGTGCAGCAAAATACCCATGCAACTTCTAAACAACATTCTTATAGAGTCCATGTTTCCAATGCCACTCACTGCCTTAACCATTTTATTAAAATTTATAATTAATAATAAATTTCCTGGTTTCAATACTTGCTTAACATCAAGATATGACAGCTCAAAGACTACAGATAAACTCAAACTTTTAAAAAAATAGTGTCAGTGGGTGGAAGTAAAAGTCAGTTTATATTCGCTAAACCTTTTTATCACAGTGTTGCCTCTTTGATGGAAAGTAACATATATCTTATCCTTAATCCTGACCACATCCTGTTAAGTATTATAGTCCCTGTATATGTGTCACAGGGACTTGGTGGTTGGGCAGTACAGTAAGGTAATAAATGTTAGTAACAGAAAAGGACTTGGGACAATAGAGAAAAAATTAAGAATGGTATGGAAAGAACATGCTTTAAAGCAATATATATATATATATATATATATATATATATATATATATATATATCTTTACCACCAAAACCAATTCTCTATTTTATCATAGTGTTTTCATGATTTACTCTTATCTGATATGCCCAATCTCATTTGTTGTAGCAGTAACTTTATCTACTCATAAGGAGTTCCTTCAGAGTCTCAAAATAAGCCACTACTATGCCCTTTTCAAAATTGTGACAAGATCCTGCTATGTCTCCTAGGCTGACCTCAGTATTATCTTTCTGGCTTAGTCTCTCAAATGTAGGAGTTCTCCATAAGTACCAAGTGGGACCTTCTTGAATATTCTTAAACACAACTTTCTCTCAACAGTATTTCTCATCCTTTGTTAGGAGGTAAAAATCATGGCCAGGATATAGTGTGATCAAACTAACTTGAATTTTGTCAAGGTCTAACTTAAGATTCAGCATTTTAAAAATCTCACCCAATACATAATCAAGGTTAAAATATGTTTTTGAATATTTTTCTGGCCTTCAGACAGGTATAGATCTACGATTTTAGCTTTGAACATTTGTGACATAGCTGCTATGTTCTTGGTGTGCTTCATAGCACAAAGTTCCACCTCTCTTCTCTCTATGTATGTTGTCATCACTATACCTAAAGCACCTGATAGATGTTTACTGAAGACTTTCCAATTTAATGTAAATGTGATGATAATATTTAAAGAATTATATTTAAAAGAATTATAGCCAGTTTTTAATTTAATATTGAGGATTTTGTAATTTCTAAAGATTTTAACTTACACATGAGTAGTGTATATATAAATATAAATATAGGAAATCATGAATATCTTTAATTTCCACCTGATTTACATTATTTTGAGAGGGAGTCTATTAAGTATCTGACAATAAGGTATTTAGGTAATTTGATCAGTCTTTACTTTCAGCATAATTTGTTTAAAAAGCTTTGCAATCAAAGCTGTACTGTTTGTCAATCATAGTTGTAGAAAAAATGTGAACCCATGTACCAATTAAAATTCTACTATGGCTTTGTAACCATTTATAAGGTGAAATAAATTTTTATTTATGGAATGCCATAAGCCAATTGAGCTATATAGCACTACAATCACTGTGTAATCATTCATCTAAGATTCAGCCAAAATAAAATCTGGACTCACACGACTTTTACATGGGAGATCTCCACAGAGATAAAGTCAGAAACTATTTAATTCAAATTACCTCCATAGGAGCAAACAAAATTAACATCATTGTGGATAGGCAAGAGGGCCCAGAAAGATAAAAAAAAAAGTAAGTTCAAGATGTAATAAAATCGTTGTTGTTACCTACTGCCTGCACCAAAGTAACAAATTAACACATTGTCACATCAAAATAGTCCAGGAATACTTTAAATTATTATGTTAAACTATCTTCAAGATACCAGTGATGTTCATTTATATATACATATAAAACAAAAAAATAAGGCACAAAAGAATGGATATAAGGCAATGTTGCATAATAATTCAGTAAAATCCCATCAGTTATTAAGAATAAACCTTCGAAACCTCCTGAACTACAGAACATGATTCCATTTAAACAATATTACTCTAGGCTTCTGTTTTTGCTGTTCATGCACACAGAATTAACAATTTTTTTGTTTCCAGGAAAAACAATTGTCTGAAAATTGCACAACCACTAACTATAACAAATTTAGCAATCTCATTCTTATTTTCACAGACCATGTTAGGAAGAAACCTACAAAATGTCAGATTAACATTTCAGAATGTATTTGAAAGTAACGAAGGGAAACTGATTTAGTTAGCAACGCTAAATAAAACAGGCAGTTCTTACAGATGCTTTCCCTGTAAGACATTAAATAAACAGTGAAAAATGGCAACCACTTTAATTTAATAAACCAAATGCTGAACTTATTTCTCTGAGTTAAGTTTCTGCTTGACAAAACCTCTGCTATTTTGGCAAGTATTTTTCTGGTCAAATAGATGTGTACGTTTTTGAAGTTCATGGTATCTAATGAAATCACAAATGAGTCTTTTTACTGCCTCTACCTCTTTTCTTCTTACTCAAATGCTGAACTATATCAAGCTGAATAAAACAACTTTATTTTTATCCCCAGTTTGTTAGTATCAAGTACAAATGCTTAGACTGCTTCAGTGGGATTCACTTGCAGGCCAAAGCAGAAACACTCAACTTACTTGCCATGGTTTCATCAGTTCTCTGACTCCCCTGGAATCTTCTAGGTGTTTCTCTTTACGGGAAGCATCCTGTAGGACATTGGCAGTTGTTTCTGCTTCTGTAATCCAGGAAAGAAACTTCTCCAGGTCCAGAGGGAACTGCTGCAGTAATCTATGAGTTTCTTCCAAAGCAGCCTCTCGCTCACTCACTCTGCAAAGGGACAAAGAGGCAGATGGAATTCACAAGGATCAGAATGGTGTATGAAATGAACTCAATAAAATGAGCAAAGACAGTGTGCTGCTGAAGAACTCCATTTAACCAACAATCAGAATACTAAGCTTTTTTGTTTGATATTCATTTCTATTTAATCTAAAGGCCTCTTCTTGGAGGAAGGCATGCAAGTGGACCCATTGAAATGAAACAACAATGTGCTGGGGATTTGGCTCAATGGTAGAGTGTTTGCCTACTAAACTCACAGCCCTAGTGTCTATCCCTAAATATTCCTGCAAGAAAATGAATAATAATTAAAGATTTGTATAAAAATGAATACACACACATATGAAAGGGAGAGGGTGAGATACATTGTGGGCCTTACAAATTTTGTTCATAATTATTCCAAACTATCTTTCTTTCAACATTAATTTTGTGTTGAAGTTATTCTTCATAGGCAAAACCTTAAATTCCCTTGCTATGCCTATCTTTGATATAACCTTGAGGCAAGAAACAAGAATGAAATAAGCAAAGTAAAAAATCAAGAAAATAGAAATGGAGACTTGGGAGGTAAATACTGGAGGGATGGACAGAAGGTGAAGAGAGAAAAAAAATAAGACTAAAATGAAGAAAGATGCAAAGGTAACATTTCACAGAAACAATTGTGATGTCATCTTGCCAACTACTATGTGGTTAAAAGTACTTCCTTTGGTTCATTTTGCATTACCTAGAGCTGAGGACATTTTCCAAAAAAAAAAAAAAAAAAAATATGCAACAAGTTGAAAATGTAGAAACTTACAAATCAGACAGACAGTGGTTCAGTTTCCAGTATCTTTTGCCTGTTGTGTGACATGACTTGTTACTAACTTCTCTGAATTCTCATTTCCTCTTCCTCAGGAGCTACTATATAATGAACATCAACTTCACATAGTATGACCACTTATCATTCTTAATAAATATGCTAATTCCTTCTGTCTACACCTCATTTTTGATTTCCCATTTTTTTAAAAAAATGGAAGAAATAAAAGTCCCTTATGAGAATTTTAAAAATCATACTTTCCAACTGTATGTATTTCTATATGAAGTATATATATATATATGTATATATACACATGTATACACACACACGCATATATATACATGTAATATATATATATATATATATATATATATATATATATATATATATAATCTAATGTGGATATTTACACAAATGCCCTGAGCAAAGATCTGCATAATAATAGCTCAGGAGGGAAAATTGCCTTAAGCAGTAACAGTTCCATCTAAAAAGATTCAGGTAAATTTTTTCTGCAAAGAGGAAATTAGTACTCTATTTAAATGCCTTATTTGCCTTCCACAACTACACAAACAGTTTCTGGGACTAAACATAAGCTAAAAATGGATTTCAAAAATTTGAACACTCGAATATGATACACATTGCTTGTTAAGATGTGATTGTCAATAATTATGCAAAACTGCAATTTATTTTAGCAGCAACTTTATCATGGGATGTGCAAAGCAGGCAATAAACAACTCCTGCCGAGCTGGCAGCAGCAAACCCCCAGAAGAGCTGTTTATTCATCATGGGTAAGGTTTTTGCTGAGCACACAGTCTTTCACCATGTGGTCTCAGCATTCATAGTGGATAAAAATCTTCTGTCTACATTAACTGGTAGAGGAAAGAGTATGTTTATGAGGCTACCACTATTAGAAAAACATGACCATTGCACTATGCTATTTATCAATTCCTAAATAAATGTTAATACTGTACAGGTAAAAGGTACCATGGGGTTCTGGTTAGGCAAAGTAGTTAAATCTGGGACAGCTGCAGGGCTAAACCAAAGTCCTGATTTTTCTAGTTGTTAGGCAAAATGTCAATCCAAATAGAATCACCCAAATTGCTGTCTGTTTATTGGAATTTCAAAATTCCATGCCATTGTTACAGCCCTGAGAATGTGAATATGAAAGTTGGGTATGTACTATACAGAGAAACTCCTGAGTAGATTCTGACAATTAATGGTACTGACTGGCAAAAGAGACAATTTTACGCAGTTTTTTTACTAAGACTTGAGCTATCTCCAGCCTAAAACGCACGATAGAAATAAGCTACCCCATTCTAGAAGATAAATGCTGGGTTAGACATTGACTTATTTTTGAATATAGTCCAATGTCAGATACAATAAAAGGACATTATAAAACTCTCTCATGGCAGAATAAAGTTTAGGAGATTAGACAGTACATTGTATTCTTGTTGTCATCTTCATGCTGGGGGCATTTGATCCATCTGCATTCCTCCTCTCTTAAATGACAAATAGCACTCACGTTCTGTCTCCACAGAAAGTGATCAGTCCAATACTTTCAGGCTGTAAGAAGTCAGAGGAAAGAGTTCTAGCCAGATGATGTGGTTTTTACCCAAATCCTACCAGCAGATTTCTGCTTTGTAAATTAGGTCCTTGGGGAAGCAGAGGAACTTTTGTTCAGGATAGCAGGGCACCATTTTCTTCAAGGATATCCTTGTGGTCTGAAATATTGACAACATCACGCTGAATATTTTCTTGTTCAGAAAGTACTTTAAAAGGAATTCAATGGAAGCAATGTTAGAAAATCTCTTCAAGAGAGCTATTTTCCAAACTTCTTGGATCACAGATGCAACTGTTGCTTCCTGCTTGTGTGGGTGTTTTAATGACTAAAAACTCACTCCTGGGTTCAAGGCATATATATTGAACATCTATGTTTTAATTGTGTCAAGTCTACCCAAGAAATAAGTGAAAGAAACTTAATTTCCATATCTGTGCATTCCAATTACTTCTAAATGTGTCCCTTAATTTTTCATTTTCCTCAACCATATGGCTTGGAATGGCTTATGTGATAAATAAAAATATAAAATATGAGAATCAAAGAATAAAAGATTGGCTAAGGAGAAAAGACTGCAAACATGGATTAATTTAAAGTTTGCTTCTTTAGGATAGGCAATCCTATAGACCCTCAAGATAATTTCACTGTATTTTAAAAAGATAATAACTAAATATAAGAAATTGGAAGAAAGCTTTTTAAATTGTAATGTATTAAGTACTTTATGTATAACAAAGCCCAATTATCACATTTCAAGCTAAGAATATGGTGATTTCTAAAGGTTTACTTTCTAGTCCTAAGAAGCTCCCTCTTAGGGATAGTATGGAACAGTGGTTTGAAAATATGGTTTATGGACCAGCAGTCCCAGCAGCAGCATCTGAGAACTTACAAGAAATGCAAATTCTCAGGACTCAGGATAGACCCATTGGAAGAGAATCTTCATAGTTGGAGTCCAACCAGCTGTGTTTTAGCAAACCTTCCAGGCATTTTGAACACATGCTAAACTTTGAAAATCACTTCTGCTGGGGACAAAAGTTTGAGAACTACTGTGTAAGTAAATGCTGGGGTGTATTGCTCCGATCCCTGCTTGAGACTGGTAGACTTCTTATCCAGAACACTTCTTGGATTGTTGCTGGCTGAAGTTTCTCAGTGTCAGCATTATTTGAGAATTGGACACAGTTAAAAGAGCTTCCTGCTCCAAAGTTGTTCTCCTCATCCCTGAAGCAGGCACAACCCACATACTGGCACACATCTGATATACAGTAAGTCTGGCTCTAGTGCACTAACTCAGGATGATCCTGTGGGCGACCCTGGTTCCTCATTTGGAGTCAGATGGGGCCAATTGTTAGCAATCACACTCTTGCAGCCTGGCTTCCCTTTCTGACTTATGCTACTTACTTTCCTTGGTTTCCACCACAAGTGGTGATCCTGAGCACACTTTCCAGTAAAAAACAAACAAACAAACAATCAAACAAAACCTAAACTGGATATTAATTGCATTCTTAGAATCTGCTTTCTGGGAAACTGAATGGCCCAAAGTGTCATGTTAAGGAATTTATGTGGAGAGCTATATACTTTCTCATACAGATTGTGATTTCCAAAAAAGATAATAGGGTTCTGAAATATCAGCTAGTAAAGAGTGTTTAAAGGAGCAAATTTTTGGACCTATGAAATAGTCTAAATTTAGATCATCCCAAAAAGGTGCTCATTCAGTTACAAAGCACAGAAAGCATGACCTACCACTGCTATTAAAAATATGTCTGGTTATCAATGAGACAGCAAGTGTCCCCATCTGTCATTGCATACATTCATACATATACACATACAAGCACACACACACAGTTCTCTCTGAATAAATCTCTGAGCCTTCACTTTTTCTATTAATCTGAAATCACAATTTTGATGTGGGCTAATCTTAATACATAAAAACTGAAGAAAAAAGGAAAGGATATTTGTTAGTTTCCAAAGTAAAGGTGAAGAATTTAATATGCAGTAGAAATATGCATGGAAAAACTTTCTCAATGAATTTTATTTCTAGATTGTGTTATTAGCAAAATAAAGGGAAAGGGTGAGGGAATGCCAAGATACTCTCATATATAGGGGAGGGGCTAATGCAGCCACACACCCTCCCGAGGAGCTACTGGCTGTTAACAGAAATTGAATGAAGGAATGTTGGTTTTTTTCAATGGTGTGGACACTGAGAAGTTGTCCATATTCTAGTAAATAAATCCTTTCCTGTGTTCACACAAGCAACCCTAATTAAAAGGGTGGCCAAAGAAAGATACAAAAGTTGGGAAGAAGAAGGGTTTCATAGGCAGAGATAAGAGAGGGTTATGGGGTGAGTATAATCACCACAAATTGTGTGTATATATGCACATAACATAGTAATTTAAAGTTGATTCTTTGTCCTTGCTGATGTGGAATGGGGCAAGTTTTCACTCTATAATCCTGAGTGCGCTGGAACAAATGGCTTTGTACAAACTCATGGTAATCTTCCTCTCACAGCCTACACAGTGCTAGGAGAGCAACCACACATATATAAAGGTGAAGCTGAAATTTTCTGTGCATATCATATTTCCTAATTAATACAATATATGTCAATATTAAAGCTGTTTTTAATCAACTTGCAAACGTTTTCTTCTTTCCTTTTTTTTTTTTCTCTCTAATTTTTTTTTTAAAACTGGCTTGGAACTATTTTTTTTTCTTCATATTTTTATTGGATATTTCCTTTATTTACATTTCAAATGTTATCCCCTTTCCTGGTTTCCCCCCTCCCAGAAACCTCTGATCCTCTCCTTCTACCCCTGCTTGTATAAGGGTGTTCCTCCATCCACCCACCTATTCCTGTATCCCTGCCCTCGATTCCCCTACACTGAGGCATCTATCCAGCCTTCATAGGACCAAAGACCTCTACTTCCACTGATGCCTGACAAGGCCATCCTCTGCTATATATTAGCATGAGTCATGTGTACTCCTTGGTTGGTGACTTAGTCCCTGGGAGCTCTGGGGGGATTTGGGTGGTTGGTATTGTTGCTCTTCCTATGGGGTTGCAAACCTTTTCATCTCCTTTAGTCCTTTCTCTAACTCTTTATTGGGGACCCTGTGCTGAGACCAATGGTTGGCTGCAAGCATCCACCTCTGTATTTGTAGGGCTCTGGCAGAGCCTCTCAGAAGACAGCTATACCAGTCTCCTTTCAGCAAGCATTTCTTGGCATCCACAATAGTGTCAGGGTTTGGTGACTGTATAGGGGATCAATCCCCAGTTAGGACAGATTCTGGATGGCTTTTCCTTAAGTCTCTGCTCTATGTTTTGTCTCCATATTTGCTCCCGTGATTGTTTTCTAAGAAGAACCAAAGCACTTTGGTCTTCGTTCTTCTTGAGCTGTGAATTGTATCTTGGGTATTCTGAGCTTTTGGGCTAATAACTGCTTATCAATGAGTGCATACCATGTGTGTTTTAATATTCTCCCTCAGGATAATATTTTCTAGTTCCATCCATTTGTCTAAGAATTTCGTGAATTCATAATTTTTAACAGCTGAACAGTACTCCATTGTGTAAATGTAACACATTTTCTGTATCCATTCCTCTGTAGAAGGACATCTGGGTTCTTTCCAACTTCTGGTTATTATAAATAAGGCTGCCACGAACATATTGGAGCATGTGTCCTTGTTATATATTGAGGAATCTTTTGGGTGTATGCCTAGGAGTGGTATAGCTGGGTCCTCAGGTAATACTGTCCAATTTTCTGAGGAACTGTCAGACTGATTTTCAGAGTGGATGTACCAGGTTGCAATCTCACCAACAATGGAGGAGTGTTCCTCTTTCTCCACATCCTTGCCAGCATCTTCTGTCACCTGAGATTTTGATCTTAACCATTCTGACTGGTGTGAGGTGGAAACTCAGAGTTGTTTTGATTTGCATTTCACTGATGACTAAGGATGTTGAACATTTCTTTAGGTGCTTTTCAGCCATTCAATAATCCTCAGTTGAAAATTCTTTGTTAATCTCTCTACCCCATTTTTAATAGGGTTATTTGGATCTTTGAAGTCTAATGTCTTGAGTTCTTTGTATATATTGGATATTAGCCCTCTATCAGATGTAGGATTGGTAAATATCTTTTCCCAATCTGTTGGTTGCTATTTTGTCCTATTGATTGTATCCTTTGCCTTACAGAAGCTATGCAATTTTATGAGGTACCATTTATGGATTCTTGATCTTACAGTGTAAGCCATTGGTGTTCTGTTCAGGAAATTGTCCCCTGTGACCATGTGTTCGAAGCTCTTCCACACTTTCTCCTCTGTAAGTTTCAGTGTATCTGGTTTTATGTGGTCCTTGATCCACTTGGACTTCAGCTTTGTACAAGGAGATAAAAATGGGTCAATTTGCATCTTTCTACATTTTGGCCACCAGTTGGACCAGCACTGTTTGTTGAAAATGCTGTCTTTTTTCCACTGGATAGTTTTAGCTCCTTTGTCAAATATCAAGTGACCATACATGTGTCGGTTCATTTCCGAGTCTTCAATTCTATTCCATTGATCTTCCTGTCTGTCTCTGTACCAATATTGTACAATTTTTATTACTATTGGTCTGTAATACTGCTTGATGTCAGTGATGGTGATTTTCCAAGAAGTTCTTTTATTGTTGAGAATAGTTTTCATTATTCTGGGTTTGTGTTATTCCAAATGAAATTGAGAATTGCTCTTTCTATGTCCACAAAGAATCGAGTTGGAATTTTGATGGGGATTGCATTGAATCTGTAGATTGCTTTCAGCAGGATGACCATTTTTACTATACTAATCCTGCCAATCCATGATCATGGGAGATCTTTCCATCTTCTGAGATCTTCTTCCATTTCTTTCTTTAGGGACTTGAAGTTCTTGTCATACAGATCTTTCACTTGCTTGGTTAGAGTCATACCAAGGTATGTAATACTGTTTGTGACTATTGTGCAGGGTGGTGTTTCCCTAATTTTTTTTTCAGCCTGCTTATCCTTTGAGTAGAGGAAGGCTACTGATTTGTTGAGATAATTTTATATACAACCACTTTGCTGAAGTTGTTCATCAGCTTTAAGAATTCTCTGGTGGAATTTCTGGGGTCACCTACATATAATATATCATCTGCAAATAGTGATATTTTGATTTTTTCCTATCCAATTTGTATCCCTTTGATCTTCTTTTTAAATCTAATTTCTCTAGCTAGAACTTCAAGTACTATATTGAATAGATAGGGAGAGAAAAGGCAACCTTGTCTAGTCCCTGATCTTAGTGGAATTGCTTCAAGTTTCTCTCCATTTAGTTTGATGTTGGCAACTGGTTTGCTCTATATTGCTTTTACTATGTTTGGGTATGGGACTTGAATTCCTGATCTTTTCAAGCTTTTAACATGAAGGGATATTAAATTTTGTCAAATGCTTTCTCAGCATCTAATGAAATGATCATGTGGGTTTTTTCTTTGAGTTTGTTTATGTAGTGAATTACGTTGATGGATTTCTGTATATTGAACCATCCCTGCATCGCTGGGATGAAGCCTACTTGATCATGTTGAATGATACTTTTGATGTGTTCTTGGATTTGGTTAGCAGAGTTTTACTGAGTATTTTTTGCATCAATGTTCATAAGGGAAATTGGTCTGAAGTTCTCTTTGTTTGGTATTTGTGTGGTTTAGATATAAGTGTAATTATGGCTTCATAGAACAAATTGGGTCATGTTCCTTTTGTTTTTATTTTGTAGAATTGTTTTTTTTTTTTGTTGTTGTTGTTGTTGGTTTTTTTTTTTTGAGACAGGGTTTCTCTGGCCCTGGCTGTTCTGGAACTCACTCTGTAGACCATGGCCTCGAGCTCAGAAATCCGCCTGCCTCTGCCTCCCGAGTGCTGGGATTAAAGGTGTGAGCCACCACTGCCCGGCTGTAGAATTATGTGAAGAGTACTGGTAATAGGTCTTCTTTGAAGGTCTGATAAAATTATCCACTAAACCCATCTGGTCCTGGGCTTTTTTTGGTTGGGAGACTATTAATGACTGTTTCTATTTCTTTAGGGGTAATGGGACTGTTTAGATGGTTTATCTGATCCTGTTTTAACTTTGGCACCTGGTGTCTGTCTAGAAAATTGTCCATTTCATCCAGGTTTTCCAATTTTGTTGAGTATAAGCTTTTGTAGTAGAATCTGATGATGTTTTTAATTTCCACAGTTTCCGTTGTTACATTTCCCTTTTCATTTCTGATTTTATTAATTTGGATACTCTCTCTGTGCCCTCTGGTTAGTCTGGCTAAGGGTTTATCTATCTTGTTGATTTTCTCAAATAACTAGCTCCTGGTTTTGTTGATTTTTTATATAGTTCTTTTTGTTTCTATTTGGTTGATTTCAGCCCTGAGTTTGATTATTTCCTGCCATTAACTCCTCTTGGGTATAGTTGCTTCTTTTTATTCTAGAGCTTTCAGGTGCTGTTAAGCTGCTTGTGTATGCTCTCTCCAGTTTCATTTTGGAGGCACTCAGAGCTGAGTTTTCCTCTTAACACTGCTTTCTTTGAGTCTCATAAGTTTCAGTATTATGTATCTTCATTTTCATTATATTCTAAAAAGTCTTTAATTTTTTCTTTATTTCTTCCTTGACCAAGTTATCATTGAGTAGAACGTTGTTCAGCTTCCATGTTAATGTGGACTTCCCATTGTTTTTGTTGGTATTTAAGACCAGCCTTAGTCCGTGGTGATCTGATAGGATGCATGGGACTATTTCATTCTTCTTGTATCTGTTGAGGCCTGTGTTGTGACCAATTTTATGGTCAGTTTTGGAGAAGGTGCCATGAGGTGCTGAGAAGAAGGGACATGCTTTTGTTTTAGGATGAAATGTTCTATATTTATCTTTTAGATACATTTGGTTCATAACTTTTGTTAGTTTCACTCTGTGTCTGCTTAGTTTCTATTTCCATGATCTGTCCATTGCTGAGAGTGGAATGTTGAAGTCTCCCACTATTATTGTGTGAGGTGAAATGTGTGCTTTGAGCTGTAGTAAAGTTTCTTTTATGAATGTGGTTGCCCTTGCATTTGGAGCATAAATGTTCAGAATTGAGAGATCATCTTGGTACATTTTTCTTTGAGCAGTATGAAGTGTCCCTTCTTATCTTTTTTGATAACTTTGTTTGAAAGTTGATTTTATTTAATATTAGAATGGCTACTCCAGCTTGTTTCTTGGGACAATTTGCTTGGAAAATTGTTTTCCAACCAATGTTTATCTTTATCACTGAGGTATGTTTCCTGTATGCAGCAAATTGCTGGGTCCTGTTTACATATCCATTCTGTTAGTCTGGCTTTTTATTGGGGAACTGAGTTTATTGATGTTAAGAGGTATTAAGGAAAGGTGATTGTTGCTTCCTGTTATTTTTGTTCTTAGAGGTGGAATTATGTTTGTGTGGCTATCTTCTTTTGGGTTTGTTGACAGATTACTTTCTTGCTTTTTTTTTTTTTTTGGTTTTCTTTTTTTTGAGACACTTTCTTGCTTTTTCTATGGTATAGATTCCCTCCTTTGTTGGTATTTTCCATCTATTATCCATTGTAGGGCTGGATTTGTAGAAAGATATTGTGTAAATTTGGTTTTGTCATGGAATATCTTGTTTTCTCCATCTATGGTAACTGAGAGATTTGCTGGGTATAGTAGCCTGGGCTAGCATTTGTGTTCTCTTAGGATCTGTATGACATCTTTCCAGGATCTTGTAGCTTTCACAGTCTCTGATAAGTCTGGTGTAATTCTGATAGGTCTACCTTATATGTTACTTGACCTTTTTCCCTTACTGCTTTTAACCTTTCTTTGTTTATTGCATTTGGTGTTTTGATTATTATGTGACAGGAGGAATTTCTTTTCTAGTCTAGTCTATTTGGAGTTCTGTAGACTTCTTTTATGTTCATGGGAATCACTTTCTTTAGATTAGAGAAGTTTCTTTTATAATATTGTTAAAGATATTTACTGGCACTTTAAGTTGGGAATCTTCCCTCTTTTCTACATCTATTATCTTTAGGTTTGGATTTCTTATTGTGTCCTGAATTTTCGGGCTGTTTTGGGTTAGGAGCTTTTTGCATTTTGCATTTTCTTTCATTGTTGTGTCAATGTTTTCTATGGTATCCTCTGCTCCTGAGATTCTCTCTTCTTTCTCTTGTATTTTTTGGTGAAGCTCACATCTATGACTCCTAATCGTTTTCTTAGGTTTTCTTTTTGTTCATTTCCTTTGCCTGTTAGATGTGTTTTCCTGTAATTCAATAAGGGATTTTTGCATTTTCTCTTTAAGGGCCTCAACCTGTTTACCTGTGTTCTCTTGTATTTCTTTAAAGGAGTTATGTCCTTCTTAACGTCCTCTATCATCATTACGAGAAGTGATTTTAGATCTGAATCTTGCTTTTCTGGTGTGATGGTATATCCAGGACTTGCTATTGTGGGAGAATTGGGTTCTGATGATGCATAGTAACCTTGGTTTCTGTTGCTTATGTTCTTACACTTGTCTCCTGCCAACTGTTTATCTCTAGTGCTACATGCCCTCACTATATCTGACTGGAGCCTGTCCTTCCTGTGATCCTGGTTGTATCAGCAGTCCTTTGTCTCCAAGATTCTGTGATTCTGGCATCCTGTAATCCTGAGATCTTGGGTATGTCAGAGCTCCTGGGAATAAAGTTACCCCCGGGGCCCTGGGATCCTGGTGTGACCAAGCTCCTGGGATCCTGTGATCCTGGGCATGTCAGAGCACCAACTACTCTGTGTGCAGCAGATCATCTAAGATGGGTCAGGATATGGTATCTTCATGGGAGCAGACCAGCTAGGAGTCTGCCCCAGCAGAAGGGACCAGGGAGACTGGACTGGAATTCTTTATGAAAACAGTGTTGACTCACACATATCTACCTGCCTTCTCTTCCTGAAGAATTCTGTTTCTTTTCTTTTTTATTTAGAGTAACGATTATATTATATTTTTAAGGGAATTTTTTATTGGATATGTTCTTTATTTACATTTCAAATATTATCCCCTCTCCAAGTTTCTCCTCTGAAAACCCCCTATCCCATCCTCCCTCCCCTTGCATCTATGAGGGTGCTCCCCCAATCTCCTACCCACTTCCTGCTCCTTGCCCTGGCATTCCCCTACACTGGGTTATTGAGCTTTCACAGGACCAAGGCCCTCTTCTCCCATTGGTGCTGGACAAGGCCATCCATTGCCACATATGTGGCTGCAGCCATGTATCCAACTACGTGTACTTTTTGGTTGGTGGTTTAGTCCTTGGGAGCTCTGCATGTGTGTGTATGTTGGGGGGGGGGGTCTGATTGGTTGATATGGTTGTTCTTATGGGGCTACAAACACCTTCAGCTCTTTCAGTCCTTTCTCTAGCTCCTCCACTGAGGACCCTGTGCTCAGTCCAATGGTAGGCTGTGAGCATCCGCTTCTGTATTTGTCAAGCTCTGGAAGAGCCTCTCAGGAGTCAGCTGACTCCTGTCAACAAGCACTTCTTGGCATCCACAATAGTGTCTCTGTTTGGTGTTTATATATGGAATGGATGTCTAGGTGGGGCAGTCTCTGGATGGGATTTCCTTCAGGTTCTGCTCCACACCTTGTCTCCATTTTTCCTCCTTTTATTTTGTTCCCCCTTCTAAGAAGGACTGAAGCATCCACACTTTGTCTTCCTTCTTGAGCTTCATGTGGTCTGAGCTTTTGGGCTAATACCTGGTTATCAGTGAGTACATACCATGTGTGTTCTTTTGTGACTGGGTTACCTCACTCAGGATGATATTTTCTAGTTCCATCCATTTACCTAAGAATTTCATAAAGTCATTGTTCTGCTTCTTAATGTCCACTTCTCTTTTCCTTCTTTAGTTTCTTATAGAGGCAAGATCTCATAGCCCAAGCTGCCTTTATACTCACTATCTTTGAAATCTAATCTTCCTGCCTTTTCTCCCAAATCTTATGATTTAAAATGTGAACTTCCTGATTTCTTTTGCCTCTTTTTTGCTTTCCTAAATTTAGTTGTCAGTTTGTTTCCTCCCAGTTACTCTAACCAATACGTGGATAACCTTTTAATCTGAACCTTATTCTTATTTCCACATGTTAATAACTCATTGATAAATTCACAGGTGAATCTATTTCTTAATTTTCTTAATAGATTCTACTTATAAAATATAATCAACAGAAATTAAACAATCTAAATATACCTATAACCTCTGGGGAAATAGAAGAACTAATTAAAAGTCTCTCAACCAAAAGAAGCCCAGGGCCAGACTGTTCTACTGCAGAATTTTACCAGACTTTCAAAGAAGTAATACCAATATACCTTAAAGTATTCCACAAAATAGAAACAGAAGGAATATTGCCAAAGTCATTCTGTAATGCCTCAGTTACCCTGACATAAATGTCTCAACAAAGAAAAAGAATTTCAGGCCAATTTCCCTTATGAACATTAATGCAAAAAATTCAATAAAATAGTAGCAAATAGAATCTAGGAACACCTTGAAAAGTTCCTCTGTCATGATCAAGTAGGCTTCATTGCAGGGATGCAGGGGTAGTTCAACATACAAAAATTCATCAGTGTCATTGAACATATAAACATATAAACATATATGAACATATAAACATATATGAACATATAAACCCACATGAACATCTCATTAGATGCTGGAGACGCCTTTGATACAATTTTATGCCCCTTCATGATTTGGAGAGATCAAGGATACAAGCCCATACCTAAACACCGTAAAGGTGAGAGCAACTTAAAGCAATTCCACTAAAATCAGGGAAGAGACAGGTCTGTCCCCTATCTTCATATCTACTCAATATTGTATTTGAAGTTCTAGCTACAGCACTAAGACATGTGAAAGAGAGGGGTGGGATTAGGAGAAAAGGAGGGAGGGGGCCTGTGAGCAGGATGTAAAGTGAATAAATAAATGAATTAATGAAAAAATCTAATTAGGAAGAGAGATGCAATTGTTGGAGTAGAAGAACCAGAATGGCTATGCCACTGACTCCTGACCCTCACATTGCAGGCATAGATTTAACTCATTTGTTACTTTACAATAAGCAGGATAGTTAAAACACATTATGAAAGATACCTACAAAGATATTACATTACTCTCATTATAGTAGAAAACATCTAGCTGGGCTTTGCTTCAAAACAAAACAAAAAAATATTCATTCCCAAAGCACATTTGCTGGTTTGCTGTTCACTGATGTATGTGTTAATGAGGTTTTCATTCCCTCTCTCAGGAGGTCTGGTACTGAATTACTCAAAGTCTCCAGAGTTAATTGGAAAGCAAGACCCAAATGTTCCCAACGTATTACTGATTGGATCTCAGAAAAGCCAATCTTCCATCACCCCATACAACACAGATGACATTGTAACATGCCCAGGAGCCACATACTTGCAGGAGAACTATATCAATCATCCAAAGATAAACCACAGCTCAAAAGCATACAGAGAGGCTCTCCCTTCAATCATATTTCATTTTCAAAAATACTCGGGAATTTATCTTTATATAGAAAGATGGTTTGGACATTATCAATAATATAAAGATTATAATAATATATATTGTATCTCTTTCATTCTTTTTGCACCATGAATGTATTTTAAATTGAAGATTATATTATCGTGGAAACAAGCATATTTATGTACTTTCCCTGAAATCACTGGAATGTTCTTGAAAATAAAAATTAGGAGATAACAGCAAAGCATGATATCTTCATATTATTCATTGATTTGACTTGTGGTTCTTTGTTATTAATCATGGAGAAACTCGGTTACCTAAGAAAATGTACATGAGCACCTATAACATGCACATATATCTTTTTTTCTTACATTGGTAAAAAGAAGATTAATATTCTTTAGATTGCAGTCTTCATCTTTTATTTTTGTACTGGTACAATATTATTCTGGAAACTTGCAAAATAATTTCTGGTAAAATTCATTTGATTAATGTACAAACCCTAAAAATGTCTTAGAATTTATAAAATTGAAAAAGGTCTTCAGAAAATATTCAGATACCTTCCAGATACAAAGGTTAGTTTAGTGCACAGTTTATAGTTGGAAATAATTTCTACTTTAATTGGTATAAAAATATGTATATTTGAGTTTCTAGTTGTAGTGTAAGTATCTTTAAATTTTAAAACATGATTGCACATTTAGCAGCTTGTCTCTCCTAACAAGATATGGATAAAATAGTACAGAAATAAGTTTTAAAAATTAAAAGGAGGCAGAAAGATCACAGGTGCCAGCATTGCCTGGGCTACATACTGTAGTTTTAAAAGAGCATGGATTGCAGAGTGAGACTATGGAGACTCATGGGAGGGGGAATTGCAGGGGGAAGGAGGTCAAATTAAAAGTCATAACTAAGATCAATTCTTTAAAACCTGTTAAGTCCGTGCATCTGACTTAATATATATCCTTATTCACAATAACTTATGGAAAAACATAAATTTGGATTGTTAGACATCAGTTGAAAATAATCAGAAATGGCAAAGGTCAGAGGTTCAATTTAGCACAGAGAATAAATTTTGTAAGATGAAAAGGCAAAAAACGTAGTTGAATCAAATAAGTCACTAAAGTTATCATCATTCAAATGATTAAATGTGTATCAGAATACTATCAATAGAATATGAAAATATGAATGATTTCATGAGGTTTATGTTATATTGTATAAATATATAACTTCAATTATCCAGATACTAAGCAATCTTGCAGTTAACAGTGAAGTTTAGAATGAGTACTTTATATTTACACTCAACATTCTTGGATATAGTATTTTGCACTAAAGTGGTATTTTTCTAGCTTAGGCTTGTCCATAGTAACAATTTACTTTTATACTTTAAATGACTTGATGAAACTAGTAGGTAGATGTATTATTCTGAACAGTTTATGGATTACAGAGGGAGCCTTGGGGAGTTGTAATGATCTTCCAAACTGAGTGGCAAAACCTTGAATCACCCCATTCAGGTAATAGCATTCTAAGATACTTCCTCTTAATATGACTTGCATCTCACTGTAAGATAAACCTAATGGATAAAAATACATGACTACTAAAAGATCCTTTGCTTTTTTGTGGTTACTATATGAATTAGGACTGTGGTATATGTGTGTAGACAAAAGAAATTATTCTTTTACTTACCTTCAACTACTGTCTAAGAGAGTTAATAAAATGAACTTAGCAGTTTGGCTTCAAGATAGGCTTCAAAATTTTATATTTAAAACAAGTCATTACTACGTACTAACAATAGAAAAATCTAGAATATACGTTTCTGGTTTTGATAATAAATACATATTTGGAAAATTGTGTTACATGAGAAAAATCTAACATGATTTTGCTTCCTACATTATACTACTATAAATTTTAAATTAAAATAAATAAATTTAATATGGCCAATAGAGAAATGAATTAATCTCACAAAATAACTAAGTCTTGGTAGATTTTAAAAGCATGGTCCTTCTAATTTCAAACATATTATGATGGCTCAAATAAGATTTAGAAGAAAAGATGAAAGATTACAAATAGCATGAGCTAATTAAAACTTATCAAAATAAAGATTAAAAGTTTGTTGATTTCTTACTTTTAATTACTAGGAAGAAAACATTATCTAAAAAGATCAAGATATATAGAAATTCATTGATGGCCTTCAAATAATTAATTACGATTTGTAAAGCATGTTATAAATTGAGGAACTTTTGCAATTAGAGTTGCAAGACCAAAGGAATTCCCTGAAACGTTCCCTGCTTACTATAATATTTGCCATTCTTCAACATTAACTTACTGTATATTCCATAAGGGCAATGATTCACAGTGTTCCTGACATGTTTAAGACATACAGTAAATCCAGTTAAAATCAATAATCCTGCTATGAACAAGATGCAATTTCTAAAAATAAGGGCATTGCCTCTTGGTTGTTGAAATCTTAAGGTACATTGACTAGTATGTACAATTGTTTAGTTGTTTTTTTTTTTTTTGAAAGAAAGGATATTCACTTCACTCACAAAAGAAAAAAAGGAAATAATTTGAAGCAACTGTTCTTGCTAGACAAAAGGAAGTCTAAGAGAGAGTTATAGGTATAATGGACATTTTTACACTTGAGAAGAGGCTTTCCTTTGACTAAGTGCTTGTTTTTTTCCCCCTAGCAATAAAAATGACATGATAAACAGATTTACAGGGCAACACATTGTATTTAGTTGTCAATGGCTGAATTTCTGTTATTCTTACCCGAATGTTGAAAATGAGAGCACACACAAAAAAGAACAATCTTTGTCAAAATTAGCTTCTCATTTTGGTAAATTTTCAGAATTCTTAAAAGTAGAATCCTGGTTCAAAGACATCAACTTATAAAACACCTTGCCCAGATATGCATTTACCTTCTCTTACCCAACAATCTCTGCCTTCTCTGTCTTGGACTACCCATAAACTGGAAGGACATCTTTTCTATGACTACTCATACTGTCAAAATCATCCAGTGTGTTGTAGGTGTCATGTGCACAAAGCACATGGGTACAGCACAAGAGAGACAAGTGTCACCATTTGAAACTGATCTATTCATTGAGATCCTTTGTCTATCAGCATGAAATAGGTCCTAACCCAGTTCATTTGCCATGAATCTAGCTAGTACTTCTCTATTATAATATTAAGAATGGATAGGGACCTTGCAAATGATCTGAGGAGAAGATGAGTACACACTGCTTTTTGCTAATCTACTGATCTAACAATTCTCAGCATAAAGTTTTTTTATTCGACTGATACAGATAATAAGTTGCCATTTATTTCTGTATACATGTGTATCTGCTTTTGTTTTCTAAATTACCTGGCCAATGTTTATAAGAAATTAGTTTCTATTTTTCTTATAGATGCTGCCTAAATTCCCTTTAGTATTTGGGACAAATTTAGGCAACAATAATATTTCCTATGCTTTATATATGTAGCTGTACTGCATATGCCAAGATACTGTGATGGGCCTCTATGGCTATTAGAGGGATATTACATTACTATTTTCTACAGACCATATGATTCAACAAGGGCTGTACAATAGACAGAAGGCCATTGATGACAGAATTTAACTGATTTGCTACACACACCAACAGTTCTTAAAGGTATGTTCATTTCACCCATCTTTATAAATCAACCATACCAATAAGAAATACATTATGTTTTAAGAGAATATTTTTACTTCACTAATTCCCAGATCAGTCTCTACTTGGAAAATTAAACAAGTGTCGCAGCTCAAAAGGTGAGAAAAATTCTGGAAATTAAGGCAAGAACGTTAACTATATTAATAATAGAGTTCCTGGAATAATTCAAATAGAGACAGACTAGCCACTGGAAACTTCCAGAATAAAACTGAAACTATTGAGTTTAAATCCTAAAGCACACTGAAATTCTTCACTAGAATTTCATATATGTATTAATCATCTTAATTAGTATCTGAACATGGGTTATAATTCAATTTACATACCATCATAATATTTTCTCATTGTGCTAACACATAGTGCAATTTTCAGATATGCGAGTAATTGCTATAAAGGATATTTTAGTTTCTGGTGTTGAATTCATTGAATTGAAAAATAAAATTTGTATGGATAGGTATTTTAGCAGTTAAGTGCACATACTTCTCTTGTAGAAGACAAGGGTTTGGTTCCTAGTACTCATATAATACAGATCACAACTGCCTGTAGCTCCAGTTACAGGGCAACCAGATTAATTCCTCTCATATCTGTGGGTACCTGCACTCACACACTCATATCTATGCAAAGATGCACAGACAAACACAGAATTAAAAAGACAAAAATCCTTTACAATGCATCACAAGTCGTTCACCATTTTCAAAAGTTAGACTCCTGAAATGCAATGCCACTAATGGTATTTGAAACATTACAATGTACCACTGTCACTGTTTATTTGTTAAAATTACACTTGTAGTACCATCTACAAAGTTATCTTCTGTTTCAGTGTGATGCTGTCTTAACTGTGTACTAAAATATTTGTTATTTTAGGTCTTGTGGGGTAGAGAGTGGGGGTAGGGACATCCTCGTGGAGACAGCGTGAGGAACGGAGAGGAGGTATGGGATGTGGAACAGTCTGAGGATGGACTGGGAGGGGAATAAAATCTGGAGATTAAAATAAATAAATAAATGAATAATTTATTTTAAAAAGAAAATCCTCTTCTCACATGTGCAGACACAGAGATTGAGATTCACCATAGCAAACTCTGTGCTCCAAAGTGTCTTTTTTTTTTTTTTTTTTTGAAAAGGGACATAGGGATGGCATTGGGTTTAGAAATTTTCAGGCCACTGACAGACTACCACAAGAAAACTTTAAGATGAAGGCTATCATCATAAATAAACAGAATTTAAAAAGAGGGAATGAGGACATTGCCTTCTGTGAACCCAATCTCTGATCCTCACAGCTCCACAGAGAACGAAATAGCATTTTAAAAATTGCTCCCTTTTATAGCCAGCTGTGACTATCGGTGAATGAGAGGTCTACTTCATATACGAACCTGAATTAAAAACAGCCAGCCTTTTAGTCAGTTCAGAGCCCACAGTCTTGATTACATTTGACACAATAATCATCATCATATCTTAAGACTCAAATCAGCCTGACAGTGCTCAACTCAGGGCTGCTTCTCCCAATTACCTGAAAATTGCAGCCCAGATCATCTTCTAGGAAAGTTTACATTACAATTTTGCTGTGGTGAAAAACGAATGAACGTGATGGAGGGAGAAAATCAACTTTCTGCCTTTGACAATAACTATTTTAAGTTCACCAAAACTGGTTAAACCAGTTTGGGCAGGACTGTAAAAAAATCTTTTCTTTCTTTTCTTTTCTTTTCACTTTCAATTATTGCTGAAAAAATACATAATGTTTAAGATAAGTAGAAGTTGAAATAAAAGGGACCAAATGAACATTTTTTTCCAAATGAACATTTTAAAAATAGTAGTTATTTTTAGCAAAGGTCATATTCAAATAATTTATTAAATGTATATGCATATATAATTTGAATATATAAACTGAGTAGTATCAAGGTCCAAGCAATGAATTTTCAGTATGCTTCTGTAACTATCCATGGGAAACATTCCTAAAGTGTTTTTTATATGTAAAAGGGTAAATAAACAAGAATCTTTAGGGCATTTTATTTCCTTAATTGTGCTATGTAGATCAAAACAATTTATAACCCTTGTGTGGGAATGACCAGTTTCTCTAAGTGTCATTACCCTTGTGTTCTTACATGCCTTCTACTTAGTAAATAACAGCACAAATTCAGAAGGGTCTAGAAATATAGGAAAATGCTGAGGACAAAATCATTTAAAAATGCATGACAAAACTCGGAAAACTTAAGAATATGACATATTTTAGTCGCTAAGGATGGAGAACATATACACTCAGGAATGTGTATGTAAGACCTGACAAAACACAAAAGTCCAGGGGAAGCAAATGCCAACAATAACAGAGAAAGAACACAAGGATGAAGTGGACACAAAAATGAATATCAAGAGAGACAGACTTGGGGAGAGAAGCATTAGGGAGTGGCAGAAATAACAGGTGTGCAAGTATAGTTAAGAGAAAATTTCTTTGATGCAAAAAGATATCTTAATTCTCCATAGATATATGGAAGATAAATTATTTGGATGAGCTATTTTCTCCAAGACACTGTGTTTGAATATGTTTAATCCACCAATATTATAAGAGAAGAAAAGCAATTATTTATCCTCTTTACATTACAATTGTATTCTGTTGTGATTTACAACGGATTTTTTTTTTACAGCCTGGTTTTTGATGCAGCTACTGTCATTTTCAAGACATAGGCAAACCTACTGAGACACTTAACTTTATCATGTGCAATATCCTCCAAATTTTCTCCTAATACTATGTGGTATGTCTTATTAATAAATGTAATAAATGTTTGGGCTTTTCAATGAATTAATTGATGTCTTTTAAGAGTAATAAATGACCTGACTAATATAAGTAATATTTCTGCATGTTGTCATTCTTTAGAAAGCAAAGTTGAAATTTGTAATGTCATTGCAATTAAATCTTTGAGAATTGTTCTTAGACTCTGGGCAAATGGTCAGTATTTTAAACCACTACCAAGAAAGAAGTATTCATCCACACCTTAGTTAAGACTATATAATGTATCACTCTAATTATCATTACGTTCATAGCTACTGAAGAAATTAGGGCAAAATAATAATAATGAACTTTACAAAAATTTAATCATGGGTCATTATGGTCCTACATACTTACATAGTATTTTTGTTTGCTTTTTTGTTTTTCACATTCTGACATAGTTCATACATAAGGAACATGAATGGAAATGTGTTGAATGTCTAGTATTTCACTTAAACTGTATAAATCAAGCTGAATAACTTTTTTGTTCATTCTTCTATGAGTATGATTTTTCATAGCGACAAAATGTATTTTACAGGCTGTCATTTAACTAAGACCCTTACTAACTGACCACCTTGTTTGTTTCAGTTGGTCTCAATGCATATATAAATACTGATTATCACACAACAGTTGTGTAAAACCATTATCAAAAAAAATTAGCCATATGTCTATCAACGATCATAAAAACATAGTTATGAACAAGATTTGCTTGCTACATAAAGGCACTGTACTTTTGTTTTCAATCTAACATTTCACATTCCCTGTTAATCTCAGTGAGTTGTTAGCATATACTCAGAGAGCATTCCCTATATCACAGAGAAAGCAGGGCAACTTAAGAAGCTGGTTGGCTGGGTAACTGTAATACAGTTTTCTTGGAAATATCCCTGAAGATTATCTGAACACTTAATTGACACAGGATGAGATAGCACATTTGTGAAAGATGAATGCCATTCAAAATGACGGCGCTTCTCAGTTTGATCTATCTGTTCACTTCTCGGAACAAATCAAAATGTTGAATTGAATTTCAAAAATGTTACAGGTGATTACTTTGGCAATCACTGGCTCCCAAAATAACTTTCTAGATTTGAGCTCTTCCCCTTCTCTGCTACAGAAACAGAAAATGTGATCAGAGTTTATTACTTCATATAAGGTTTATGTTCACTTTCCATCATGAATTAATATAGTCAGTATGAGCAATGGATGTACTGGTAACGTATTTTTTTATGTCTTTTATTTACAAAACTTGCACCATTATAAGACAAGATTCCCAAAATGTCTTAAATTGCTAATTAACCAGTAAGCAGTTTGATAAAGAAATGCTATATAAGTAATTACATAGTCTATATAAATACTCACCTGCATATTATTTTTTAAAAATGAAGTAGCTCTCACTAGATAATGTGAGCATCATAATTTTCCTCATTTGATCATATCTTAAGCAGAAATAAATGTATACTTATCTTTAACTATTTTCTCCTGGAAGAGTTTTGCCATAACCCCAAGGTTTTCCTTGAACTTATCAAGCCTCTACCAAAGCCCTAAAAGTATCATCCCCCTGTTTCATTCTCCCAAGTCCTAGAAAACAGGCATACACTAGAATTTTATTAAGAATGAATAAAATGCTTACCTCACAAGCACATTGACTATTGTACAAAATTCTATAATTTTCCTACTGAATTGTAACCATGATTAGACTACTTTAAATATATGTTTGAAATAAAAAAGTTTATATGAATGATCATATCTCTTATTAGGAAAAGGATATAGGAAAGTGAATTAATAAACACTGATTTAAAAATAATTTATTTCCATTTCCCCAAGCCTATTTCAGTATTTGGAAAATAACATTTTATTTCAATGAAATTAATGAATTAAGAGCTAGCTCCATGTATATGAAATTAGTCTTTTCAATTTATACCATTTCACTGTGTGGTAACTTCACTAGTTCATTTCAAATGGACATAACATTTCAAAGGATTTCTCTGAGCCTATATATAAATTTTCCACAGTTTGAATCTGATTTTACTTTCAAAGTTAGAATTATAAAGCTCATTTAGCCAAGATATTTACAAAAGCAGACTTTGACACAGTTTGGTATAGAGACAGTGAAGGTGGAACGAAACTTGCTTTGCCAGAAATAGTGGCTGTCACTTGCTTAGATATCTTTTGAATTTAGTCATACTAGTGTACTGGTAAAGGTAGACATGAATTTGTAGAATTATTTGAAATACCAAAAAGTAATAAATCACCATACTTGATAACATTCTCAGAGAACTATAGAAACCAACATCGTCAAATTATATGGTCAGGAAAAAAACAAAGGGAAAAAAGATCAGTAGCAAATAAAATAATTTCTGTATTTAAAGCATGATAATGGCATTTGGATCTTGGGAAAGATACAGTCTCTGCTTGAAATTCTACTATGATTTGGATCTGAATTTTCCAACAAAGGCATATTTGTTGATAGCTTGGTTTTAGATGCAGCGGAGTTCAGAGATGGGGCTTTGGGGACCTTGTTTTGAGGATTCTAATCTCATAAATACCTTATGTTATTGCTGAACTCAAACAATAATGAGCTATCAGATTGTGGTGACATTAGGAGGTAGGTGACAGCTGGAGGAAGTTAAACATATTTTGAAGCATAAATTTTATCCTATATCTCCACATGTTTTATGGATACCAGAAAGTCACTTTTGACCTTTCATGCTCTATTATGCCCTATTTGGTGTCCATCGTAGGTCCAAAATAATGATGTCAAATGAGTCAAGATCATTTTCATAAGCTGCTTTCTCAAGAAATTTGCCAGAGCATTAAGAAGCTTACTAACTCAAGGTATTTTCCTAACTTAAAATCATTTCTTTATTGAAAACTGTGATGTAGATTTTGTTAATTAAGACCTGTAGAATGTTATGTTCATTTGAAATGCCAGCTAGTAAATTGTAAAGACATCTTTCTACCTGCTAGGAATTTAACAAGTATGTATACCCTACAGAGCAAAATCCATCTACTCCACTAATAAAGGGATCATAGTGAAAAATGAATACCATATCAGTAACTTGCCAAAGAAACAGCACAATTCTACTGGTTCTTGCAACTCTTTATTGAAGAGACTTGGCTGCTCCTCAAAGTAGACCAGTTCTCTCTGTCAGGAATAGATGCCAAGTGAAACTGGTTGGCCAAGATCACTCTACATGGGAAACATATTGAGGCTTAATCATACAGACCAACTATTTGGCTGAGGTTCTAAAATTGCCTACCTGCCAGGATAAATTTTTATGTCACCAGGAACAACCTCATAATTATGCTAAGAGTTATTATTAGCAGGGTGTGAACTACATGTTTTATGCAGTGAAAAAACCACATAACTATGCAGTAGGTTCATACTATTATAATGTTGATGAGAATAGAGTATCAAGGAAGGTTAATGGAGTTTGTTTCAGTGAAAAAACTTATTGGCAGACTGTAGCAATTATAAAAATCTATCGTCTATTGGTATATTGTTTACTGTTATCTGCTAAAATAACGACTGTGGATACGTGTAGCATTAAAATTACCTCCAGGCTTTTCCATATTTTCTGAGTGTTTTCCTCTCAATCATTTTGTAGAAAGTCTTAAAAGAGATCCACTGTATGTGTTGCCAAAGAGTTGGCCTCTTTCTGTTTTCTGCCTCCTATATTTCTTTTCAGAAAAGTTCATAAACTTTTAACAGACTGTAAAGTACCAATAGTTGTCCCAAAGTAATAATAGAAAAGATGTTTTCGTAAAGTTATAACACCTATTCCTTTGGCTAATACGGCAAATACATGGGGCTATGCTGAAATAAACAGTTGAGCTCAAGACATTGTCCTAACCTTGAAGTAACATTCAGGAACATAATTCTCATATAGGATTTTTGCTTAGATGCTCTGTTTCTTATCTTACTAATGTTCACCCAATATATCTCCCATGTGAAGTATTGGGCTATTTGTTACAGCATCATGTAAGAAACTCATGGCCAAATAATAGAGAAGTTATGCATTCTATTCTTTTCTTTACACATCCACAAACATAGTTTGTTGATTAGTGATGAAAATACCAGATACTTGTTGACATTGATTATTCTTTTTTCTACCAAAGAATCATTGCTTTACCTGCTATTTATTAAGATTATTATGATTCCATGAAAATAATTCTGGCATCATCCCACTGAAATAAGAAAACTATTATAGATAAAGAGCATATGAGGCAAATCAGGATGCCAACATCTGTGGCCAGCTGATACTTGAAACAATATTATCATATACTATCCTATATATTATTTAACATTTTTACAATTTTTCAAGTTGGCTTATTTTATTTTTAGATAGTTTTATCATGAAATCAATTTCTCTATTAAACCAAAATATTGTTTCACAGGATTATATTGTATACATGAATTTTCCAAGGTTAATAATCATCTTTTTGCTATCCTTTTCTACATCTGTATATACTACAGTGTGTGTGTGTGTGTGTGTGTGTGTGTGTGTGTGTGTGTGAAGGAATGTGTACCTACAGTATAATGGGAGGGGCTGGATTGACATATAAATAGGACAAAAATTATTGCCCTGACAGCTCCTTCTGAATTGTTTGTTTGCCATAGTATAGTTGTTCTCCAAACTTATGTTTAAAGGTTTAGAGATTCCATTCGTAGGAATCAGATTTAATGGGACAAGATAAAACCCATGGATTAATATTTCTATCTCCTAAGAGATGACAATTCTGCTTTTCAATGTCCACATGTTGTGTGACACTAGAGAAGAAGGGGTTCTAATGTTCTTCCGGTGTCTTAGCCTGTGACACCATTGACTGCAAACAGCTCCCAGCAGCTTCCCTTCATCATGGAAATTTCACTTTGTTGGAGGTGACTACATCAGTTTATCAATTTTTTTCTCATTCTTACAGGTTGATCCAGTACTGGCTGCTATTTGTACACAAAGTCCCAATCCACAATGTTTTGAAAGGCCCTTTTAAATAGCTCCTTCAAGAATCAGCTGAAAGTTCAGTTCATTTCCAACTGGTTTCTCCCTCTGCTCAGTATTGTCTCTCTTATATCCTTATGTAAGTATCTTATGAGAAAATTTCTCAACAAACTGCTACACAGAACTCTCCCTTTCATAGTCATTTTCCAGGTTGTACAATCTGAGATTATTAGGGGTCATTTCCTTTGGGACTCAACCTTAGTGTTTTACATTTACATGTAATCTTTCAGTATTCCATCTATTAGTTTTATCTGATTCAAACTATTTGACTCTGTGTACTGTTGTCTACTGTGATTTCTATTTCTTCTTGCTTGTGTCACTGACAAATTGGATAACAACACTATTTACAGCTTCATTTAAGCCACTGATAAAATATTGGAGGAAAAAGTTGAGATCAACTTCCTGTCCATTAAACAGCAATGGAAAATGAAAAGCCTTCGAAGTTACAGATTTGTGTTGGAACTCATTTTCTGTTGTACTAATCAATTACCAGTTAAAAAGAACAATGCCATTTAATAATTTCTATTTTAACAAAAAACCTAGGCACCAATTTCATGCTACATATTAATCATTCTTTGAATGTAAAATAACTTTACAGATCCTGTGATTGAACCTTTGGTCACTGATTGGTAGCATTGTTTCAGAAGATTTCAGAACCTATAGGAGGTGGAGCCTTACAGGAAGACATGGTTCAGTGGGAATAACTCTGGAAGTTTCCTTGTCTGATACAGCCTTACTTTCTGTTGACTCTGTTTTCTGACTATGGATGCAATGTGACTATCTAGCTTTCTGTTCTTGCTGCCAATGATTGGTGTATCCTGTCAGACAATAAACTAAAGCAAATATTTCCTTCCTTAAGTTTTCCTTGTCTAGTATTTTGCTGCAAGGAAGAGAAAAGTAACAAACACAGATAAACTGTATTAAGAAGTGGAGACATTGCTATGACAAATTCAAGTAGGTGGTTTTTAGGCCTTTAGAACTAAGTTGCTCAAAGAAAGTGGAAGAGTTTAGAAGTTTCGGCTAGAGAATCCCTCACATGCCATCAACAGAACAATTCTAGTAGAAATTTGTAAGAATAGAAGGTTTAGAGAAATGTAGAATGGGAAACTTTGGCTTTTGCAGTTTCATGAGTGGAATAATTACCCTAGCAACAAACACTCAGTTGGTCTACAGGCCATTTCAGATTACATTTTGGTCAATAATCTGACTGAATTCTGCCCATATCCTGAAAACTTTCATGAGGATAAATTTAAAATTAAAGGATTGATAGGGCTGACAGAGAAATATTTTGAGTCAAGATGGCATAGCCACTGTGGTACTGTTCTGACTCACCATCCTTATTGAGGTCTATTGTGAAAAGTAGCAACAAACGAGGGAGAATGACATTTTACAGATACACAGTTTGTGAAGGAAAAGATCATGAGTATGATTAAAGTTACACTGCATGCTAAGAGGAGACTATAATTGCTGAAGAGAAACTTTCTAATGTGCACTGGGACAACAGCTATGGTAGCCTGCAATGGGGTAGAGGGAGATGGGGTAGGGGAGATGCTCACTCTTCAAATGCCTCCACCTTGAGAAAGTATACTTTGTAAATTGACTTGAAAAGATAGAGTCTAAACCCAATGCCACTGAGGGGATTCCTTATTTCTGGAATGAAACTGCCTGAAGAAGAATTTTCATATGTTTAGCACTCAGAGGCTTCTTTAAGTATAATTTAAGGGTGCTGGACTCTATCATGAGTTCACAGCCAAACTTGGCAGCATCATCCACATACAGAACTGGTATTTCAAGTGTGAAAAATACAAGATTGAAGGCATTATAAAATTTTGTTCCATGATTTCCGAGAGCCTCTAAATACAGATAATGGTTGGCATAGTAAGAATCTCTTCAACAAGGCACTGAGAGGCAACTTTAAGAAGTGGTGAATGTAAAGCTTGAGTTGCAGTAGAAAGCTACTGTTCATTTTGCAGATGTTTACTGTGTGTCATTAATGTTATTAGTATACAAATGGTTTTTCCTATTTTACACAAGTCCATGGTTAAAATATTGTCTTGAGCTCCAGAAGAAAGTCTGGAGTTTTGTACAGTATGAGAACTTTTGAAGCTGAAAGAAATGCATTTTGCATTATGATTTGGACATGAGCCTGTGAGAACCATGTGTAGAATACTCTAAAGTGAATGTAAAGGGTCCCTCATAAGTTCATGTACCTGAACTCTTGGTCTCTACCTGGAATCACAATTTGTAAAGGCTGTGGAATCTTTAAGAGCTGTAATCCCACTGGAGGAAATAGGTTTCAAGGAAGAAGGTCTTGAGATTTTATAGCCAGGCTATACTTCCTTTTCAATCTATGACTATAGATGAAATATGATCAGCCGGCCTCCTGCTCCTGTGACCATGCTGTTACCACCATGATGGATTATATCCTTTTGAACTTTAAGCCAAAATACAATGTTCTTTCATTAATTTGCTTCTTGCTAGGTATTTTGCCACATAAATGAGAAAAATAGCTAATATATTAATAAATCACACCTTACTACAAGAATGTAAAAATATAATAACCATAAACTTATAATTAATTTCCTACTCAACCTCATAGAAAAATCTGTGTCTACTCATCATTAGGAGGTTTTATTTAAAACTCTTTAAGAAGAATGCATGATAAAAATGGATTTCAATAGCTAACTCAATTTCACAAGGTAGAACTAAAGCATTTACAATATGTAAGAAAATTTCAACTCCCAATTAAATGTATTAGCATCCCCATACCTATGCTATGTAAGATATAATCTTAAAAAATTCTGCATATGATTCATCCTACTTACTTTAAATTCTCTATAACATATACTATTACTAAATAGAGAGGAATGCAGTGAGTTTCATAATTGGAGATTTGGTGAAGTTAAGTGCAATACTGAATATTATAAAATATTTAGCCATAATAATTAGTGCTTTGAATATAGAATTGATTTCCCAGTTAGTTTTAAAGGTTTGTGTTTCTTTGAGTGAATACCAATAAGAGAAAGGCTGGAGCTTGGAACACTGGCTTGAGGTCTCAGAGTACTATGGTTTCTTTTCTGGCTGATTAGCAAGTCAGTAAGTATCTCAAGGACGCACACCTGCCATTTTCATTTTGAAAATGTAAGATCCACGCATTTCCATCTTAATAAAATATGCTAGAGATTTTCAAGATGGAAAAACATTGAATTGTTTATTCTGTTAATAAATTAGAAGTGAAGATAGGCAATGATCTATTCACAAAAGTCTGCTGTGAATTGGAACATATCACACTATTCCAGAGGCAGAAGTGATAAAACTTTCTAGATGAAATTCACAGAGAGGCTTTCAAAATATAAAAACGAGAAGAAAACCAAAGCAGGGGCAACTACAGAAATAGTAAGTGGCACTGAGGTTCAGAAGGGTTACAGGAACAGGAAGTGGGATGTAGGGCTACAGACGTGAGCTTGTTGTGCTTTGGGTTGAGAATTAGCTAGCACTGGTAAGGGTTTGAGATTCTACCAGAATTAAGAATATGATCTTGCTACACCTGGCAAATAACCTGAACAAGGCTGATTGCTTCAATTAAAATGCACAATAGTTTCCATACTATTGAGATGGGGCTACCAAAAATCTATTATTGAGCATCATCCAGAAGTGTCTGACTGTTCTAAATGTTTGTGTCTGTGTATGCATGCACATGTGTACTTGCCTTATGGTAAAAAGATTAAATTCTACAAATCACATTAATACTTATGTGTTCCATATATTTTTAATACAAAGTATATATTTGCTTTACATAAATAATCTCTGCTACAAAATTAATAAAGCCAAATATTTTTAAAGTGTAAGATTGAGAATTATGCAGATAAAATTAAGACAAATGATTATATTCATTCACCAAGATAACGTAACTATCTAAAAATTAAATCTAACTAATTATAACATCTTGGTGAATATTTGTAAAGCACATGAATGATGCATGTTCAAGGAAAATGGAAAAAAAACATGATAAAAAATATTATAATGGATGTTGTTACTATCATTGTTGCTTTAATTAAACCAAGTAAGTGAATCCTCCTTTTTTGTTGTTGTTATTTATTTTGTTTCTTTAGACAGTGTCTCACTATATAGCTCTGGCTGGCCTAGAACTCACTATGTAAACCAGGATAGCTTCAAAGTCACAGAAATCCATCTGCTTTCAATTTCTGAGTGCTGGAGTTAAATGTATGCATGTCCACAGCCAGCATTTATTTAATATTAGACACCAGGACACTTAGTTTATTCATAAAGGCAAATCTAGCGGAAATCTTTAGTTTTTTCATTAGGATACAACTGTAAGTTTTAATTGTAAAATTCTTTCCCATGAGTAAATTTTATATAGAAGTATTTATCTGATGTGCTTATGAAAATACATCTCAGGATCCCAGGACTAAGTTAGAATGAAAATGGCTCGTTGGCAGCATCGCCACATAATTTTCCACGTCAGTTAATCACCCATGAATTGGTTCCAATAGTCTTCCTTTGCATACTATCCCTGCTAGCAGGAGACATTCTAATTACTTTAGAGAAAATGAAAGAGAATGAAGCAAGCAGCCTTTTCTACAAACCTTTATTTCACACAGATCATGACACTCCCTGGACAAGAGGTTTCACATGCCATGTATTCTATTATCCTACTGACTGATGATAACAATTTTTATACTTTATAATCAGTTGTAAAGGCTAGGTCTCAGCAGTTGTAATGATGGAAGTGTCTTGTAATTATACATATAACTCTCCCCTGAAGGGCAAAATCATTTTCCCCATAGTACCTAAAGAAGTATATCTGAAGGAGTTGCTAATGGACTGAATTTTTAAGCACATCAAACCTTTTACTGATTAAGGTAGACTCTAATGTGAATTTTGCATGAAGGAGAGTAAAAATAGTCTACTCTAAATTGAGACTGTTGAATTAGTGACTTTAGAGCCATCTGTAGTTTAAATCTTTATGAATTAAGTATGGTGAGTACCAATGCTAGCTCTGCGATAAAGATAGATGCAGGAGTGGGGAGAGGCAATGCCCTTTGACCTTCCTACACGATAGTCATTTTTAAGCCTCCTGTGGTATCACATTAATAGAATCTCTGGGGACTGAGGCAGGAGAACTACTTTGAGTTGAAGACCAAACTGAGAATGGGCTATTCTGTGAGACCTATTTCTTTAGCAAGTGACTAAACAGACCAATGTGTTTGAGTTTTAGCCAGAACCAGAGACCTGGTGTGCAATGATAGCTTTCTCATTGCAAATAGATTCTTTGAAATTATATCACATCTCTAAGGAAAGATAAATATTTATTATTGATGATGATTAATTTCATGCATCTGGGCAGAAATTATGGCAATCTGGTAGTCCACTCTGCTCCAGTCATTTCAGAAAATGGGCTTCAATTATGGGAATCTATTTGAGAGATCCAGGAAACCAGAGAAACAGCTGAGGCAAGTAAACAGCAACTGGGATAGTAACTTGGGCCTCCATTTGGTTTGGGATATTCACACACCCATCTCCAAATACTATATTTAGCAACCTGAAAGCATCTAAGAACCCAATCTACAAAGATTCACATGTATATCTCTTTCTTTTCCCCTTGATAATCAAAAGACAGAAACTTTTCAATGATACTCTCTTTATGTCCAGGTATGAGACCAGAAAGGCAGATCTGGCCTGAACTGGTTTTGGGTACATGCACAGTAAACTGTCTTCAAAGTGAAGTTTAAGAAAAAAATCGCCTATTTACTAACTTATGCCTATGTATAATTGGGCATACATATGATTAAAATCAGAAGCATTGTTGAAAGGAACTTGTCCATTTGAGAAATGACTGTGTAATTATGTTTGCCAATCAAAGCAGAGGACAACTCAAACTATACCCCTTAGCAACCAAATTCCCCTTTCCTTGAAAGCCGTGAAAAGAAACCCCTAACAGGAATTGGGGCCCTTGAGTATCTTTCACTCATATGGCTTTCTCACATTGTAATTGGATCTTTGTTATCATTTCACTTTGAATAAAGTTTCAGTACTAACTTTGCAAAAAGATTTGTTTTGCACAAAAGATATTAAAAATATACTAAATTGAAACTGTTAAACTGGTGAATTTAGAGTCATTTAATATTTTACTATTTATGAATAAAATACATTATAAATACTGTATGGGCAGCCTCCAACAAAATAAGTGGTTGTATTTTAAACATAAGTCCTTATTGACATCGTGTCACATTCATTTACATAGCTTCAAAGGAAGAAATGTGTCATTCTTTAGAAATTCAGAAACAATCTAAAGCCACTTTGTACCCAACATCCACCATTCCATCCACAGTTATTGAACACATCACCAGGGACCACAAAGTACAGCAATAAAATCATTCTAACAGTCCGTTGATAATCATAAATACAGTTTCTAATAATTTCCAGAAAGAAGGATACACAGATATTTTTAAAAATCATTACATTTGTCATTAGAGAATTTAAATTATTTTTCTAAAGTTCCCATGCTTGTACCCCTTTAACTACACAAACAGCTAAATATTTATTAAACTGTATGATTTTATTGGTTGAAAACAAGTCCAGATTTTTGCATACTTATTGTATGTTTACATCTTGAAAAAAAAAAAACAAGTGTGCTTTTGGAAATATATCACCTAGTTAAATATTATTTATCAGGTATCAAAGCAGTGAAAAATAGTGCTGGTAGCAAAAGGAAGTCAGAATATTAGTTCTAATGAGACTTTTAGGGTGAGGTAAAAATGAGGATGAAGAAAGGAATTAAATTCTACAGCAATTTTTACAGCGAAATGCATAGAAGTCATAAGCAAATTTTATATATAATTTAGTAAATTATTAAGTTGTAAAAAACAGTAGCACATAATTCTTACATTTCTAGCTTCGGAGGCAAATGAACACAGTGAAAACACAGGGAAATGTGTTTTATGGGTTAAAAAACGCATTTTCCATTAGACATTTAGAAGCCCATAGGGTATGCAGGTGGAAATGATGGTAGGAGACAAAAAAAATATAGTTCTGTATGTAAGAAGAAATATACGAGGAGAATATAAAGACTGAAGTTGTCTTGGTGGTAGTTAAAACCAATAAAAATGAAATGGAAAATATGAAGGTAAAGAGGCAATGGAATTAAGGAGAGGGGCTGGCGTATAGCTCAATTTTGCAGTACTTGCATAGAATGTGCACATTCCTGATTTCAGTGTTCAGAATAGCAGCATTTAGGACAGAACAAAGTAAAGGGAGAAGGAGGAGAAGGAAGAAGAGGAGGAGGAGGAAAAGCTGGAGGCAGCAGTTTTATTGTTATGGTTTCAACGTTACAACCTAAGCAGCTATTTTGAGCCATTCCTCAGACTCCTCTAAATGGAAGATTTTGTATATCCTTCTATCTAGTGAATAGTTCTGACTGGATCCATCATAGGTATTACAACAAAATGTGTCTGTCTCTTTGTAAGTCATGTTGCTCTTGGGTACTTCCTTACTAACACAGTAAGGAGTCACTTTATCTTCTACTTTGAGGGGCTAAAATGTATGGAATATTTATTGACTCTATCTCATTCCCAAGTATACTCCACTATTAAACCTTGCTGTCTCTATACTCAAGCTATAATGAAATTTACGTGTTCTTTCCACATTGTTTCCCATTCTCACTTAAACCACACTTGGTCTCTGAATAGTTTCAATATTTATTTTTACTCCATTATAATGGAATGACATGTGTGGATGTACTTATCATAAAGAAGCAATAAACGATTAAATATTAAAGATATGCAAATTAACTTAAGTTTATCATTACCCAATGTAAATACAAATCCACACTCACTATCTCATAAATATGTAAAATTATAATATGGTGATTAAAATAAAGGTAAACTTGAACAAAAACTAATTGTGGTTGTCCGAAAAAGTGCTGCCAAAAGAATGATACTGTACCAAAATATTAAGACTCTAAGAATGTGAGGTACATGTACAGTTGTAAAGAAAGCAGTCTGGAAGTCTCATATTGGAAGGAAATCCTATGGGGTTGAAGCATACTTAGCATTTGGCACCTAAAAGGGATCAGTGAGTCAGAAAAAGAACAAGAGAACAGGTGTGTTGTAGGCAATCAATTTACAGATATAATAAGAATTTAATCCAAATATTGGGCTTTTTAGGCTAAAGACTTCAACTTTAATTTTGATTGAGAAGGGAGTCATTGAAAGGCTTTGAGTGCACTAGTGGTATGCCTTTATTAATCTGCCTTTTTCTGTACTATTTTTCTATTGTCTACTATTTTTAGATATGTCATGATTATTATCACCCTTTTATTCACCACAACATACAAGGGTAATAAATGTTTTCTGACATAGAATCATAATTTCTTCTCCTTCTCCTGTTTATGGTTTCACATCACATCACACATACACACACACAAAACAAAACAGAGCAAAATAAACAAAAAACAACTTGATAATGTCTAGCTTCTATAATAATGCTTTTCCAAAAATAAGCTTCGCAGGGGTAGGAATTTTCACAGCTATTACCTAGCACCAAGTACTGAGCCAACATAACTCATATTTAGTATAAAACACTTATCAATAAATTAATCCTTATGATGCTGATAACACATATAATAAGCCATTCAGGTTTAATGCTCATTTAGAGATTAAGAAGGAATCCTGGAATAGAATGTCATCATAAAGTCACCAGCCAGATGGCAGTCCATGATGTTAATCCTTAAAGGCCTCTTCCAGTAATTTGTAAATATCACATCTAATATTATCTTATTCAAACTCATATCTATTCCTAGAAGTTATTGAGAAATAAATGGAGTTATAGGGGCTCAAATCTCTAGTTGTGTGTTACCATGGATTCTCTATGGACTATGATCAGGAAAATATTTCCCTGCATAGGGAATCTGTGGTCTATCTTGAGGCTCTGGAGTAAACACTAGTTTACTCTTGTGTTGTTTCCTTCTTGAAATTAAAATCTACCAAGGTATGTTATTAAAATAAATTTCTTCCAAGTAACATATACTTAACATTCAACAATTTCAAACTGAATTGAAGATTTTATTGCTTTAAGTCGGCTTCCATATACATAAAGAATTTGCATACATTTATTTGTATGATTGGCAGTTTCAGTGTAGGCAATATACTAGTGTTCAGTAGTAAAGTAGTTTCTAACCTGAATTGTGAGAAATGATGCAACCAGGATGCTTTCCATAGCAAGTTTTTCAAGGAAGTGACATATTTTTCTTCACACCTCAAATATCTATATTATCAATCTTGCCTATTTAATGTGAGGTTACATGATAAACAAAATTGGAAATGCCATCCTGCAAAAGTCACAGCTTTTAGAATTTAAAACTAAAACTAGAAAATGAGAAAAATTCATGAAATAAGTGATAGAAACAAAGAAATGCAGCTGTTAAAAAAACACGTTGTGAAAAAAAAATTTATTGATCAAATGTGGCAGTTGCTCTTTTGTAAAGAAGAGAGTACATTATTATTAGGAAGGCACCTGAAACTGCTTAGGTAAATATAAGCAAAGCTGTTTTGCAGTAGGACTGTAAGTAGGGCTTTCTGTGGTAATAGAAGTATTATTATTGTACTGCCTAATGGGGAAATCATTACATAGAGGGGTTCTTAAGCACTTAGAAGATGGATTGTTAAAAACTGAATCTCATATTATATTTAATAATAATTAAATGTGAATAGACACCTATGACTGGTGGCTATTCCATCAGATAGTACAGATAGAGATGATAATTTTACTTTATTTCTATGTTCAGCTCGGTAAGTTATTAGACAATTAGACCAAAATACAAATGATCACATGAAGAGTATTCTTGTTTCTGTCTACTTGTAATAAGATCTTTAAGATCAGAAAATAAGATAAATTATAGACAAAGTTTCTACAACTTATTCCGAACAGAGGACACATAGAAAAATCATATAGTGTAGGGTTCTAATGTTGTGAAGAATTGAGAGTCAACAGAAAAGTGCAGAATCTGTCACAATGGCCAGAGCAATCATTATGTCCAAATAGGTCCTTGTCACTAGAACCCCACACCACCAGCCTATTACACTTCAAGAAACATGTTTTCCAGTGCACCTTGCCAGTTTATCTTTCCATACTCATTGTGGCAGGCAGGATCTCAATTCACTGGCCAAACTCCAACCTCCCAGACATAAGACATGATAACATAGCACACAACTGTAGTCTTTAAGATTCTGATAGGCACATTGCTTTCCCTTCTCTGTTCTCTTCTTCCAGCTGGAATATGCATTTCTGGGGAAATGCTTTGGAAATATACAAATTTTAGAGTTGATACTGTTGAGCCACTGAATCCAATTTAGTGCCTGCCTAATTTTGATCACATCATTCTATGAGACCAACATATCTTTATTTGACATACTTGTGATAGATATACCATGATTTGAAATAGAAAAGCAAATTCAATAGATATGGTTCACTTCATTGGTAAGTGAGTGTCTTAGGGGAAAATTTGGAATTTGTTCTTTAATATGTTATATTTTCACACATGCATACAACGTGTTCTGATTACTATGGCAGCTCTATATCACGTATCTACTTTCTGCCTATATCACACCTCACTCCTTCCAATAAGTCCCTTTTCCATCTTCATGGTTTTTTTTTGTTTTGTTTTGTTCTGAAATCCAATGAGTTTGATGAAGGCTATCTGCTTAACCCTGTGTTTGGCATTCTCATTTTCAGCTTGGTGGGATCACCAATGTTTTCCCATTTACCTATCTAATCAAAGCAGGTTTTAGGAGAAGTTATTCGGTACTGAGCTAGGCATGTGGTCATATAAGGGTAGACAGCAGCTAATGTATATTCAATAAAGAGTCAACATTCTCATAGAAAACAAAACCTACCAATAACCTAAACATGGTGTGGTGAAATCAACACGTAAATATCATGAAGTTTCATAGTTGATAGAGAAGGCTTCCTGAAGCAATCAGAACTTTAGCTAAGACATGGATAATGAGTGGAATATAGGCACACAAAGAAGAGAATATGTATCACATCTGCAGGTAAAATGAAATATAGTTAAAAGGAAATGAAAAATAGGTCACTGTCAGCTATGTGAGAGCATGTAGAGAAGGAGTCAAGTAAAGCAATCAATTGGACTAGAATTGTAAGGAAAAACCAAGTCATATATCTGGGCATAGATAAAATCTTAAAATCAACATGTTTGGGCTGGGTATATAGCTTAGGGGAAGAGCATATGCCTAGCATGCACAAGAATTTGAATTCCATTCTCAATACTAAACAAAACAATGTGTAAATTAGTAATGTCTTTAAAATAGGGGGGCACAGAAGATACATGAATTCTATGAGTCTGAAAAAAAAATCACCCATAGTTTATATAGAGAATGGGTTATAAAGTAGTAGAGCTAGAAGTGAATCAATTTATGTAAATGATATGTTCATTTTAATAATTTAAATAAGACATAATAGTAGAGGAAGAGAGATGTAGAAAAGAGACTGGGGTTGAAAGCTATTTAGATAGCAAGTAACTTTCCTAAAGCTTACAGAGGGTAGAATCAAGCATAATTCTTAGATTCCCATAATTCTTAGATTCCCACAAGGAACAACTGAATGAGGTGCAGTGCTCATTAGTTAGGAATCTTAGGAAAAGAAATTGGTTTCATCTGGAGAAAAATCTTGACCAAGGGCAAAGATGAGTTTGGTTTGGGGTCTATTCAATGTCAAGTTCCTGTGGGAAATTAGAGTGGAAAAGAAAGAGTGGGATATACAGGCATAAAGCTCAAAGGAGCTTCTTCAGCTGAAAATGTTGACAGGTAGTCATCATCACACTGAAAATGCAAAGATAAACGTTCCAAAGGGTATAAGTAGTAAAGACAAAAGCAGAGAAGATAAAGCATGCATCAAAAGTAGCTCGATACTTTTGTATATAGTGCATGGGCTGAGAATATAAGCTGAGATAAAAAATGAGCTTATTTTACCCATTGGGGAAGTAATTTATTCCTTCTTAAGTTGATAGTTTTTAAGGCATGAAGCCAGCAAATATAAACCAAAAGCCATTTTCCTGAATAATTAAAACTCTAATAATGTGAGAAGAGAACTGAGATACCTAGGATGTCGTGGACCATGAGATGATAGAAAGAAGGGTTTGTGAAAAGAAAAATCAAAGGGTAAATGGCATAGACCAGCCCTTAAAGCTCTAATTTTGTACCATGTACAAGCTTTCCTCTTAGCTTATTCCTCGTTTATATTCCTTAAACTCATTACATTAACACTTGACCTTAAAGACCTTTCCCAAAGTAACATCTGTTTGAGAATCTTCTTCTCAGTGTTTTCTGCTAACATCTAATGGTTGACTTTCTTTTTGTCCATTAATTAATCTGTTAATTCACTTTAAATCTCGATAGTAGCCCCTGCTCTCCTCCCACTCTCCCTTTCTCAGAGCCCCTTTCCCTCTCCCCGCTTCTCTTCTCCTCTGGTAGTGGAATATCGCTCCCTTCCCAGAAGCAACACACTCTAGTGCCCCAACAACTGGAGTGAGGTCTGTCCCTGATTGTTGCCTGTCTGTAGATCATGTTTCCTTGACTGGCTGCGTTATCTGGCTTCAGTGGAAAAGGATGTGCCAGGTCCTGTAATGGTTGACTTTCTCATACCAACTGATTTTATCTGGATTCTTGTCATGGCTTAAAAAAACAGTTAACATAACCGCACTTTCAGAAGACTGACTCTAAATCTTGTCCTGAGAGGAAATAGAAACTGGGCCATTATTTTACCCAAATATCACCCTCATATTAAAACCTGTTCTTTCTTGGGAGGCAGAGGCAGGCGGATTTGTGAGTTCGAGGCCAGCCTGGTCTACAGTGTGAGTTCCAGGACAGCCAGGGCTACACAGAGAAACCCTGTCTGGAAAACAAAACAAAACCAAAACCCTGTTCTTTCTTCACTAGGGCCTTTTTGAAAGGGTTCCAGTGTAACTTCTCAACCTTAGTTTGAATCTTCTTCGTGGAATTCAGTACTCTATTTCTATGGTCGCCAACTTAAACCAAGCTCCCCAGGAATTTTCACTTTCCATCCCTAGTTCAGGTTTGCATATAAATAGCTCATTACTCCTAAGACTTTTTCCTCTTAGTTTAAAATCAATTTTATTTTTCTTCTCCATGCTAACATTTTTCTCCAAATTAAAATTGCCTAACTGACTTTTCCAGTAATTCATGTCATCTTCTGGAATTTAGCTTTCCTGTCATCCTGCTCCCTCATTATACAAGCACTATTTTTTTCTTTGACTTGTTTTTTGGCACAATTAAAAATGAGTGCCCAACAATAATTAACGTATCCAAGCACACTCAAGGTAAATCTTCATGCAGAAAGAATCCTAATTCTGCAAATATTTACCAACTCCTGATTATAGATATATAATCTGCTTAAGGATGAAGGGTTGTGTCAAAAAAGAAGACATTCTCAGCTCTTGTAAACTTTAGAGTAATGTGTGAGACAAATGCAAAATAATTAGTTATATGATTCATGTTGTATTAATATTTGGAATAAGTACTAATATAAAGAAAACACACTGGAGTTCAAAGAATTGACACAAGGATGGGACCTAGTGTTAAGAGGTGGTGTCTCTCAGAGTTGTTAATTTTTGTTATGGGTTTGCATATCAAGTCTTGATTGGAATTTTCTGAATCCAGTCATTGGAAGCTGAGAAGATGACCAAGGCTTGTTATCTCATTAATAGATCAATCAGTTATTGGTGCAAAATTTGTGGGCATTACTGGAAGAAGGTGGAAACATTCAAAGTTGGGACTTAAGTGAAGAAAGTAGCTCATTCTATACATGATCTCAAGAAGTGTTTTGTTCCTTCTCCTTTCCATTCGTCTTTCTCTGCTTCCTGAATCACTTGAAGTTGGTTTTTAGTTAATTGCTTAGTTCTATCATTGTCTTTGTGAATTGAGGCAAATCATTTCACTTCGCCAAATCCCAGGGTGCTTCTCATTAAAACAGGATGGCAAGTCAGGCTTTTGAGTTGAATCCATTAATGGGATGGTATGGTCCATCCAAGGTCACTGCCCCCTTATTACAGCTAAAAAACAGTTTGAGAAATAAAGTAGTTCTTACCTTTTATGAATGTTTCCCCAAGAAGTATTAATATTCTCTGTTATCATGTGTACTTTTCTGGTATCATCAGCAGAATAGTCCCGAAGAAGTTTCAGTGCCAAATCATTTGCTACATCTACATTTATCTGCGATTGGCGGAGGTCTTTTGCCAACTGCTATAGGTATGTACAAGAAAGAAAATTATGTCACTCTTTATCCAGATATCTCGAAATGGTATATCTTTAAATATTTTATAAATAGTTACTGACTCTTCAGGCCACAGCATATCTACACAATTGTTTTTAGCCTGTCATGTGAGTCTCTCAAATATACTGATGTAAGTTGCTTTCCATGACAAAATTTCAAATGCAGGATCTTGAGCATTAACTCTTTGTAGGCACTTCAATTTAGTACCACTAAATTGGCAATAAAATAAGCTTAATTTTTTTGTCACAAGAGAGAATAAACAATAAAAGAAACTCAAAAATAATTGCTTACCATGTGACATATAACAAAATCTAAACACAAAACAGGCCTTTCTTCTGTTGTCATTAACTTGTTGAATTGTTTATGTAATTAGTGCCATCTACTGGCATTTAATAAACTTTGCATAGAGTAAATGCTGAACAAAAAGTGCTGTTTCTCCATGGTTTCTGAAAGATTATAGCACTTTAAAGATCCAATAGTTTAATATTCAAATATAAGACAAGACACAAAACTCATTCTAAACCAAATAACTCATATGTTTTTCATAATTTGTTTTGGACAATTTAATGTCATCAAACTATCCATTTCCTCACTGGAAAGAAGTCAATCAAGGTAAGGTACAATGAGAAGGAATAAACTATTGAGGTATGAATAAAGAAATATAAATAAGCAACTTAACAAAGTAACAGAATAAAATTGTTTTGGAAAAGAGAAAAAACTTAACTTTCAAGTAATATAAATGTATTAAATCAAGAAGGTACACTTTTATGATAATAAACAAAAACTCATATGGGGAAAATAGTAAAATTATTATATTCTATTTTTGGGAACATAATATTATGACAATTTGGCAATAGATACCAAGTGACCCCTCCAAAATTATACTTCTCATACTTTATCCTAACAAAATATTCAAAAAGAAAAATGTATTGTAAGATTAAAAAATTCACTGAAGGAGTAATTTTAATATTTGCTTAGGGGATTGTGGTGGGTTGAATAGGTTTGGCCCCCACAGACTCATGTATTTGAATGCTTGGCCCATAGGGTTAGGCACTATTTGGAAGTGTGGCCTTTAGGGAGTAGATGTGGCATTGTTTGAGGAAGGGAGCCACTATGGGGGTAGGCTTCGAGGTCTGTTATATGCTCAGGCTATGCCCAGTGTGGCACACAGTTCCTTTCTGCTGCCTGCAGATCAAGATGTAGATTTCTCAGCTCCTACTCCAGCACCATTTCTGCTACCATGCTGCCATCCTTTCCATCATGGTGATAGTGGATTAGACTTCTGAAACTGTAAGCCAACCCCAATTAAATATTTTCCTTTATAAGAGTTGTTGTGGTCATGGTATCTTCTCACAGAAATAAAAGCAAAACTAAGAGAGTGATATTAGAAAATAATGAATAAATGTGCACAATAATGATAAGGAAGAGAACATGATTGGGCTGAGGCTGCAACTCAGTGGTAGAGTGCTTATACAAGATTCAGGTTCAATCTTCACTGCTTAAACAAACAAAAATACAACAATGGTGTTATTTTGGGAAAAGAGAATATGGTTTTGACCTGGAAATTTTAAAAATCAGAATAGACAGATGAAATAGCTATTACAGAAATTTGTGAAAGAAAAAAATAACTTATAGTCTGTATTTTCTGTTAGTATAATGTTTACATGAACAAAATAATATTTGGTAATTTGGTATAATTCAATGCATTAGAGTTTTTATATAATCTAACATTTCTTATTTAACCAGAATATGCTATTTTAGAATCAATGAAATAATAAATACCACTTATTGTATATAGCAAATACTTTCAGATTATCAAGCTATTTACTATTTAAGTGCTGTGAAAGTTGTAAAGAGAGAAAAAAAGAGCAAGGTAAATGGGAGAGAGAGGAAACAAAAGAGTTTCTTTTGGCAGAGAACATGGTCGTTGGTAACAAAAGCAGATAAAATATATCTTTGTGAAATGTCAGTCTTTCTTCAAAACCTCTTTTATTAAGAATTGATAAATTAATAATCAATAAATAGCTCCTATTTCTACTTTGCAGATTACATACTAAGTAAAAGCTGTTTGAATGTGAAACAACCCCACAAATGCCTCTCTTTTCTAGAAAGTTCCTAGGATACAAAATTATATTTCCATTTCTTATTATTTATGCTAAACTTGAAGTGACAAAAGTAATGTATATCAAGATGTGAAATATCTTATTAGTCAGAAGACAGTATTTACATTTTAAAAGAAAAGCACATTACCTATATTATTAGCTCTATCATTAGTGACAAACTCAGTTAAAAAAACTCAGATAGTCTTGTTATTATTTCTCAAGTTAATAAAAAGTAAAAAGATCAAACTATTAAATAAATGCTGTGATGACCTAACATCATGGAATAAATATAAATATGTAGGCTTAGAAACACAGAATATAAAGGTTTCAATAAATAAATTAAAACCACATCTTACTTTTTTAAGGCAAGATACATAATCATAAAAGCCATCTCTTACCTGTGGTATGCTGTTTGATAAATACATAGGTATAAAATATCCTCTTTAGAAAACTCAAAAGGCATCTGGATAAAATGAACAAGTTTCTAGACAGATACCAATTACCAAAGTTAAGTCAGGATCAGATAAACCATCTAAACAGTCCCATAACCCCTAAAGAAATAGAAGCAGTCAATAAGAGTCTCCCAACCAAAAAAAGCTCAGGACTAGATGGGTTCAGTGCATAATTCTATCAGACCTTCAAAGAAGACCTAATCCCAATACTCTTCAATCTATTCCACAAAATAGAAAAAGAAGGAACACTACCCAATTCATTCTAGGAAGCCACAGTTCACTGATACCAAAACCTCACAAAGATCCAACACTAAAAGAAAACTTCAGACTGATTTCCCCTATGAATATCGATGCAAAAATACTCAATAAAATTCTCGCAAACTGAATCCAAGAACACATCATAAAGATCATTCACCATGATCAAGTAGGCTTCATCACAGGAATGGAGGGATGGTTCAATACCCAGAAATCCATCAATGTAATCCACTACATAAACAAACTCAAAGAAAAAAAAAACCACATGATTATTTCATTAGATGCTGAAAAATCATTTGACAAAATTCAACATCCCTTCGAATGATAAAAGGTTTAGAAAGATCAGGAATTCAAGGACCATACATAAACATAGTAAAAGCAATATACAGCAAACCTGTGGCCAACATCAAACTAAATGGAGAGGAACATGAAGCAATCCCACTAAAATCAGGGTCTAGGCAAGGCTGTCCTCTCTCTCCCTATCTATTCAATATAGTACTTGAAGTTCTAGCTAGATCAATTAGACAACAAAGGGAGGTCAAAGGGATATAAATTGGAAAGGAAGAAATCAAAATATCACGATTTGCAGATGATATGATGGTATACTTAAGTGACCCGAAAAACTCCACCAGAGATCTGCTACAGCTGATAAACACCTTCAGCAAAGTGGCTGGATACAAAATTAACTCAAGCAAGTCAGAAGCCATCCTATACTTGAAGGATAAACAAGCTGAGAAGAAATTTTGGAAATGACAACTTTCACAATTGTCACAAACAATATAAAGTATCTTGATGTGACTCTAACCAAACAAGTGAAAGATCTGTATGACAAGAACCTCAAGTCTATGAAGAAAGAAATCGAAGAAGACTTCAGAAAATGGAAAGATCTCCCATGCTCATGGATTGGCAGGATTAATATAGTTAAAATGGCCATCCTGCCAAAAGCAATATACAGATTCAGTGCAATCCCCATCAAAATTCCAACTCAATTCTTCATAGACTTAGAAAGAGCAATTCTCAAATTCATATGGAATAACAAAAAACCCAGGATAGCAAAAAATATTCTCAACAATAAAAGGACTTCTGGTGGAATAAGCATCCCTGAATTCAAGCTGTACTACAGAGCAGTAGTGATAAAAACTGCATGGTATTGGTACAGAGACAGGCAGGTAGATCAATGGAATAGAATTGAAGACCCAGAAATGAACCCACACACTTATGGTCACTTGATCTTTGACAAAGGAGCTAAAACCATCCAGTGGAAAAAAGACAGCATTTTCAACAAATGGTGCTGGTTCAACTGGTGGTCTACATGTAGAAGAATGCAAATTGATCCATTCCTATCTCCCTGTACAAAGCTCAAGTTCAAGTGTATCAAGGACCTCCAAATAAAACCAGATACACTGAATCTAACAGAAGATAAAGTGGGGAAAATCTCAAACACATGGGCACAGGGGAAATGTTCCCGAACAGAACACCAATGGCTTATGCTCTAAGATCAAGAATTGACAAATGGGACCTCATGAAATTACAAAGCTTATGTAAGGCAAAGGACACTGTAAATAGGTCAAAATGGCAACCATCAGACTGGGAAAAGTTCTTTACAAATCCTAAGTCTGATAGATGGCTAATATCCAATGCATACAAAGAACTCAAGAAGTTAGACCCCAGAGATTCAAATAACCCTATCAAAAAATGGGGAACAGAGCTGAACAGAGAATTCACAACTGAGGAAACTCGTAGGGCTTAAAGCACCTAAAGAAATGTTCAATATCCTTAGTCATCAGGGAAATGTAAATCAAAACAACCCTGAGATTTCACCTCACACCAGTCAGAACGGCTAAGAGCAAAAATTCAGGTGACAGCAGATGTTGGTGAGGATGTGGAGAAAGTGGAACACTTCTCCATTGCTGGTGGGATTGCAAGGTGATACAACCTCTCTGGAAATCAGTTTGGCGGACCCTCAGAAAAATGAACATAATACTACCTGAGGACCCAGCTATTCCACTCCTGAGCATATACCCAGAAGATGCTCCAACATGTAATAAGAACACATGCTCCACTATGTTCATAGCAGCCATATTTATAATAGCCAGAAACTGGAAACAACCCAGATGTCCCTCAACAGAGGAATGGATACAGAAAATGTGGTACATTTACACAATGGAATACTACTCAGCTATTAAAAACAATGACTTCATGAAATTCGCAGACAAATGGATGGAACTTGAAAATGTCATCCTGAGTGAGGTAACCCAGTCACAAAAGAATGAACATGGTATGTACTCACTGATATGTGGTTATTAGCCCAAAAGTTCGGCATACCCAAGAGTCACTTCACAGCAACCATTGGGCTGAGTGTGAGATCCCAAGTGGAGGAGTTGGTGAAGGGACTGAAGGAGCTGAGGGAGTTGGCAGCCCCATAGATGGAGCAAGAGTGTCCACTGGCCTGACCTCCTGATGCTCCTGGAGACTGCATCACCAACCAAAGAATAGACATGGAGGGACCCATGTTACTGGCCACATATGTAGCAGAGGAGGGTGTTGTTAGCCATCAGGGGGAGGAGAGACCCTTGGTCCTGAGGGTGTTAGATGCCCCAGTATAGGAGAATGCCAAGGAGGGAAGACAGGAGTGGGTGGGTGGGGGAATACTGCCATAGAAGCAGGGGGAGGGGGAGGGAATAGGGAGTTTACAAAGGGGAGATCTGGAAAGGGGGAGATATTTGAAATTTAAATAAAGTATCAAACAAAATCCAAACAAACAAAACCAAAACAACATCAGAATAAGATGGAGTACAGTAACAATCAACATTAACTTTGCTTTCACAATGCTGGAAGGCATACAATATATATACAAAATAAAATATATTGTACATATTAAAGAAAAAGAAAACTCAAAAGACTGAGAAACACTTTAAGAAAAAAATTATGCTGAGATTTCATTTTATAGCTGTCTACCTGGCTAAGATCAACAACCCAAGTGACAGCTAATGTTGGCGAGGATAAGGAGCAAGAACAACAGTCTGCCATTCCTGTTGAGAGTACAAGCTGCATGATCAATCAATATGGAAGTTCCTCAGAAAGTTGGAAATCTATTTACCTCAAGATCTAACTATATCACTCTTGGGCATCTACCCAAAGGATGCTCCATCCTACCATAAGGACTCCTGTGCACCCCTGGTCATTGTTTCTTTTCCATAGACCCAGAGAGTTTAGGTAAAAAGAGGTCTAGGAGGGGCAACATATATCTCCCTGGGAGGGGGAAATATAATAGATTTTACAGGTAGACTGGGGACATGAGTAGTGTTGGGGAGAGGGAGTTGAGGAGAAATGTGTAGGAAGAGACGGCTGGAATTGGCAGGAGCATTTGGGGGGCAGTGTGGAAGCAGTGGAGTGCAAGCTTCCTGGAATATATGAAGGTGATTCAAATAGGACTCTTAGCAATGGGGGATACAAACTCTTAACTGGCTATCTCTTGTTGCTAGGTGAGGCTTCATGTGGTGGGATTGGGTTGCATTTGATTAAATTCATGGCTAAGGAGGTCTATTAGAAATTCTCAAGTAACTCAAGCTGTTCCTAAGACATTCTGTGAGCTGACAGTTGGGCCTCATTGCCAAGGACAACCCACACAAAAACCACTGAACATGGAGAAGTCAAGCTGGTGCCTGCATGGAACCTTCACCTGTGCATTCTGGTCTCTTTGTTATATGCTACTGGGAAAGAAACATTGGCATCAAAACACCTTTGACCTACGATCAGTCTTGCCTGCAAATGTGATAGGGGTAATGGTGGCACAGAACTTATGGGAGTAACCAATCAATGGCTGATTTGACTTAGACCCCACTCTACAAGATGGAATCCATACCACTGCTTTGGTAACTAAGAACCAGAGACAAGATAGCCTAGAGACCTAGGGTAAAATCAAACACTATTGGGGGGAGGGGAGGACAAAGAGAGAAAAAAGCAATAAAAGGTCTATATCATAATAAAGTTGTTGAAAATATAAAGTACAAAGATATGTCTAAAACTAATTTATACATTATCAAAATACCTAGGAGCATGAGATGATAACTATGTTAAATCGTCTCCAAATCTCTAGAGTTTAGTGTTGAGGAATTCATTGGAAAAAAAAAAACATAGAAAAAGGAAAGTACAGGGATAAAGCTCAACATCAAATCAGAAATTTTTAAGGACAACAAGATTATATAAACATATATAATATATAATTCCAATGTAATTTAAATATTTTACACTCAAAGGAAATCTTGACAGAACTCTAATGGTCACTGTATACTTTCTTAGTTTCATGAAGATGCAACATTAAAGTGAAAAATGTCACAGTGACTTTGGCTACCATCCAGTGCACTAAGGCTCATAGCTAAACACAAAAGATCACAATTGTGATTTCCTAAAAGCTGATCAAAAGAGCACATGCATTTCCTTTCCTCATGAGGCAAATGTACTGCTCACCATGCTCAATCATATTCATGCCAGGACTGTGACCAGCTTTGTCTATCATTTTAAAATTTGCTGCTGGGATGGCTCTAGAGCTCAGAAGAAGTGTCAAGTCACTATCATAGTAGACTTTACATGCAACTTTATTTTCCTGCTTGGATTCTATTTGCAATGGTACACTTCAGAGGGAATTGCTTGTGTGGGGATCATCGTGTGTGAAGAAATTTACAATGCTAGGAACAGTAGCTTACAGGATGCCTTTGTGAGTGTAGATGTATCCTTCCTATAAGGAATCCAAAATAATGAACTCCACAGATATTTACAACCAAGAAAAAATATTTTATGTTTAAACCTAATTTGAAGCTGCTAAAATATATACTTTGTATTTACATACAACATTTAAGGCAGAAAAATCTTTATGGACTATGATATAACCTGACATAATTTAAAGACTTTAAAAAAACATTTTAATTATATTTATTTATTATAGGGATGTGTTTATGCTATGGTGTACATGTGGAGGCCAGAAGATATTTTACGGGAATTTTTTTCCCATTGGCCATGTGTGTTCTTGTATTAAGTATAGATCAAACTTGGTAGCAAACACTGTTTACCTGTTTAAACACATTGACAGTCCTCAAGAATCTTGACCATTATTTTTTTCTATTTTAATGTTCATATTCTCTTATTTTTATTTGTGTGAAATATGTGTGTGTGTGTGTATGACAGAGAGAGAGACAAAGAGAGAGAGAGAAAGAGAGAGAGAGACAGAGAGAGAGAGAGAGAGAGAGAGAGAGAGAGAGAGAGAGAGATATCTCCAGTTAAAAGTGTGGGCTATAAAATCCACCTACAGTATTTCCCTCCTGGATTAATTGTTTAGTAGTTATATGACCAAAGGCCAAGTTGTTATTCTTTTTCCCTTTTTAAATGAGTGTGTGTGTATATATATATATATATATATATCACTGAAAGAAGAGTATGAGAAAAATGCAGGGAAGAAAAATTGTGAGGGAAAAATTAAACAAACAATGGTATCTGGCATAATCAAAGAATTAAATAGTAGATATAATTATCATTACTATTACTAATGTTACTATGACTCCTGCTATTTTTTAAATGAATCCCACCTATAGTCATTACAGTGAGAGCCCCCCACTGGAAGTAAAGTAAAATTCTTTCTGTTTTATACACAGTATACAAGTATAACATCTGTGAATGTCCCTCTTTACAACAGAAAATAAAAGACAGTAGATAGTTCCTGAATTAAAATGGCAAGGTTGTTACAATAATTTTCTTATATCATGTGATTAGGGATACTAGTCTACAAGAGAAATGAATATGTATTCCAGGTGAACTTGCTTTGGGAAATTCTTACTGAGTGTCTCAAAGTATCTTATGATAAGCTGTGAGGAGTAAGAAAATGCCACTTTTTCTTTTTATTTTATTATTATTATTATTTAATCATTCCATTCGTTTACATCTCAAATGACATCCCACTTCCCAGTTACCTGCTCCACCAACCTTCCATCCCATGATATCCCACTTACTGGTTACCCCTCTACCAGCTCCCAATCCCACATCTGCCCTCCCCTCCTCTTTGCCTATATGAGAGTGCTCTCCCACCCACCCACACTCTCCCACCCCACCACCCTAGCATCGCCCTATGCTGGGACATCAAGCTTCCCTAGGACCAAGGGCCTCCCCTCCCCTTGCTGGCAAGACAATCAAGCAAGACAATCCTCTGCTACATATTTGTCTGGAGCCATACATCCCTCCCGGTACACTCCTTGGCTGGTGGTCTAGACTCTGGGAGAACTGGGTGGTCAGGCCAGCCTATGTTGTTCTTTCTATTGGGTTGTAATCCCAGTCTGCTCCTCCAGTCCTTCTGCCAGATCCCCTACCAGGTTCCCTGAGCTCTGTCTGATGGTAAGGAAGCCTTTATTTCTCAAAAATAAGATGGAGTTACTAACTCTGTAACTCTGTGTTAATCATGTTGTAAGTGGTGTGCCAAATTAAAATTGAACTGTTTGGAAAACTAGAAAAGGGGATCTTAATATAATGTACAAGATTATATGTAGATATTCATTGTTAAGTCAATGATAATAAAGTTACAGTCCATAGAACCATGTAAGGTAGTTGTAGCGTAAGGGACTAGAGGGACCAGATAGATCCCTTTAGGAACAGGAAATATATGGCGCAGGAATGAGAGGGTTAAGTTGGGAGGGAGAAAGAAGAGATATTTGTGAGGGAATACTTAAAGACAGCAAAAATTAATGGGCATTTGAACAGTAGTATGAAAACCTAATACAGTAGAAACTTCCTAAAATATATATACATATATGAAGGTATTCTAAATGTAATCAAAGAATTGGGGAGACAAAGTTCCAACTTGCCATCTTTTGTCACCAAATGATGCTTCCAGTACCAGAATTTGGTTATATATAATTGAGTGTTTACCAAAGAAGCTCCATGAGAATCCCCAAACAATTTAGGCTCTTGACAAGACTATAGATTTCTCTCTATAAACTGTCAGCCAGGTCCCATTACTAAAGATAGCATCCACACGATTTATGGAAAATGGATATGCCGAGCTGTTGCCTATATAACATGTTCACCAGTATGATCCAGCATCTTTGGTACAAGAAGGTTCTCTGCAACTATCAAAAGAAAAATTTAAGCACCAATCCAGCCACAAAACCTTTATCAACAATAGTATTCTGTCTCCAAGATATACTCACACACCTTGTGGAAGTAACCAACCAATAAGTGATTTGACTTAAAGCCCACTCTACAAAATGAAACCCATAACTAACACTGATTAATTGACTAAGAATCTGAGACTAAATAGTCCAGGGACATTTGGTAAAACCAAATAATACTTATCTAAAAGAAAGCAAAAAATCTAGAGTGATGAAATGACTCTTAATGATATTTTGCTATACTTATAGATCATTGTGTTATTAAGCTATCATAAGAAAAACTTCCTTCCGCAGCAGACAGGAGCAAATATAGACTCCCACAGCAAGATATTATGCAGAAAGATAAAGACCTTGGAACACAGAATTGTAAAGGGAATGTCTCCATCATCCCTCCCTTTAGGGTTCAGTGAACTCTGCAGAAGAAAAGGAGAAAAAAATATAAAAAGTCAGAGGGTATGGGGGGACACCAAGAAAACAAGGCCCTTAAAACAATATGAATGAAGTTTATATGAATTCACAGAGACTGGAGCAGCATGCATAGGGCCTGCACGGGTCTGCACCAAGTCTTCAGCATATGTACTATGGCTTCCAGTCTAGTGTTTTATGGAACTCCTGATTGTGGGAATGAGTGGTTATCTGATTTTTGTGCCTGAACTAATTTTTGCAACTATATGTAGTTTGGAAGGCCACTTGGTGTGTAGGAGGACACCAACCAACAGTTATTGCAAAATGTGAGTAAATTTGATGAATAAATTCAACCCCCCTGTGATAAAATCCAAATCCAATCTCCCTCCCTATTAAGACAGACCACAAACATATGTAGCATACCTACATATCCACATTTAAAATTTGTTATTTTTTTTTCCTATGGCAATTTCACAACTGTTTACTTAACAATACAAAAATCCTTACATTTGACATACTTTTTCAAGATGATAAAGTCTGTGAAAGAAACATCACAAAAGTGCAGGTATCTAGACTCAGGTTTCATCATGTATTTACATATAATTTGCATATAAATAAATTTTTCAAAAAGTAACTGTATCTGCTGTAATTGAATTTTGAAGGACATTTTTTTCTCAATAATTATAGCACCATTGGAAAATTATTGTGCAACTCAAAGTAGAATGTTCATAGAGAGCAGTAAAAGAATATATTTGCTTGGTTCTTTAAAATCACCAAACAATTTAGCTACAAATATGAATTAAGGTTTTATAAATCTTTATTGAGAAAAGAAAGTTAATTCTTCTCTTTCTTGTGTGAATTAAAATGACTATAAAATCCTTTATGGATTTATAATAAAAATGTTAAAATATGTGCAAGGAAGCTATTTCGAATGTAAAGCTCTCACCATTAACTCTAAGACCCATCCATTAAGCCTTTGACATTACCAAACGATTCTGTTTCCTAAGGTAGCATTCCATACAGGATACTATTTAAGAAAATGGCCCTCATTTTCCAGCTTACTGGAAATGATTAATCTTTTCAACAGCTTTGAGGGCTCCATACCAGTGCTGCTACATTTTTGTCCTTTCAACAATGACTACAAACTGAGAGCAGGCTAGTAAATGTGCTATCGGCCAACCCATTAGAGTTCCATTATTTTCTGTCTTACATGGCTTCATGTAATGAATTTTTATAATTAAACTAATGGCATACAATTTATTTTTCCTCTCTTTACTTTCAGGCCCCATTTCTCTTCCAGCTTCTTTGGAATAAGTTTTATAAAAAAGGATGGGAGGAGAGTCTTCCAAGTACTTCATTACCTTAATTTCATTATGACATTTGGAAAGCATTCTCTTTATTTGAGCTCTCGCTTTAATTTGCTGACTTTATTAAAAGGCTTAAGCAGTGTTGTAATTAACAAATCATCCAGATAACCCAGAATTCTAAGAGAAGTATGGTTGAAAGGGTCTGGAAGTCTTCCTGAAGAAACTACCCATGAAAGAACATCAGAAATCATTAGAAAGGAACATTTTCTTCTGCCACCATACCCAGATTTCTAGGTAAATTTTTAATTCCTATGAGCTACTATAGGAAATTACATTCACAAATATCTCTTGTCATGAGATCACATATCTGCACTTTAAAAATCAGGAAAAGTCCCTGTAGTCTTCATGAAGTGCAAATATACTTTTCAAAGCAGATTTACCAACACATAATCTGCATGTTATATACTCATTGAAACTGTACACATTACTATTTTTCATTGAGTCATATAGATGTGCAACTATTTCTACAATCCAATTCTATGACAAATTCTTCTCTAGCTCATATTAATAACAACCTTCAACTATCCATTTTCTTCATCCCCAGTTATTATTTGTTTTACATATAACCAGAGAGAGACGATGTTATTTTTAACTGGGTTATATAAATTGGCACAATGACTTTGAGGTTTATCTACCTCACACTATTAGCATCATAATGAATGTTTGTCATTTAATAATATTTCATTTTGGTATATACAAGATTCAGTTTATGTATTTATTTACTGATGGAGATATGGGTTGATTATGAGTCCTGAATATGATAATTAATACTATCATTAATTAATACTTCTGTATAAATGTTGTGTTTACTTTTACTCATGTTGAGTATATATTTAGCAGTAGAACAGTAATATTCATACCTTCATAAATTTCTAAATATTTTTCCATTGTTTTGACAATTAATTTATTTCACTTACATGTTTATTGATTCATTTGTTTGTTTTCTTGAGACTAGATTTTATTACATAACTCTGGCTGTCATGGAACTTGTTATGTAGCCCATACCTGACTTGAACTTGCTGTAATACTCTATGTTTAGATTATAGGTACACTATACAACATATGAACCTATTCATCATTTGGAATACTCATCAAATATGTAAGCATTCCAATTATTCCCCATCTTAGTTGTACTTCTCATAGCATGAATTCATTATTTTGGCTAATGCATATAAAATACCATTTCATTGTTTTTCATTTATATTTTCTCACCACTAATAATAACTCTATTATCATTTGTTTAAGGATGTCTAATTTGGAGAATTTTTCTATTAAAACAGTCTATATAGTTGGGTAATTTGTATTTTTGGTTAAGTTATTAGAGTCTATATATGCTCCTAAATAGATTTTTCATTACAGATATCATTTAAAATATTTCTCCAATCCTGTGGAATGTCTTTCAACTGTATGGCACTGTTTGAAGTAGAAAAGTTTTAGTTTTGATTAAGTATTTGCCTTTTATTATATTCATTTATGGTGTTGCATCTAAGAAAATATTGCCTAAAAACTTTTGTATCTCTATAATTTTCTTAAATATTTTAAAGTTTTATGTTGTGTCTGTGTGTGTGTGTGTGTGTACGTGTGTGAGAGTGAGTGCGTGTTTGTGTGTGTGTGTTTGTGTGTAAAGGCAAGCGGATGGGTGTGCAACACTGTACATTCATATGTAGGCCTGACGATGGTGATAGCTGTCCTCATTTAACGCGTCATATCTATCCATTTAAAACAGGATTCCTCATTGCATTTGGTGTGCTTTACTAAACTGGGGTGGAATCCAGCAAACTCCAGTGGTCCTGTCTCTGATCCCTTTAAACTGGATAGGTAGGCAATTATTGGATATCCAACTTGTTACATGGATGCTGGGATACAAACTTTAGTACTCATGATTGCACAATAACTGATCGTAACTCCTGATCATCATTCCAACCCTTAAAGTTTTAGGTCTTGTGTATAGTTTTAAATTTCATCCTGGAATAGGTTATGTTTTGAAAACCATTAAACTTTGCTTATTTTAATTAAAATATTTACTTTTAATTAACAAATGAAAATTATACATATATATAGGATAACATGATGTCTAAGGTAATTAGTCTAATCTGCTATCTCATATAATGTTCATTAACATTTTTATTGGAGAATTTGAAATGTGGAGTTAAAATGATTCATACACATGTGATATTTTATTATTAACCATATCAGCATGCTGTGTAATAAATTTTGAGTATAAATTCTAACTGAAACACCATGATATCCACCAGAATACCTCAAGACTCTTATCATCGTCATGCTTGTCTCTACTTATGTAAGTTTGGAGTGATTAGAGCCCATATATAAATTCATGTGATGTACTAAGACATTTGGCTTTCTATACATGACCGATTTTGTTTAGTGTAAGTCCATTAAGTTCATCCATGCTATTACAAATGGTAGAACTTATTTCACTGCATTTTGTAACAAATTATTCTATTTTTAATTGTACTATGTTTCATTGGGAAGTATTATTACTTCTGCTTTTGGAAGAGTTTGTAAAAGATGGAGATTAATTATTATTTAAAAACTTGGTAGAACTCACTTTTGAAGCCTCCTTGACCTGCACCTTTCATTGTGGGAAAATGTAAAACTATCCTTTCCTTTCCTTATTACAGGTTACTTGTATTATTTATTCAGTTGTTCATAACACTCTCTAATGTTAATTAATAACATTAATAACAATATGCTCTGTTTCATACCTATGATTAATAATTCGAGTCTTCTGGTTTTTTTTTATCATTTTATCATTTCTGTCTGTTGCACGTACAGTTCTAAATATTTCTGTATTGAATTAATTTTTTTTTGTTATTTTCACTATAACATCTATTATTTATGATAACATTAGAATTTTCTTTTTGTAGTTTCAAATGATAGGAAATGTGGCTATTGATTTGAAAATCTTCCTTTTTTTCCCCACAGCATATAATGTCACACACATCGCTCTGCAGAGGTCTCAGGATCATGTGTTTTTATTCCTATTTTTCTCAAGGTAGTTTTTATTTTATTGAGATTTCTTCTCTAGAGCAGTGGTTCCATTAGCATGCAGTATATAATTTTCTTACATTTGCAAACTCTTCAATGTTCTCCAGCTATTTATCTTCTATTTTATTCCATAATCTGAAATTTTACATTATAGAATTTTCATCTCTTTGTAGACTATCTTGAAGAGTATGTATTGTGCAACTGAGAAGAATATGAATTCTGCTATTGTTGTGCAGAGAATTTTAGAGATGGTTACCACAGTTTGTAATATTATAGCGTTTTTCAAGTATCTCCCCTTCTTTATCTGTCCAGATATTCAATCTGTTATTAAAAACGAAAAACTGCCAACTATATTTTCTTGAATTGCAAAGCATTTTATTTTTTTCAGTTTTTGCTGTATGTATTTTTTTATTATTTTTCCTTTTCTCAGACTGGATTACATCTATTGAGCATTTACCATGATTGTTTTATTTTAGCTGTTGTGATTTCAAAGACAACATTTCCATGTGGTGCTTGTTTATAGTTTTTCTTCTTGAATTTACCTATATTTGTGGACACATGCCCAAGACCTTCTCCATTCTCCACAAATATGCCAGAGCTTTCGAAGTCCCTGTATGTACATCTCAATCCCCAGATGCCTATTTAAAGTTTTTATTCAAAATCTCAATGAACATCACTGCCAATGTATAGTGTTATGTTAAATAACTGCTATGAAATGATATGTATTATGAACATGAATGAATGCCTTTTCATAGGTAGTTAGCTATAACTCAGGTCAAATAAAGACTAGATTCTCCATATAATTTTGTTTTTAATCTCTCCCAGCAGTTCCAAGGCTGTTGATCCTCAAGACTACTGTGGAAGTATAACATGTCAGAGATTATAATTTTTGGTTAATTTTCTGAGCTCAGAGGAGAATTTATACAACTGTCTTCCAAAATTTGTTTTTTATTTGTTTGTTTGTTTGCTTGCTTGTTTGTTTGCTTTTGTGGAGGAGTGGATTTCTAGAGTCAGCACAGTATATTTTCAAATACTGAAGAAGTTAAACTGTGAATGAAACCTAGCTAAAATAATGGTGTAGTCAAAGTACAAAGTAAAGCAAGACATGGAAACTCCTAAATATATGTGTGAGTAACAGGGGAAACTACCCTGATATTAGTTATGTTGTATCAGAGATATAAGGTATGTTTTCTATGTTTTAAGTTTAGTGGCCTCCTAGTGCTTTAAAAAGAAAAGTACTATTAGCTTATTGATTATTCCTCATTTGGCAGTGTTACAAGGAGAACAAAGGGGAGTTTTAAAAATGCATGACCAGATGGTAGGTTCTGAACAGATGATCTTAGACAATGTTTTTCATTATTAGATTAGAAATCACATCTTTAAACTTCTAGTTTCAGTCAATTTTGTAACTCTAATATACATACATGCATGCATGCATATATATACCCATACATATAAAGATGTGTATGCTTAACATATATAAAAATTCAGTTTCTATCATTGTACATACTTATAATTCAGACAGAATACTGTCTTGTATGTATGTTTTACCCCCTCACACACACACATAAAATAATGTACCCTTCAAATTTATCAATTTCCCCCCCAATTTCCTTATTTTCTATTAAAATAATCTGTAATTTTCAAGTGGCTAGTGTAGATACGTTATAGAAGAGGTTTTAGTAGGAAAATTAATTACAATTATAATTTATCTATGGTCCAGTAAAAGTTGTAGTTAAAACAGACTTTGTCAGCCTCAGAAATGTTTATTTAATAAGTGAAAGTTATTAGATTACTCCCTTCAAATAGTTTCAAGTATTAAATAGCCAAATCAGCAAGGCTCAAACAAGATTTCACTTCTCTATTGAATTCATGTACTCTTAGCTCACCCAAGCACAAAACAGCTAATACTGTCACGTTTGAAAAGCTTTTATGTGGAATTTGACACAAAAGCAATCACAGAGCAGACAAAAAAGGAATTTCTTTTTCAAAAGCTGAAAGGACAAAAATAAATGGAAAGTGTGAGCCAAATCTTTATGGCCACTGGGAAAGAAAGTTCAAAATCATCAAGAAATAATTTTTCCAAAGATCCAACTGCCAAGTTTGGTCCAATCTTAGCCTGGTGAATAGTCTGTGAACTTAACCAAGATTGTGCCAAATGAAATAAATCCTAGGATGATCAGTGCTGGCAGTTTCAGGTGCCATTGACATACTATTTTTGATATTTTTTTTGATAGTTCTAAATGGCATCATCTCTCACAGCATTCTGTTACGGCTTATTGGCAGGGATTCTGTTTAGTGTTGAATCTTTGTGTGTGTGTGTGTGTGTGTGTGTGTGTGTGTGTGTGTGTTGGGTTTTTTTGGGAGGGGATTTGTTTTGTATCTGTCTCTTGAAAGTGAGCACATTTATTCCAACCCTAAGAAGATCAAATAAGATGTGGTTAATTAAATAATCTGAATACGAAATGCACATCTTTGTTTCAGGAAATTAATGATTTATACAGCAAAGAGAGAATGTACAAATAGATTATGTATAGTTTATCATAACCCACTAATTAATAATTCATAGAATAAACCATCTGGAATCTGTTTTTCTTCCCAACTAGTGTTCTCTTACTGCTGTCTCCTATCCTGACCATGTTTTTAAGGTAAGTTTTCCCAGAAGCCATTTCACATGTAATTTCTACTATGTAAATATGGTATTATTTGAAAAATTGCTTCCCATTATTTTTTTAATCAAGAGGTAGATAGTTTAAAAATATAAAACCAGAGAGGTAAGAGTTAAAGATGAAACTTAGTGAAATGCTATGAAGAATTAAAAATGATAATTACTAAAACAAGTATAAAATGGTGAAAATCATGCAATAACACTAAACTGAAAATTCAGAATTTAAAAAAATATACACATTATTAGAATAAGTAATATATGCACAGAATGGTTAGAATAGATTAGAGATTTAGAAATATATGATGCATCCAAATTGCTGGGAATAAATATCAATAGAATTCAAGTATAGTGATTTGTTTAAAGTACTAAAAAGTTTGCTGAGCATGGTGGCACATGCATTTAATCCTAGCACTCAGGAGTTGGAGGCAGGTGGATCTCTGTGTGTTTGAGGCTATCCTTGTCTACAAAGTGAGTTCCAGGATAGCCAGGGCTGTTAATCTATAGTAACCCTGTCTTGAAACACCCCTCCCCCAAAATGGTATAAAAAATCATAGAATTGTATTAGCATTTTAAATCATTCACCGCTATTTACTAAGAATAGACTGGGTCATCATCAGGAATGAGGCAGTAATGGAGACTGACTGCTATAACCACAGCTCTCCAAACTGACAAGGGTCTTGGAAGACTAGTAGGTTCTCTTAGAATCAGAGGAAAACAAATGCAGCAATACTTTATGAGTAGAGAGATGTAGGTCAGATTATTCAGTGTCTGCTTGTATCTATTTCCACATTTTTTCTTAAAAGAAAATTGTCTGCCAGCATCACTCAGTAGTGAGAACACATTTAGCTATGAAAAGATCTTTTATTTGTTCCTCAACTTTGCAAAGAATTAAAAATAGTAGTTTCGTTTAAATGAATATAATCTGAAATTATCTTCAGTTTTGCAGAGTAGAAAGTATTATGAAAATGTCCCCATATTACACGATTTAGTTACTTTCATTTCCGGCCAATTGGCTTATCAATAATATCTTATTTGTCAATTAATAATTACTGTTGTCTCTTTCCGAGCCTCATAATGTTTTATCAATTTGTTTTATTTACACAGAAAGTGGGTGGAAAAGAAAATCTGTGAAGTCATCTACAAGAATAATTGCTATAAATTCCTGTTCCATCTCCCTATTCCTATCAAAAGAAGTTATTGAACCTCATCAGCCTCAGTCTTCTCTGAATACCACTAAAAAGGAACACTTTTCCTAAGAAATGACAGAGAAAACCAATTAAAATAGTGAATGCAAAATGATTAACACTGTTTTTAGCATACAACAAAGATTCAGCCTTAGTATTAGCAATATGATTGTTTTAGTATTCATTTATACCATCTAGGGGAGGAGGTGGGTGGGAATATTAATATTTTGGCCATCTTTATCATCTGCCTTATGATCACATGTTTACTGAGACAGCCATGCCTATCATTAAATTTCTAAAAACAGACAAGAATATCTACAAGTTCTATAGATAATGGCCAAGTCATTTTTATGAAGTAGACAGAAGACTATTCAAACCATTTTTTAAAGTCTTGAAATAGATAGAAATTATAATAAAATCTTATATTTTGTTAGGTCTTTTAAAAACATCTGTGCAGATATAAAGACTGTCTTGTTTTCTTCTATTTTTTCTTTTAGTCTCTCTTAAACAGCTACTTATTACACTTTAATAATTTCTGATACCCCCTTATTATTCTCTCAGGGGAAGATTAGTTTTCCATTGTCATCCTTTAGAGTCAAATGGAGCACTACTTACATCTCATTTTCCTTTATTCCCCATCTTCTCAAACCCTCTTCCTGTTAATTTCATATCCATTAACCCTTTTCATTTATGATCTGTGAAATTCATAATATTCCAGCTTATAGATAAGAACAAAGCAACCAAGAATAACAATGTGGATTGACTATCAAATAATCAGACCAAAAATTAAGAAAACAATTATTAGACATTACTTACACATCTCTGTCAGGAAATTAATAATAATAGATGGAATAATGAGTCTTAAAATTCCACATGGCCTTCCAGAATTTTTGTATACCAAAGATCTTAACTTCATAGCAGCTTAGATTCTCTAACAAAGTAGTTTTTATGAAGATTGGCTAAAAGCTTATTAATACCATTCAGAGTATCTGAAATTAACTGGGAAAAAGATCTGGTCAGTGAGACATGGTAGAAATCATAGGCCTTCCATAAAATTCATGGACTAAATGAGCACATTCTCAGTGGCTTTAGGGCAACCCATATGTTTAAAGCAATAGTTTTGAAAAAACTGGAAAGGCTTATCCCCTAGAGACCAGTTGGACAGAGATTGTTGAAAAGGATTTATCAGCATCTAATAAACTATAATTAACAAATCAATTATTATTAATTTTCATTGCATTATGTTCTTGATGTCTCTGGTTTTCTTTCTCAATACAAATTAACATAATATAAACAGACTGCTTTGGATACGAGATATTTTAGAAATGTAAAAAGATATTATCCAAGAAAATTATGTGTTTTTTTCTTAGATAACATAACTTGTGTCAAATACAGATCCTTGCATACCAGAAAGACTTTCTGACAGAGTGGAAAAAAACAGTGGAGGGTTTTTGATCAAATATCCAACCATATCACCTTCCAACTACATTATTTCACTGGTTAAAAAAAATTTCTTAACAGTATTCACTGTCTAGCATTTAATGTCTCAGATGGCCAATACACATAACATTTGAAATGATCAAATGTATATAAAGCATCATGCAGGGTATTTGATGAAATGAATGCACTTTATTTCTTTAACCTTTCCTTTTAGTCTCGAGAGTGCTAAACTATTAAGTGGAAAGATATTTCTGATGTTTTAAAAGAAAGGAGGAGAAAAAGAGAAGGAAGAAAATGCTGTGCTAACATCACAGAAAGGGAGAGTACAAGTTCCCCTAATACCTTCTCCGATACCCACTCACGCCCTTCTCAAGTTAGAGCCAGTGATATATGAGGAGTAATATATCTATTATTCTTCCTAGGAAGAAATTAATATCAAATATTAAGTTAACATCACACTACTATAGAAGTGTTGTATGTATATTAACTTTGAAGTGTTCTTAAAAGAATGGTATGGTGTAAAACCCAGGTGATAAGCAGGTATTTATCTCACTTAATAGAGTGCTTGCCTAGCTTCAGGAAGTCTCGAATTCATCCCCCCCCCCCCCCCCAGAAATTTAGCATGTTGGCAAAGGACATGCTTGTAATTCCAATGAGGTGTTTGCAGGAAGATCAGAAATGAAGGCAAGAATAGGCTATGTAAGACCCTGTATTAACAAAACACAACAAAACAAACTCTGCATAATACAAGGTGAAAATTAACTTTAAAGTTGCAATGGGCCATCAGTTTTCTTCTAACCTGTACCTTGTCTCAACATTTTAAGCAGGTAGGGGTAATGGCACTCATCTGCAATCTTGACGATTTTGAGTTTCAGATTTTGTCTCAAAAACAAATGAACACAAGCAAAAATTCCACTGTTTATTCACTGTAATTTTCACTAAAAACCATTAAGTTTTAATCTATGGCATATTTTCATTTGCTATAACAAGTATTTTATATCTAAAAAAGATATGTTTGACACTAACCTTGGTTTCCGTGATCTTCTTTTGGATTGCATCCATTGTGTGAGGACCTTCTCTCCATGAGTCAAGCTTGCCTCTGGCCTGTCCTATGACCTGTTCAGCTTCTTCCTTAGCTTCTAGCCACTGTGTTGAATCCTTTAACATTTCATTCAACTGTTGTCTCCTGTTCTGCAGCTGTTCTTGCACCTCATCCCACTGAATCTGAATTCTATCAACTGCAATGACAGGAAAAATTAAAAACAGTAAGTACTACTCAAGAGAAGACAGTGGAATTTAGGATCTAAACATCATTGCACATTTATATTTCTAATTAAAAATATCCAAAGTGTTATGGATGGAATAGGTAGAATAATTAATAAAATGATTTCATCACTCAGGTGGCAAATTTGACTTTCTATTAAATTACTTGCATGGAAATAAACTAGAATATTGGTGCTATGTTTAGAAATACAAATTCAGTCCAATGATTGAGGAGGTAGGAGAAGGAGCTGAAGGGGTTTGCAACCCCATAGAAAGAACAACAATATCAACCAACCAGACACTCCGGAGCTCCCAGGGACTAAGCCACCAACCAAGGAGTACACAGGGAGGGACCCACGGCTCCAGCTGGATATGTAGCAGAGGATGGGAGAGCAGGCCTTTGGTCTTGTGGAGGTTGGATGCCCCAGTGTAGGGGAATGCTAGGGTGATGAGGAGCAAGTGCGTGGTTGGGTGGGGGAGCACGCTCATAGAAGCAGGATGAGGGAAGATGGTATAGGGGGTTTCCAGAGGGGAAACCGGGAATCAGGATACCATTTGAAATGTAAATAAATAAAATATCCAATTAAAAGAAAAGAAAAGAAAAAAATGAAATATAAATTCATCCTTAGACTCTGATACCAAATAACAATTATTTCTTTAAAAGGTACTGAAGGGCTTGGCTCTATTACTTAAGCACTTACTTGTGAGTGTAAGGATCTGTTTAGATGTCCCAAAGCCAGAGTCAAGATGGAAAGCATAGAAAGGCTCAATGAGCTCATTAGGTCGCTAATCTATCTTACTTAATGATGTTTCAAATTAAAGAGAGACCTTGTCTCAAAGAAATGGTGGAAAACACCTGAAGACTGACTCCAGAGGCTGTGCTCTGGCCTTCATATTCAAATGAGAAGAAATAAGACAAGACATTGATATATATAACTGCGATATTTGGACAAACACGCTTGATGCACTATGTAGAAGTTGTTACACAATAACCTTCCAAAGCCCAAAGAACCAAGCATTGCCAACACTTTAATAGTATTCAGATGATATGAGTACATGATTCATATAGGTATCAATACATTGTTCGGCACAATATGTTTGCTTTTTTCTATTACAATTCTTTTTATGATAAATTTGCCAATAAACCAGACATTTCAAAGGAGGTATCTAGAGAACAAATTATTTCAGAGTTGTTTGTGAGCAGCTTTGTATATCTATGTTTTAAGATAATAGCATTTTCTTTCTAGGGATATCTTTGATAACTAACTGCCTACTCAAATATCATTATTGTAGATGAAGAGTTTTCCTGATCATCCATCGTACAGCCATGGATAGATATCACATACTACTATGATTTATATGATTTTCCTTTCTATTTCTCACTCTATAGAGTAGATAACTTACCTGCAAGGATAGAGATTTTTAGTGGATGTTGTCAGTCACCAATCTATATACCTTTGGTACATTCCTTGAGTACTCATTGGCAAGCACTTGCATTAATACAAGCATAAGGGATTTCGTTTACCTTGAACAGACTTGCAGGGAGAATTAAAGCCTCAGTAGTAGTATTAAGGAAATGCCAGATAAGAATTGGATGAACATTACTCCTTGATTCCTGCCCTTGTTGCTTTGGGATAAAAACTATGAGAAGTGTTTTCCACTATTCTGTGGGAATTCCCTTTGCAACGATGAACAACTGTTAAAAAAAAACAATAGCCTTCACAATAACTGGCTTCCTTAGTTTCCTTCTTTTTCCTATCTCTGTTCCACTTCCCTACAGGTAATTTCTTTGGTTACCTTACAAACAAACCACATTTTCCCTCTATCATTCTGAGGTTTGTTTCTTGAGAAACATGGTCCAAATTGGTATTACTATAATCGCAAAAATAAAAACTATCAAGTTGGTTGCAAGATGGATTAGTTGGTAAAGGCATATGCTGCTTGGCTTGATGATCAAAGGTCAAAACCTAGGACTTATATGGTAGAAAGTTGTTCTCTGTTCTCCACATGCACTGCATGCTAAACATACCCCTCTTATCTCCATACCTACCCACTAATGTATATGTACTTAAAAACAAACAAATGTTAGTAATTTTTTAAAAAATTAAAGAAAGTAATGCACTATTTGTGGTTATTACCTTCTAGAGTTCAATGTGGTTGTAAGTTTTAACTCACTGGTGTACAGCTTATCACTTGGCATTCGCCATACTTCCAGTAACACTCTGCCCAATGAATTATACTCAAAGGCAATTTCAATTCTCCATTTTCTTTTTTAGAACAAGGAAGAATGATGAGTCCAAAGTTAACCCTTCCCCTACATCTTGAGTCGTTCTTATTGAAAACACAATCATTGTCTTTTTATTATGTTTCCACTTAATATCATTTCAGTAATTGTTATAACTTCTATTTTATTATCCTCATTAACATTCATAATCTCTATCTCATGTAAATAAATGTTCTGTGAATTTGGGTTCTTTGGTTCTAATTTGATTTTCACGTCTATATTTTCAGGGATCTTTTCTACAGCTTTTTTGTTTTATAAACTACTTTAATTTGTGTTAACCATATTGTCTATATGTGTTAAACTCTTTCAAAATCATGTTTGTTAATTGAATATCATCATATGCTTTAAATTCCATAGACAAAATGTATAATGAGTTGAAGAATCCTGTTTGATTGAGTTGTTTAATCCTTTTTGCCTGTTTGAAATTCAATCATTGACAAAGTAATAAGTCTTTCTATATAAACCTAATACTATTTTATAGGCATTTTAAAACTTAGAATCACATTGACTCTAAAAGGTTAATAACCACAAATAGAGTATTATTACTACTAACTATAATTAGATGAATACTATAAAGAAGTATATATCATTATTAAACAATGTACATATATGAGAATTCATCTCTAAGAGGAGAAATTATGGAGAAATTATTGCCTTTACAAGCGAACATGGGCATAAGGCTTTAAAGAAATAATCAATCAATTAGCCAAGTATATGGAAAACCGTATTTGACTTGCAATTCTACTTCCAGTTGTGTGGTCAAAGAAGTGCATATTTATTTATATTTACCAAAAGACTCACATTCCATGCCTCTTAAACTAATGTATGCATATGTTGTATCTCTTTCTGTGTCTGTCTGTCTATCTATCTATCTATCTATCTATCTATCTACCTACCTACCTACCTATCTATCTACCTACTTACCTACCTATTCATCCATCTGTCTATGAACTTGTGGTAAATATAGAGTGAGAGATTTATGACTATTTGCAACAATATAGATAGATCTAAAAATTACAATGCTGAGAGATAGAAAAGTCAGTTCCAATTGAGCAGATATTGAAAACCTGTTTGATTAGGTGCATTATAATACACTGAGGAAAAATATGATAGATTTTAGGACTCTGGAAAGTAGTTGCCTTTGGATTCATATGAAGGTGTCTGACAAGGTTCTGATAATTCTCTGTTTCTAGAGTAATATATAGTTTTTACAGAGATGCATTCAGTTTGTGATTATTTAGTAATTTAGATGTTTATGCTGAGTATAATTTTCATTATATATATAGAAAATTTTCATTTTATATATAGAAATTGAATAAATAAATATAATAAAGTATTATTTAACTTATAACATATACTATATGTATAATTTAGAGGTTCTTTTTCAAAACTGGTACAACATTTATTATATGGATCAGTTTGCTAAAGTTACAATGTGGTTTAGGGCTTGTATTTCTGCAGATGTTGCTCAGTGGTAAAAAATAGTAATAATAAGCTTGCCCACCACACAGGAACTCTTAGTCTGATCCTCTGTACCACAAAAGAACATGTAAGGTATGTTTACTAGACAGTGCACTAGATTAGACTTGCCATAACAGATTAGAGAATAGACTAATCAGTTGTTCACCTCTTGAGGAAAAAAAAAAACAACCTTGGAAAATGCAGTTGAGTACCTGGCAGTAATCACTAGGGACGATCCTGAACAAACACATGAGGAAAATTTTAAAAGCATTACAGGTATTTCATTTTGTCAAGAGATGAAAGAAGCATAAAATCTAAAGATCATCAAAGCAAAGCTGTTATTCTGGAAATGATTCAGTGTGGGAGTTGGACAGCATACAGACCTAGCAATTGTCCATAATGGGCAGCAATTCAAATTACAGATTTTTATCACACTTGCAACACTTTCCCCCAGGAGATTGATTGACCAAAGATGTATTATAGCAATACATTTGGTCACTAGAGCTCATACTGTTAGATTTACATTTACACCAGATTCCACTGATGTACAAAAGTGAAGTAATAATAAAATATATGCACATAAACCCAGACAATCTGTGCATGTTTGTAATTGAAAAGCAACTCAGAAATACACATTTTTTTTTCTCATAGAGGTCCATTGCAGAAAGCTTCTCAACTGATTTACAGAGTAAATAGATGCTGGATAATGAAGGGAAGTAAATAACCAAAGCTACGACTCGGGATGACAGACTGGGACACAGCATGAGTCTTGATTTACAGGTCTCCAGAAGTGTCAAATTGGAAACACAGTAATCATGCTAAGAATCACAATATTGCAGAAAGAAACAGTTCAGTTGATTAAGTACTAACCAATTCTTTACTTCACGTTCTTAAATGAGCTATGTTTGATTATTGATACACATTCTTGACTGAAATAAATTCCTACAGCTTTCCCAGGAATGACTGGTATGTAAAAATAGAAATGATTGCTATTTTGAACATCCACTGCTACTGAACAAAGAATAGAAATTTCAGCACTGATGTTATAGCCTGAGAATTAGAAGTTTGTGCTATTGAATTTTAGAAAGTAGCCTTGATTTTGAGTTTGTCCTGGATTCTAGCCCTTCCTTTATAATTAAACAGCAAATTTTAATTGGAAAAGTTAATTTACTAGGCAAGCATCAGCTTCCTCAACTGAAAAAGTAAAATAATTAACAGCTGGATAGCCACAGATGTATTGTGATGGTAAATCTAAGCAATGGGCACAAGCATAAAGGGCCTTGTTAAGCTAGGTGCTGCTTTTCTAAAAAGAAAAGACTAAACAGCAGATTATCAGGTCCCATCCATGATATGCTAGTGATACACACTGTGGATTTTAATCATCTCACAGATCATCCAAGTATTCCATGTAGAAAATACCATGCTGGAACACTTATACTGAGGGCTAATCTTCTGAGGTCACATGAGCAAATGAAGAGAACAGATATGCTCACATGTGTAGAAAGATTAGGAAAAATGATCCCAAGTATAGTCAAGACAATGAACTCTAAACTATCTTTCTGTGGTTAGAAAAAATCATGGAGAATTACAGACTTTGTCTACTGAACATGGGAAAGTACAGACTGTTTCCTGAGGCAACAAGTAAAGAAATCACCATTATTGTATTTCTGTACTTAGCTATGTACAGCTACACCAAGAATAATGTTGATATATCTCAATGTTTGACCTTCAAAGACTTAAAGCAATGAAAAGCAAAAAAGAATATTAACCAAATTATAGATGATATTAAAGTATACCCTCTTGACGTCCAAGAAGTATTTAACATGAGATAGTGGAAGATATATCAATATGTAAGTACTACAAAAAGAAGTTCAAATCAAGTTCATGAAGGAGAAGAAGAGGAATACATGGTAACCATATGTGCTTAATTCCACTTAGGGAGAGGACAGGAGAAATGTGGTTACTGCTATAACATACCAGATACTAGAGAGAAGTCAAGGGGACATGGCGAAGTTCTAGTTACTATTATCAAATGAACTATCTGCTTTTCTTCTAGTCTCCAAAACCTGCAATGCAGGGATAATAAACCATTTAAATCCACAGATGATAGAAACAGAATAAATATTGAATTTAAAATATATCAATATCAACCAAACAGGTAACATTTGTTTGGAGCATGGAAGTGATCATTAATTTACTCTTAATTGTATACTAAGTATATTGTAATATAGAGGTAATAACAAAAGAGATCAGTAATCTATAGAGATGAAATAAATAGTGGCCACAATTCATTTTCTGTATTTTTCCCTAATTTGCTCTCAATTATAGGGGTAAAGATGTGCAATTATCTACTTATGTAATATTTCTCCAGGCTTTGTAAATTTTGAGTGATGAAACAAAGAACAAGCAGATTGTCTGTGCTATGGGATTCTTTCCATCTGTAACAAGTTGTGACATGCGTATTTCTTGATGCTTCTGCTGGAGATAGAAGACTAAAGAACTTAGGCAACACTATGATTTCATGTGCAATCAACATATCAAGAGCCATATTGTTCTCCTAGATGGTTATTACTCATGTTTCATCTTAGCAATTCTATGGTCACATACACTCAGTCATGCATAAAGTAAACTCAAGCCAACCTCTAAAAATGTACTTTTCTGGATTGATGGTGTTTTTCTCTTTGTATCTTGATAGAAGCATACACCACATCGGTATGTATGTTTTATTCATAAAAGCTCATCAAATGGAGTACTGAGATATATGCTAAACTGAGGTTGGTATAGACAAAAGAAATGTCCTGAATAATGAGCTATTGATAAAGAAATATAAGTTGGATTTAAGGGTAAAATGAACTGATATCACAGAGTAACTTTGGAATGCATCAGAAAACAATGATGAGTGTGGGTAGTCAAAGATATGAAGTAACTGAGCAGGTTCTGGATTCTAAATGATGAGTTCTTGGCTATACTCCAAAGCTTTGTTTCTTTTCCCTTTTGAAACATTTCAAAGCATTAAATTGTTAAGTAAAGCATTTTTCCCACAGCAAACAAATCAACAGCATACTACTTAAGCAGTTTTGGAATTTGCTAACACCTCTTTTGAATGTTGAAAAAAGATACCACCTGTAGAAATGGAAGTTAAAAAGATATTAAACAGGATTCATAAGAATACAATGACCAAATATTTTGCTCAAAATGACACTAAATCTGATTAGAGTGGAGCTAGAAATGGACTTCAGGCCAGTTTCTTTGTTTTCAAATCATTAGGCTGGCAAATAAATATTGGGTGATAATCTTTAAAGAATGGTAAATAAGCCAGGCAGTGGTGGCATACGCCTTTAGCCTTTAATCCCATCACTCGGGAGGCAGAGGCAGGCGGCTTTCTGAGTTTGAGGCCAGCCTGGTCTACAGAGTCACTGGTGTCCAGGGTCTAGGACAGCCAGTGCTACACAGAGAAACCCTGTCTCGGAAAATCAAAAAAAAAAAAAAAAAAAAAAAAAGAATGGTAAATAGCCCTATGGAACAGATAATGAGTATATCTTCTAAAGAATGTGTATTGTCCTATTTAGCTTTTTAATCACATGAAAGTTCTTGTGATTAATGGAGAGACTATTAGTATACATGAAAGCCTGAATTTGGGGGAAAAATTGTGTTACCTGCAAATGACCATGTGTTAAATGCTTCATCTCCAGCTTGTCAGCGCTAAAGAGGATTGGAAATCGTTAACAGAGGCATGATGTAGGGCAAAGGGTTTGGATAATTGGAGATGAGTTCTACAAGAGGATTGTAAATCCTTTTTTCTTTGTTGTTTTCTTCTAATGATGAGATGGTGAGTGGTCTTGTCTCTCTGTGATTCCTGTCAGGGCATGTTCCACTAGCCAAAAAAATTAAAAGACCCACCTACCCAACTTTTTAATTTATAAGTTGGTTATCTCCAGAATTTATTGCATTGGCAGAAAGCTGACTAATATAAGAATTGTAAAATATTTGAGTTTATTATCCTAGGTCACATGCAAGTCACAGAAAAGAAACTATCTAGATGTGATATAAGCACAGCTTATTGTTGGGTAATTCATCTGTCCAGTAACCCAGTCACTGCATAATTAGGTGTCAAATATAGTAAATAAAATGCTAACAGCATAAAAAGTTATAGAAACAGTCCATTACAGCAGAGTTAAAGGGTCCCATTACAATTTCAACACCACAGATTTATTAACGTGCCAAAACCATGCAATGCACATAACAACACCTATACATCACTGTAAATTTGTACAATGTTTATGCATTCATTGGAATACAAATATTTTTCCATTAACACACATGAAATTTCATTTGTACACCTTGTACTCAAACTTTGATTTTAATGAATGAACAAAAGCAAATGCTATCAGAACAATGCCACGGGCTCACTCTCATTGTTATGCAAACACTTCACAGATTCTTCTTTTAAGTTAAGCAAATAAAAATAAGTGCAATATAATGCACTGAATACAAACTATTCATAAAATATAAAGTCATGTGTATATGTGTTCTTCCTTAGCCAGCTTTTTCTCTTCAGTTTGAGGTGCCCCTCTGTCCCACACATGGATTTGTTCTTCTACTCTAGTTTCTAGTCTGTTCTACTTCTTGATTCCACTTATTCTATTTCAAAACCTTCTGTATTTTTAATCTATTCTAGAAAACATTTATTTCTTCTGATGTGTAAAATAAAATAACAAGAATTAAGCAAATCAACGTGTCTCTTCCACCCACCTAATCATATCTTTCTTCTCCACAGAACATTGGTTCAAACACAGCATTTGATATGACAGGATGGAAGGATACCACACAGAGGACCCACCTTCTTAGAGGGAAGAGGAGGGGGTGGGTGGAGGAATTCTGTGTGTATGTGAGGGGTAACTGGGAGCAGGGGCAGGCAAGGATCAGGATGTAAAATGAGTAAACATATAAATTAATGAGAAAAAAGATGGCTTGGATAACAGCAGAGCTTTCTATGTAAACTCAGGCTCTCTCCTCAGTTTTCTAAACCAGAATTTCCATTTTAAACAAGATTCTTCTGGTGATTTAAAATTCATGCTAAAGTTTTAGAAGCACTATTTTCCAACCAGTATTCCCATAATCATATCCCAGGTGATGCGCCCACCCAAAGCAAATTGGCTTTTGCCACGGAAATTGCTTTTGCAGATGATAACAGCAACTTTCAAGTTACTATAGCACTGGAGCCTGTAAACTGTGTATTTATTTTCGTAAAGTGCCCTTCATTATGTGTCATCACTGACAAAGCCTTCTTAAGTCTTCTCTTCTGATTAAGAGAACAGGCTTGTACTTTCATTTTTTTCTAAGAGTTTGGCCACTTCTCAGATTGTTCTGGTCACCTTTTAAATATTGCTGTTCATTTGGGCTCTCTCTTTAATTTCTCCTTCATTTATGTCTTCTCCCTGGTGAATCCATTTCCATACACTGCTTCATTTACCACTTCTCTGGTGAGCTCACACAAATCTCTGTATTAAGCAATTTCCTGAGGTCCACAGAGCAAGCTGTCCACTAAATCATGTTGAAAGTGTCAATATATCCAAATCCAGCATACTATTCCTTTGCCTAACTCCTGACACATCTGTTTCTCTATCTCGTCATTTAAGGGGAAACCTATAAACCATCCTCAATTCCACTTACCTCCCGACTTTTAATGGAGAATTCCAAGTCATATAACCTTTCAACCTTTTTAATTGCTCTTCTAACCTCTCTATCATCTGACTATCTCTTCCTTAGGCTGCCTTAATTAAAACCCCCCTGTTGCTTTCTCTAATTGTTAGATCATAAGCTTCTCTACACATTTGAATTACCTGGGGTACTTTAAAAAATACCAGTGTCTGGGACCTAATCCCAAAGGTTCTGAATTAATTGGTTTGGGGTGGGATCAAGGCAATAGCATTTTTTAAAAAGATTCCTGTAGTGATTCTACCATGTAGCCAAAAATGCAAATTATTAACCTAATACTGGCCTTTTTGTATTGTTTATCCATCTTCATTACTTTGGTCAAATAAGTCTTTTGAAGATAAAAATCTAATTCTGTCCATTATCATGTGTAAAATTCCATTCATTTTACATTCCCCTGTGCTATCTAGGTATAATAAAAAAAATGAAACACTCTCTTACAAGATATTTGAAAAAATAGAAGTTATTTTTCTTTATGTTTTACCTTCTAAGCTTCTGATGCTTTATGTATAGACTGCTCTTAAGCAGTACAGACACAGGATTTTTCAGCATATGTTCTGTGAGCTATACATCTCCCCTGTGTGTGTTTTCTGTTCACAAGTCCCTCTCGTTTTTCAGATGGTGCAGTCTGCTTCAGCATCACTACCATTAATCATTTGTTCTCCCTAATCATTCTTTTTGACTAAACCAAAGGTTGCATTGCTCTGCCTTTTGAGTTTCTTAATCATTTTCTTTTTTGTTTCCTTATCTTAGCCCTTGAATAAACAGATTTTACTGTTTAGTAATTGTTTATTTAATATCTGAAGAATCTGTTACCTGATGGTGGGCCACACATTTATATACTTTGGAGAAATGAGTATGGGACACAGGAGAAGATAAAAAATGTGCAGCAAGGACAAATACCACTTGTTAATCATCCATAGGTCATTATGATATAGGCAAAAATGCTCACAGACATATATACCACATAAAAATGTTACATATATGTAATAAGTGCTATGAGAATAAAAAATGTAGTTAAATAATTTATGAAAATGGGGCTTCTTTATTCAGGAAAAATAAATTGATTGAAGCATAGCCCAATTCTTACCTTCAAATCTTCAAATTCTCATCTACAGAAACCAAATACTAAATTAGATGTAAAGATTAATTAGTTAGGTAGTTAGGGTTTTTTTGGTATATATACATACCAAACTTGGTATGTATATATACCAAATAAATATATATATTTATATATATATAAAAAATCAATCCTCAATTATAAAATATACTTCAGTATAAAGCATTAGATAAAAGTTAGAAAGTAAAACATATCAAAGACTGGAACTGACAATCATAAGCCTTATTTTCATATTTTTTCTTATTGATGCTTTAGCAACTCAGGAACTTTAACACAAATTGTAAAGGAGCACAGCAGCTTCTAAATTAAACATTTGAATTTACAGAAAAAAATGAAAAATATGTGTATAGCTTCTACATTTTCCATTTACTTTGGGTAAATGATAGCTGCACATCCAGAGAAGAAAGACCAATGAGAGAGAGAGAGAGAGAGAGAGAGAGAGAGAGAGAGAGAGAACGAACCATGGGGAAAGATATGGCTAAAATGTCCACAAAAGGAATGGTCTAATTGCCTTAATTTTAAAAGAACAAGCTTCTAATGCAGAATCCCCATAGGAAAAAAACACAGAGAAATGTAACAAGACATAATCTATTTGAAAAATGTTTTGTGAATTCCAACGTGACAGCAAATATAAAGTACTGTTGCTGTTTTCTCTAAAATGAGATGTAGAATAACATATTTCTGCAAAAGCAGCAAGCAAATAATTCTTTTTAAAACATAGAAAACAGATGTATGTTAACCTTTGCAAAAAGACACAAAACAGTGACAGCACTTTGTATCAAACAAGAGAATTTTTTCTCTATGTTCGTAGACATGTAAAGCTATTGGAACATTTGACAATTATTTGTCTTTATATTTATATGCCGTGTGTTTATTCATGTCTTTGCTCAATTGTCTTTTAATATATACCAACCTTTTTGTTCATAAACTCTCATGTGTCTGAGAATGATTTGGAATGTAAGCAAATATCAAATTATAAGTAATAACTGTTTATAATAACATATACTTACTGCTTAGATAAATATTTTCTAAGTAAACCATGTAGTTCCACATTCACTTGTATTGGATGACCTTCTTTTGCTATATCTTCAAGATAAAATCAATTTAAATGCACCATTTATGAGAAAGTAAAGCTAAACATGGACTTTTAGAGTTCCTTGGAGTCTCTGTGGTTATGGTAAGGATTTGAGTCTTTATTCTCATTGAAATGAGAATGACAGGAATGGACACTATTTATTCTGAATATCAGTCATGAAACTGCTAACTGGAGAATAGATTAAGGGAGTGAGATAAGAAAAGATGTACAATTTCAGAAGATGATATCAGACAAGACATACAGGCATAGCCTAATAGTGGGTGATAAACAGGAAGAATTCATGAGCAATATATCATAGGATGGAAAGCATGGGGCAGTATCCAAACTCAGGGCAATGCCTGGAATTCATTTCTTGGTATTTGATAGGTGTGACATTAATGACTCTTGTGAAAAAAGAATGGCATTAGAAAATTCTTGCAATCCCTTCAAAGGATCTAAGTCCCAACACAGCCATCCTTCCCCAACCGTATCAGTTTATTCTCTGTTGCTGTGATAAACATCATGACCCAAAGTAACTTGGGAAGAAAAGGGTTTATTATAGTTTACAGCTGTAGTCCATCATGGAATGCAGCCAGGGTAGGAACTTAATGGAGACCATGAAAGAATACAGTTTACTGGATTCCTCCCCCATGGTATCCTCAGATTACTTCTAATTTTACAACCCAATTCCCAGGAATGGCCCAGCCCACAGTGTGCTGGGGCCTGTCACATCAACTCTTAACAAGTAAAACATTAGGAAGACTTGCCCACAGAGCAGTATGATGAAGGCTATTCTTCATATGAGGTTCTTTCTTCCAAGGTGACTGTGGTTTAATAAGCCAGACAATCCTATTGCAGCAAAGAGATGCAACTGACTAACTGACTATTGTTTTTACAGAAAGTATACATAGATAACTGTTGCCCTTTTAGAATATGAACTACATATAATAGCAACAAAATACTTGCTCATAGATTCTGTATTAAGAACTTCCATGCTTGGCTCTTATAAAAGCTCAATTTTAATTTACTTATAACTAAATAAGAAAGCTGATTCTGTCTCTATCACAAGGTTAAGAGGTTTCTGTTGGGAGCAAAATGAACCCACAATTTCATGCTGAATATTAGTTTTTAGTTGTCCTCAAGGAGGTAAGTAATAAAAACATTTTGCTATATGACACTGATTCTTGTCTAAAGACAGGGGGATCAAATGAGAAATTCCAAAATACATCTGTAATTTTTGTGCATTTATGACAAAATTTTCTGGAAATGAAGTGTGGCGTGGACCCTCAAGCAGACTAGCTGTAGGTCTTGTATGGTCTCCAATGCTTCAATGACTAGTGAGAGCATGGATGACAAATGATGAGAAGTTGTGAAAATAACAGACATGCTTAGAGTGCTCATTGTGGAATTTACAGTGAAAACTCAACTGGCTACAGAAGAAACACAGGCTATGGGAGAAAATCCTTGAAAGAATAGTGAAGAAGGAATTGGAATGTTTATAAGCTATCAGGGAGTCTGGTTAGCAGAATATTAAGTTGGGATTATAGGAGGGAAATTTTTCCCTTAAAATTCAATTTATTTTACAAAACACAAGATAAAAGAAAGCTTTGAGAAGTGATTGAATTCATTAGCCATCAAGGTCAGAACATGTATTTGCACTGAGTGACTTCAAATTTCTACCATTAATATGGTTATAAAAAGAAATAAGTGCATGAAATTTCAATTATTTGTTTTTCTCCAAAATTTTGCCAGTTTTTCTTTCTCACTGTTTCCATCAAAATCTTTCATTTTGCTTTCCTTTATGACTTTTCAACCTAACAACATTTTTGTGAATGCATTTCATTCTCTAGTTTTCCTGTGTTTTATGGTCCACTTGAAATGACTTACTTATTAGATTATTGCCAATAGGAAATTCCTGTTTCTCACAAGCATATTATTATGTTAGTAAATAAAACTGATTCCAGTGAGAAGAATGGTAGTAATGCTTCATCTATTCCAGCTTAAGTGACTATTATCTCCTATTCCTGAAAGGTGGACATAATTATTATAGGAAAAAGTAGAAATTATCTGATAGCTCATACCTTCACATGCAAATTCACTTACTGAGTCTTTTAATTTGAGTATAGTTGAGGGAAAAACTTGATCCTTATGTATTGGTGCATATACACACATAATGTTAAGTTTTCTCATGGTAGGCATGAAAAAGATGTGCAGAACTATGTTAGTTCAGTAATTTGCCACAAAATAGATCTGATATGAACATGCTACTGCCAGTTGCAAGGGTGTTACTAGTTGTTTAATCCCATTACTATATTTTTTTCATCCTTTTTTTTCTCTGCTAAGTTTCTGTCTCTTGCTGTTTAATAAGCTGGCTGTTACTTGGAACCTAATGAAAGGATTTCTCCACTCAGTCCAAAACCTCCTAAATAGCCTGTTCATTATTCTGTTCACTTTGAACATTAAAAAAAGCTGAAATAGCTAATTTGAGAGTTCCAGGAAAACCTCTATTCAGGACAGCATCATCCTAATTACTTTATAGCCTGCTGACTGGTTCTTCTACTCATCCTGGATTTTTTGCAAACTTAAAAGTGAAAACTCTGGTGTTGTGAAAATTAACCTACAATGAGAAAAGACATAGTATTAAAACAAAACAAAACAAAAATGCCAGCTTCAAAATGACACTAGAATCATTGGATGCCTTTTTCTCATTAATTGATTGGAGAAAATTATCTCTATGGTCCCATGTGTTTGTAGAATTTTATTTCACAACTTAATGTCCAAAATGGAGCTATGAATAAAAGATGTTAATCCAGCACTTCCTCCATAATTCCATATGAAAGACGAACTACAATTATAAGCAGTGATTGAAAGAAAAATAAAACCTATGTACAAATAAACAGTGTGGTAGGGAATGAAGATAGGAAAGTAAAATATTCATGAGAGTTTTAATAAATTGTGTTCAAATTTGTATATTTCTAATAAGAAAAAAAACCCTGGGATATCCTTCATTTGTAAATATTTGTAAGTAGTCTTTCATTACTATTATTTGATGCTTACATTGCAAGTATCTGAAAAACTAAAACAATCATTTGGATACTTACTTAGCACTTTGCTAATTTCTAAACATTGTTTTCAAGGAGTACTTGCTTTGATTTGAGCTTTGTACAAAGAGATAAGAATGGATCGATTTGCATTCTTCTACATGCTGATTGCCAGTTGAACCATCACCATTTGTTGAAAATGCTGTCTGTTTTACACTGCATGGTTTTAGCTCCTTTGTCAAAGATCAAGTGACCATAAGTGTGTGTGTTCATTTCTGGGTCTTCAATTCTATTCCATTGATCTACCTGCCTGTCACTGTACCAATACCACAAAGTTTTTATCACTACTGCTCTGTAGTATAGCTTGAGGTCAGGGATGTTAATTCCCCCAGAAGTCCTTTTATTGTTGAGAATAGATTTTGCTATCCTGGGTTTTTTGTTATTCCAAATGAATCTTCACATAAAACCAGATGAGCTAATAGTGATCCATGCTTTCTAACATTATGGATGATATAGTTCCAGGCACTGGCCTTTGAACCTCAGTAAGAAAATATTCAAAGATATACAGTAGTTGTATGTGGATATAAATAAACCATATGATAAGATAATTTTTAGAAAAACAGATACACTGAAACTAATCGAAGAGAAAGTGGGGAAGATCCTCAGACACATGGGCACAGGGGAAATTTTCCTGAACAGAATACCAATGGCTTATGCTCTAAGATCAACAATCAGTGAATGGGACCTCATAAAATTGCAAAGCTTCTGCAAGGCAAAGGACACTGTCAATAGGACAAAACGGCAACCAACATATTAGGAAAAGATCATTACAAATCCTACATCCAATAGAGGGCTAATATCCAATATATACAAATAACTCAAGAAGTTAGACTCCAGAGAACCAAATAACTCTATTAATAAATGGGTTACAGAGCTAAACAAATAATTTTCAACTGAGGAATACCAAATGGCTGAGAAGTACCTAAAGAAATGTTCAACATCCTTAGTCATCAGGGAAATACAATTCAAAACAAACCTGAGATTCCACCTCATACTAGTCAGAATGGTTAAGGTCAAAACTCAGGTGACAGCAGATGCTGGCAAGGATATAGAGAAAAGGAACATTCCTCCATTGTTTGTAGGATTGCAAGCTGGTACATCCCCTCTGGAAATCAGTCTGGTGTTACCTCAGAAAATTGGACAAAGCCTGAGGACCCAGCTATACCACTCCTGGGCATATACCCAGAAGATGCTCCAACATGTAATAAGGACACATGCTTCACCATGTTCATAGCCACCTTATTTATAATACCCAGAAGCTGGAAAGAACCCAGATGTCTTTCAACAGAGTAATAGATACAGAAAATGTGATACATTTACATAAGGAAGTAGTACTCAGCTATTAAAAACAATGACTTCATGAAATTCTTAGGCAAATGAATGGAACTAGAAGGTATCATCCTGAATGAGGTAACCCAGTCACAAAATCACATGCATGCTATGCACTCACTGATAAGTAGATATTAGCCCCAAAGCTTGGAATATCCAAGATACAATTCACAGACCACATGAAGCTCAAGAAGAGAAAGACCAACATGTGGGAGCTCTGGTCCTTCTTAGAAGGGGGAACAAAATAATCACAGGAGGAAATACAGAGACAAAGTGTGGTGTAGAGACTGAAGGAAAGACCATCCAGAGACTGCCCTACCTGGGTGGGGATACATCCCATCTGCAGACACCAAACCCAGACACTATTTTGAATGCCAAGAAGTGCTTGCTGACAGGAGCCTGATATAGCTGTCTCCTGAGAGGATCGGCCAGAGCCTGACAATACAGAGGCAGATACTCGCAGCCAAACATTGGACTGAGCACAGGGTCCCCAATGGAGGAGTTAGAGAAAGGACTGAAGGAACTGAAGGGGTTTGCAACACCATAGGAAGGACAGCAATATCAACCAGCCAGATGCTCCCCCACCCCCACAGTTCCCAGGGACTAAACCACCAACCAAAGACTACACATGGAGCGACCCATGGCTCCAGCCGCATATGTAGCAGAGGATGGACTTTTTGAGCATCAGTGGGAGGAGAAGCCCTTGTTCCTGTGAAGGCTTAATGCCCCAGTGTAGGGAAATGCCAGTGCGGGGAGGAGGGAGTGGATGGGTGGGTGGGGGAGCACCTCATAGAAACAGGGGGGAGGCAGGATGGAATAGCGGCTTTCTGGAGGGGAAACCAGGAAAGGGGAGAACATTTGAACTGTAAATAAATAAAACATCCCATAAAAAAGAAGTATAGTGTACTGTCAATTTGTATAGCATCTTTTTGACTCTCTTTTTACAACGTTAAGATCACAGACGTAAATAAGTCTATATTCTAATATTCTTGTAGTCTTTCTATCTATTTTCAATGCTAAAAAATACTATTAGAGTCGACTTCTAATGAGATTTTTAATATTGTGTGAAAATAATGAACTTTTTTTTTTTTTGTTTTGGCACTGCTGAGGATACAACCCAGGACATTTCCCATGGTAAGTAAATACTCTCCTGAACTTCATTCTTAGTTCATTATAAAAATAGTGAACAAATTTTCTAATTAAATTAATATCTTCATTATATGATCACAAATGTTATGTCTCTCTGTGAACAATGTTACAACTAACCATTCAATTACAATTTTAAATAAAGGCTAAATACTAGCTTGTTTAATAACCAAATTTCTTATTTAATTTCCATTGCTTCTCAAACAAGGTACTTTATGTTCTCCTTTGCCTTTCTGTTTCCTTTCTTGTTCCTATTTTCTTGTTTGATTTATTTTGAGGATTTCTTTTTAAATAAAATTGTCTTGGCAGCCTGTACATTACTCCTACTCTTGCCTTTACAGTGTTAAGAGAGTCAAATCAATCAGTAAGTTCTGAGTTCAGGAAGTCTGGCCCTTACTCATATGAGTAACTAGATTATACTGAAAGTGCACTTTCATTTTCCTCCATGCTCATTGGATACGTCACGATGTATTATTATAATGTTATAGAACTTGGGTTTTTTTAAATGTGATTATAATTCAAGAATCATTCTAGAAAAAAAATTAGTGAAAGGACAGAAAGTTTAAATCTTCACTTTCATTTCCCAGGGCTAGAATTAATTATTATAAAGCTTAATTGGAGTTGGCATGTGTCAGAGATAAATGTTGCCTTTATTTTATTCAATTTATATAACATGTTGTTTTGACCTGTGAGAGTGATTTACATCTGTGAAATATATTTCAACATGCATAAGTCCCTAACAGTTTTAAACAGAATATTTCTATATAAAATAATATTTCAATTCTATATTTTGATTACATATGTAACTCTATTTTTACCTGTTCATATCCACAGTAACTCTTTATACACAAGTTGTCAGATGGGAACCTAACATTTCAGAAATGGGATAAAAAGCCGTTTCTTCTATTAAAATTAGGACTAAAATGATGATGGATAGTATTGTGCATGTGCAAAGGAAGGGTGCTGGCTGAATCTGTAGCAATTGGAGAAATCTCTTCAATTGGTAGAGGTTCAAAGCATTATAAATATATGAATATTTCTCATGGTATTGTGGGAGGTACCATAAATTTTCAAATTTGTTGAGACATGTATCTTCAAAGCATTAGTTTATATTTCTATTAAGGTACTTGAATTTTATTTTGTGATGTAGCAGAGAAGGTTGAAGATGAGTATCATCTCTGTCTCTCTGTCTCTATATCTTTGTCTCTAGTTCATTCGTGTGTGCATACACATGTCTACATGTTTGTATGCCTTCTGTGTGTCATTTTGTCTATGTTATAGGTGAGGAGTTGTTTGCTGTGTAGAGTCTAAAAGGAATACTAGGAAATAAGTATGTGCCATTTTGTCTTTGATACCAGAGGAGGTAAATGATTTATTTCTCTTTCTTTTAAAGATGGTTTAGTTTATCTACCTTCTATGTAACATCAGTTTATTATTTTTTTGTTAAATTTGTGAGTCATCATCAATCACTGTAATCTATTATTAGGTTTTGGGCGATGAAACCATGAGAAAAATATCATCACTGTTATAAGATTACAATGATATAATATAAGGGTTCAAACTTCCTATTTTTTTTTCCCCGAATGGTTTGAATGCAATACTTTGTCTTTTTAGTTTGTGCAGATTGATCAAACCCAAGGAGTAAACACCTTTAGGTAAAGTACCAAAATCTGGTTGTTGAGTATGTGTATTTGAGGACTAGACACTAGATCTATGATGACACTACTGCCTGATAGGAACATTATCAGTGAGGCTCTTCCTGAAATGATTTATATCATCATTTTCCTTGAAAATCACCATATAATAATGAAAAAGTAATATTAACTTGAGAAAAGACCATAAAATTTGTATTACATAAGCTACTTTTATCTTTGATTATATCTATGTAATTAGATCTTAACTGGTATGAATTACAAAGGTATTAAAAATAACAACTCATTAAGAATTTGAGTAAGTGGCAGCAGGGACATCTAAATATGCCTGCATCCCTGGAGGTCTATTGGCACCAGAGACAAACAGGTAGGACTCCACCATGTTCCCCTTTACCACCATGTCCCCTTAAGCACACCGAGTAGGACTGAACTGCATTTTGTCCCCTGTACTTTATTTCCAGTAGGCAAGACTACCCACATTCCCAGGCAGGCCTTCCAGTGCCAAGAACAAACAGCAGGAGGGAACTGGATGGGAGAGGGGTTGGGGAGCTGGAGAGGAGGGATTGGGTGTGGGGAGGACTAAATTGGATTCAGTGTAGAGAATACTAAGAAGGATTAAATGTGAGAGAGATCTAGGATTGGTAAAGGGGATGTATCTGGACTGAATTAGAAACCCTCAACAAGGGAAACTGCCAGGAAATTATGAGAGTGAATTTAGCTAAGACTCCTAGCAATAGGGAACATGGATCCAGAAATGGCCACTTCCTGTAACCAGGCAAGACTTCCAATGGAGGGATGGGGATATGAACTCACCCACAAAACCTTTAACCCATAATTTGTCCTGCCTACAAGATGTTCAGGGATAAAGATGAAGCAGAATTTGAGGTAATGTTCAAACAATTACTGGCACAAATTGAGATGTATGCCACAAGAGAGACAACCCTTAACACTATTAATAATATTCTGCTATACTTTCAGACAAGAACCTAGTATAACTGTCATCTCAAAGGCTTCACCCAGCTGCTGATAGAAACAGACGCAGAGACACATAGCCAGGTCTTAGGCAGATCTCTGGAAATTTTGTGGAAGGGGAGGAAGAAGGGTTGAAGGAGTCAGACAAGTCAAGAACACCACAAGAAAACCTAGAGAATCAACTAACCTAGGCCCATAGAGGCCCGCAGATACTTGAACCACCAACCAGAAAGCATGCATGGGATGGACCTAGGCCCCCTACACATTTGTAACAGTTGTGCAGGTTGTCAGTCTCTGACTCTGTTGCCTGACTTTGAATCCATTTCCTGTAGCTGGGCTGCCTTGTCTAGGTTCAATAGGAGAATATGTGCCTAGACCTACAGTAACTTGATATGCCAAGATGGGTTGATATCCATGGGATGCCTTAGCTTCTCTGAGGAGAAAGGGAGGAGAGAAGAGGAAAGGTGTTGTGAGAAGGAGGGACTGAAAGGAGAGGAGGTAGGTGAAGCTGCAGTCAGGATGTAAATATATAAATTAATAAAAAGAAGCATTAGAATGATTAAGGATAGGGTATTAGAGTTCAGAAATCCCTGATCAATGGTAACTAAGTGATATTCAACATTTTTGGCTACGAACCAAGAAAAGCTTTTTAAATTATGCCATTCTATGTCTTGATAAGTTTCCTAAAATTTATTTCTGATATTTTCTAAATGTTTTCTCAGAATATAGTAACATTCAAGTCCATTTAAGACAACCACCAGTTAAGTATAAATTAGCTTCAAAATCAATCTGAAGACATGTTGTAAAAATATACATCTGCAGAGAGATGGTTTCCTCTTTTATGTAACCCCTCCCTTTTAAAAGTTATTAAGGAAGAGTCGGCTGCTATGGAAACACTCAATTTGGCACCATCTATATTAAAAATTCAATTGCAGAAAACCTTCAGCCAATCTCCGGTTTTTAATTGGAAGACTTTCCCAGAATGCTTTACAAATCAATCTCTCTCTCTCTCTCTCTCTCTCTCTCTCTCTCTCTCTCTCTCCCTCTCTCTCCCTCTCTCTCTCTTTCTCTCTTAAGCCACATCATAAAGCATAGCACATTGTAAAACATCATGAAGCCTAACAACACAAAGTTCACCCCATTATCTTAAGATCACACTTGTAAAGCGGCAAAAAATCAGGCTTTCTGATAATTACTTGGCATGTGCTTATGACCCAGTATTTATTGCCAAATTGTTTCTTTTTTTTTTTTGCAAAACAGCATCTCTCTCTCTCTCTCTCTCTCTCTCTCTCTCTCTCTCTCTCTGTGTGTGTGTGTCCCTCTCTTAAAATTGACTTAAGTATTGACAGGACACTGAAAATGAAATTCCATGAAAAACTTTATTGAAATGTGCAGTTCAAAATGACAGACACACAGAGGAAATGGTTAAGAATGTGCATTTCAGACAAGCCATACTGGGGCTGCACATTAATTGTAATATCCACCTGATATTTAACTTATGCTTTCTACATTGTATTTTCCCCATTCTTAAAGCATGTATTATTAGGATTGAAATGTTTGGGGCAATATGCATTCATCACATACACTTACAATGATATTTGATAACTGTCACTGTATATGGTATTGAATAATTTTCTGGAATGTCAACTGTGTATAACTAATATTGTGAAAATTCTTCAGCAAGTTAAATATTTTGTTCTTAAATATTAATTCTTAAATAAGAATTATTTGAAGCATTCTTAACTAAATAAATGAGATAGCTTCTTCTTGGAGAGGGATAAATAGATTTAAATAAGAAAATGCCAAAAAATAAAGGTTGCACAGCTGTATGTCCAATCCTGGTATTTTCATGTGAGAGAGGCATTACATGACATAAATGACCATTCATCTAAATTCTTGATAGTATCTACCAATTTATCACAGTATAATTGTCTCATATAAGATTACTTTAAGATAATAGATAATTCACTCCCAGAGCTGTGGAATATAGCAAGCTTGCTGTACTACCATGGCCATCTTACTTAGCAGTCAGGTTTCTTCCATAATCCTTCATAATACTAGCTATATGATTTACTGTCCTTGGGTCACACAAGTTCTCAAACTCTCATATCACTCAAAGTATTTTTTTTATTAGTTTGTAGATTGTCTTAGTCAGCATTTCTATTCCTGCACAAACATCATGACCAAGAAGCAAGCTGGGGAGGAAAGAGTTTATTCAGTTTACACTTCCACATTACTGTTCATCACCAAAGGAGGTCAGGACGGGAACTCACCCAGGGAAGGAACTTGGAGGCAGGAGCTGATGCAGAGGCCATGGAGGGTTCTGAAGCCATGGCTTGCTTTTCCTGGCTTGCTCAGCCTCCTCTCTTATAGAGCCCAAGACTACCAGTGCAGGGATGGTACCACCCACAAGGGGCCCTTCCCCCTTGATCACTAATTGAGAAAATGTCTTACAGCTGGATCTTATGGAGGCATTTTCTCAAGGGAGGCTCCTTTCTCTGTGATAACTCCAGCTTGTGTCAAGTTGACACAAAACCAACCAGTACATAGATTATTTTAACTTATTCATGTACTCTATTTCAGTTTCAATTGATTATAATATATTGGATTTGTTAATAACTTATTATATTGTGTTTCTGTAAATAATGATGTGAATCTTTTTATAGAATTATTTTTTTAATTCTAGAAATGCATAAATTGTATGAAAATTAGTAAGGATTTATGGTATATATATTACATGTACAATATACATTATATATATATGTATATATATACATATTATATATATGGACAACTTTATTATCTTAATTTCTTCCTCTATCTTTGCTTAACTTTCCTATTGTATGAGTAATTTTCATGTCACCTTTTTGGCTACTGTAAACTATTACAAAATCCTGCTATCATTTTAAGATATTAGAATTGGATTGTGTATTCTAAAACTTTAATACATTAAACTTAATTCACATATAATATCTTTCCCCTTAATAGGAAAGAGCATAAGTAAGCATGTTCCTTCTCACCTTGAGTGGTAATTTTCTTGAGATAATATACAATTTTTACTAAAACACTTTGTACAATCTTAAGTACATGATGAATACTGATGAATAAACATCTGAATTAAATTTTCACTGTACTTTGTGCATATTTTCTTCATGGATCTAATTTATATACTTATGCAAATATTTAAGGAAAGTTTATGATGTATTTTAAATGTACTGCACCATATCTGGGGTAATCAGTAAGATTGTTTCTATTACACTTTTATTATGTTGTATAAATGATATTATTTAATATTTACAGACTTACACATATATGAAAAGCACTTTCACTCATAGATCTGTTCATTTTAGACAACTAGTTTGTACTCAGTTTGCTTTGATGAACTCGAAAGTTAACCGAGATGTTTTGAGAGAGGGTTTCATTATGTAGCCCAGGGTGTCCTCATAATCACAATAGATTCTCAAGTGCTGCTATTATAAGCCTGTACCATTATGCCCAACTTTAAAAGCTTTTACCCAACATTTGATTTTTTTCTAGGTGCAAATCTTAATTTATATGTTCATTAAAGGAAAGTGGTACATATAGGTTGTCTGCTACATATATGAGAGAGTTGGAACAATCATTGATGTATGTACGGAATAATTATTTTTCTAATTTAATTTCATCATTTGTGAGCACAATCTCATGCCATTTTATTATTGGCATAGCATGCCATTTTACTATCAGATATAATTTTAAATGAAATAACTGTTCTAATTGTTTTAGCCTATGAAATAGGTTAAATTCTTTACTAGTTTTTTATTTCAAAAATTGACAGAAGATCTGAACAGAACGTTCTCATAATAATAAATAAAACTGGGTAAGAAAGTTCTTTTAAAAACTGGTCAATTAAGGAAGTGCAAATTAAAAATGACTTTGAGATTTCATATTACTTCAGTCAGAACATCCAAGATCACAAAGCAAACCTGACAACACTGTATGGGTGTGGGGGAAGGGAACACTCATTCACTGTTGGGAGGATTGCGAACTGGTGCAGCCCCTATGGGAAGCAGATCTACCACAGAACCCTCCACATAAACCCAAAAGACTCAACATCTTACTCCACAAATAACTTGATTGGCCATGTCTTTTGATGCCCTCTTCACAATAAATAGGAAGTGGAAACAACATAAATGCCTTCCAATCAATGAATAGAAAATGTAAATGTGGTATGTATATGCAATATTCAGCTATAAATAAAAGTGAAATCATGAGGTTTTTCAAGTAAAGGAATGTAACTAGAAAATATACTGAGGTAAACAAGGGAGAAAGAGAGAGAAGAGAAAGAGGAGAGAGAGAGAGAGAGAGAGAGAGAGAGAGAGAGAGAGAGAGAGAG